>CM057452.1:1797835000-1798417500 GCA_016271365.2 Neoceratodus forsteri
CACCATAGCGCAACAAGGGATGTTCAGCTGAGCAGTCCAGAGGCACCATAGCGCAACCAGGGATGCCTCCCAGCAGTATGGCAGCAATGCAACAGCACAACCAGTGATGCAGGGGCCCACCACCCATGCCACAGATGGGCAGAGTAACACACAGAAGAACAGACATCGTCCCCCACACTCCATGCACTGCACAACTGGGGGAGGGCTGGAATAATCACTGGCCCATGGAGACAAGCAACCAACCAACAGCTTAGCCATGGTGCCCCATCACACCCCCTGGCAAGCTGTGACTGGCACACAAGGAGGGCTGACCACTCCGTGCCACACCATCCCCCCAATGCAGAGCACACCCTGCACCATGACCCCCAGACACCCTGCCCAGGAGCAGCGTCCACCAGCACAGGATACCCCATACATGCCACCACCTCCACTGTGACAATGCAACCCTGTGCACCACAGAACAATGCAAGGCAGCCCCACCAAGAGCACCCATCAGTGGGTGGCAGCACACAGTGATGCAGCGATGGCACACACAGTGCCACTACGCATAGCCCCCCTGAGGTACAGCTGAGAGACTGACCATGCGTCGGCACACGAGGTACCCCACATGTGACAGGGCATGCCCCGGACCCCACCACTAGTGGTACAGCACCTTGCACACCCTCCCAAGGACACACCCCGACCCAGCACTGGCCACAACAGCCAGCACAGACACCCACAGTGGTGCATGGAAGCATGCACCACATCGGATGCAACACAGTGCATGGACAAACACCCACCCATACCCAAGGGCACACCAACACAGGGATGCAGTAGCGGGGCAACCAAGCCCCCAGCGTGGGCCCATGAAAACTGTGTACACATGGCCAGCAGTCCTCCATGGCACAGGAGTGCCAGCCACCCTGCTCAGGCACTGTGAAACTGTACGCCACCATCATTTGACCAAAGCACAAGTCACAGACAGTGGTGCACAACCCCTGCAACACACACAAGCCACAGCATGGAGGTGGAACAACAACAGCGGAGGCCACAGTGTCACCCGAGGCAGACATGCACCACACCAGTGACAGGAGGCAACCCAGCATTGTGATGGGTACAGTGGCTGCCCTGCATGGACAGCCACCACTGACATGCCAGCAGACCGTGCAGGTCACAGACATGTAAGGGTGTCAGTTGCACAGGCCATGGACGGGCTGACAGGTGCGCCATGGACACACAGCATGCACCATGGACCACTGCACACAGTCATCCAGTGCACAGGGAACAATGCACACACCACAGACACTGACTGATAGCTACTCCCACACCATAATCACTTCCCCACAGACACACACACATACCCATGACTGCACCACCCCTGACGCCATGTACACCACTGCAGCTGAGCACCTATAGCCCACTGCAAATCAGAGACCACCACAGTATTCATATCAAAAGAATTGTGATCAGAAACATCCAACAAAACTATTTACAATTATGTACAAATGTGTAGGGGGGCCACAAACAAAGGTGGGGGTGGGTAAAGGGCAAAGGGTGAACAAATGGTACAGGAAAGGAGGGGTGTGAGGGTGGGTCCAAGGGGGTAGGGGAAATCAGGGGCATTTTTATGGTCAGTGGGGGCCCCGCTCCACACTCTGGCTGCTCCACCTTCCATGCCACAGCCTGACCCCCAGCCACTCAATCCTCTGCAGGATGTCCAGTGATGCCCTGGCCATGGTGAGAATTTTCTGCAGTGCCTCCCTGATTATGCACAGCTGGCAGACACCTAGGACAAGGGAGCAGAGTCAATAGGTGTGAATGCACAGCCCCATACAGCCCACCCACTGTGCATGGCATACAGCCATAGGACATGCCTCAGTGATGGTGTGTGACCACCCACAGTGATCGTGTCCACAAGACCTGCCCACCCAGGTGCACACAGCCATGCAGACTGCTGCACACACCCACCGGCCAAGTCCTGCACAGCACCACCATGGCTGTTTAGTGACATGGCTATGTGGTGCGAAGGCAGTGGCACAGCCATGTACCTGGTGCATGCATGGGCCACCAGTGATGCACTCCCAGACATGCAGTGCCACTGGACAGTGCTGACAGTAACAAGTTGTGTGCATGGCAGTGGTGTCAATGGATGGTGGCCATGCCCCGCTGCTCTCCCTGTTACACAGCATGCAATTGTAATCATGGAGGTAAGGCACTCACCATCATCAGGCTGGTCCCTCTGGTGCTGTGGACCTTTGCCCCTCCTATTGTTCTGGTCCTTCAGCTGGCGCCTCCACTCCCTCACCTGCCGTCTCTCTTCTGGCCCTAAGGTGCAAACATGGAGAGAGGAACATCAGTACAATCCTTAAGCAAAGTCCCCCTGCCCCCATGTGTGTACAATCCCACCCAGCCAGACCCACCCACCCCACACCCTGATAACACCACCACAGCCAACACCGGATGGTCCCCCATGTCCTGGACACATACAACCATGATGCCCATATGGAAGATAAAAGTGTATGGACGTTACACCTACCTGGCCATGGCACTGTGCCCCTCCTGGCATGTGTCCACAGGTGGGAAAGCAGGTCCGGGTCCCTCCGCTTCAGGTCCCCATACCTGTGGTGGCACTGCTCCTCCATCTGCCCCATTCCTGTGGCCTCCTCCAGGACATTGGCCACCTCCTGCCACACCTAGCTCCTAGACCTGTCCAGGGTGCCTCTCCAAACAGTGGGCCAAAAAGTGGCTCAACAATGGCAACCAGGTTTGCCATTTCAATCTGGTTTCACTAGGCAGCTCTCCTCCGTGCCATCTCTCTTGCTCAGTAGGTTCAAAATGGTGCTCTGCAGTACAGTTCCACCACGTGCAGATGCTGCATGGTACAGCACTGCCATTCCCTATTGCACTGTCACTGAACAGCGAGAGTGGTGCACCCATGCCTGATGAATGGCGCCTAGGGGGCAAAGGTCGGGCACAGGGTCAAGGGTCTCTGGTGCACAGACAGGCACAGCGCGATTGGAACCCAATGCATGTAGCGTGATTGGGTGCCTGTGTGCTACATCCAGTAGTGGCCTACCACGCTGTTGCCCCAGTGCGCCTATGATGCCCCAGTGCCACAGCGCCATATAGGTGAACATCACTGTAGCGCCACTGGCACAATGGTGGCCATGCCCTGCATTGCCTCCCATGCACAGCACATCAGCAGCACGGCAGGCGCCTGCGTCAGCAACCCGGGCATGCGCAGTTAGGTGTGTACTGCGCATGTCACAGAACTGCGCCCTTGGCTCAGCACATTCAACACAATTGCGCAAAGCACAAAAGCGCGATATTCAGCTGTCATATGCAAATCAGCTAATCAGCCATTCAATGGCACAGCACTGCAATTTGCATCCACTTAAAGTTGTGCCTCACCTCATTTGCATGGGTTGCGCTATAAAAGTCTGACACTGGGCTGCACTGGCCATAGTCAGTTACTGCAGTCTATTGGTGAGTTGCATGCTGTTTGGGAGTGTGGACTGTGGATTTTGGAACATGCATGGGATTGCACAGTCACAGGTAACAACTTTCATTCTCACAGGCTAAATCATGACTGAGCGAGTTGTAGGAGAGGAGGAACAGAGTGGTGGGAAGAGGAGGAGACCTAATTTCACCAAGGCCTAGATGGATGCCCTGTTTGAGGCCTACCTGGACCAGGAGCCACTTCTCAGCGGATGGCAGGGAACACTACAGGCCCGTGCTGCTCCATGGGGGGAAGTGGTGCATGCAGTAAACCTGCATGACAGCCACCAGTGCTCCGTGCAGGAATGCAAGAAGAAGATGGGCACAGACAGGAGGAGGATAAAGGAGAAGGTGGCTGCCATCAGAGCAGCACGAGCTGTGACAGGTGGGGGACAGCTGGAGGTGCTATGCCTGACCCCACAGGAGGAGAGGGTTTCTGGCAGCATGCAACATTGTGCCATTGAGGGTGTTCCGGATGTTGGCTTCAGACGGGTGGTATCCCGTCACTGCATGGTAGGTCATGGTCTGTCTATTGGGGGGCAGGGTAGGTCACATGCAGTAACATGACTTTTGTTTTCCCTTACAGATCCTGTGCGTCTGCATGGGTCAGAGGTGGTGGGCCTGTCCACTGAGGCCAGTCAGATGGAGATGGAGGAGGGCCCATCCACCTCCACAGGTATACGCGGCTCAGTGCGACAGTGGGCCCGCCTGGCTGTCCAGACTAATGTTGTTGGAACAGGTGCAGAAGAGGCCCTGCCCGTGTCCCAGCATGCCAGCATCCATGGATGCCAGCATGCAGTGACTCGGGTTGGTGCCGGGTCCATCACCGATGATGATGTTACTAACGCCATGGGCAGTGACATGTGTGTGCCGCAGGATCGCCACACAGCAGGTAACATCATGGCCATGGCTGTGGGTGGTGCCGCCATGGAGGCCTGCGTGTCATCATAGTCCCAGCCTGTGCCTGTCAGCACCAGTGGGGCAGCACTGGTGTGTGTACAGGACAGTGAGACTGCTGTGGCCACTGCGGTGGCACCAGTGAGCCCTGGGGAGTGGCAACCGGAGGGGCAGCATCAGTAGTCGGCCACTGTGCTTGGGGGTACAGTGTCAGGGGCGGCATCAGTGCACCACCTGTGGACATGCCCAGACCTGGTCCTGGTGTGCAGCGCCCATCCTCAAGGAGTGCTGAGCATCAGGGCCATGCACAACCTGAGGGACAGGATGCCGAGCAGGCAGATGACCTCTTGGATGAGCACACCCCCATACTGCAAGCATCAGTCAACCAGCAGATGCGGCTTGCGATGTCGGTGGATGCACTGCGTGCTGCTCTGGAGCGGGCAGAGGAGCGTTGCAGCAGAGACACCACTCTGATCCTGGCAGGGATGGACCGGTTGCGGGAGGATGTGACCACTGCCATTGACAGGCAGACACAGGCATTCACTGCTGTCATGGCCACACTGGGCACACAGTTATTTGCCCATGCATCGCAGACACCATGCAGTGCACTGTCCACCCCCCATTCCCAGCATCATGAGACGCCATCCTTGTCAACACCGGGTTCAGCTGAGGGCATCCCGAGCACATCTGGCGCAGGCATGTTTGGTGTACTGCAGACACCTGCGTGAGCACGGTCTTCTTCACGCAGTGGAACCCTTGGGGGACCATCGGTGCCACCCCATGAGGCCAGTGGTCAGTCTGTCAGTGCTGGCGGGTCTCGGCGGAGCCACCCATGCATCCATGGTGGACGGGGCACTGTGGCGCGTGACTGACCTGTCTCCCAACGCGGCTACTGTCTGGTGCTGCCCTGTGTGCATTGTGTCATTCAGCAGGCAATGCACGGGTGGGTACCCGGTCCTGCACGTGGACACACAGTCCATCTGCACACCCTCCTGGCTGCTGTCTGAAGTTGTGTGTGCATGGTGATGCCTGCATTGTGCTGTACACCAATGTGCAATGGTGCTCAGCATCTGACACATGCACAATGACAGGCAGTGGTCTGTGGACATGTGTGTGGCTAGGGGTGGTGTTCTGGGTCGGTGTGCCTCCTACCCTTTGTGCATGTCTGGTGCATTGTGTGTGAGTCCGCATGCCATGTTAGACCTCACCCATCCCTGGTGGTGTGTGTGGTTCCATGCCCAGAAAGTTCCCTTGATGGCATGCACCCCTGGTGTGTGTCCATGCATGTTTGTGGGTTGTGCCTTAGCCACTGGTGGTTGCACGTGGCCCCATGACTTACCTGGGTTGGCTGAAGTGCTCCTCCGTGATGGTGCCCCGGTGCAGCTGTGCCAGCCGGAGCAGTTGGTGGGCCCATTGCCCAAGGGGGGGCTGCCCATCACTATTGTCACTGGCGTCCTCATCATCCCCATCGCTGTCCCCCTCTTTGACCTGTACAGCTATCCCACATTCATTGGCCATGTTGTGCAGGATGCAACAGGCCAGGAATATCCCACAGGCCTTTGAGGGGCTGTACTGTAGGGAACCGCCGGAGGTGTCCAGGCAATGGAAATGTGCCTTCAACATCCCGAAAACCCACTCGATGACATTATGTGTGGTGGTGTGTGCCTCATTGTAGCATTGCTGCGATGGGGTCACGGGCCACCGCTACAGTGTGAGCAGCCAGGGATGGAGCGGGTATCCACTGTCACCTGTGTGTAGAGGGTGGAGGTTAGTTTGGTGATCAGCATCGCCCTGCCCCAGGCCATGTAGGCCACTACCCATGTCACCTCTGACCATGCCCCCCCAGACCCTATGATTGTCCGTGTGGTTTGCATACTCACCCACTAGGTAGCCAGTGGGGATATCCCCACTCTCAAATCTGTGGCACAGTGCTGGCTGGTTCCAGATGAAGGCATCATGTGCTCCCCAGGGTGCGTGGCACAGACATTGATTATGCGTCCCCTGGCATCGCACACCACCTTGCAGTTGATGCTAGCATAGCCCTTGCGATTTATATATGCGGCCCCCTCAGGGCCAGGTGGTGTGCGAATGGCCACATGGGTGCAGTCTATTGCCCCTAGCACACCAGGCAAATGTGCTACCCTGTGGAACTCCTGTATGTTTGCTGTGCGCTCCACTGCTGTGCTGGGGAAATGGATGTACTCCGCAGCATGTGGCAGCAGTGCACTGAGGAATTGGGTGAGGTGGCATGACGCGGCCAACTGGGTTATGCCTGTGGTGTCCCCAGTTGGTCTCTGGAAGGTACCCGTGGCGATCAAGCACATGCAAGCTGTCACTTTCGTCTCCACTGACAGATCATGGCTCCGTCATGTGGGTGCCTGCATCACATCACTGCACAGCTCACAGAGCCATCTCAGAATTGCCCAATTCAGGCAGTACTGGCCCACGATCTCCTTATTACTATACAGCTCGAAGCTGCTGCGGGCTTGGTACTGCCTGTTGGGGGCATACCACCGATGGGCCCTTCCACGGCCATGCCCCCCTGCTGCCTGCCTTCTCACCCCCCTCATTACTGCCTCCATCTGGATGGTGGCACTGGCCATGTCCCTGACTTGTGTTCACCCCCCTGGCAGCTGTTTCTGTGTTACCCCTGCTGTCCTGGCTGCTACTTCCCCTGCACCGGAACACCTGACTGTGTTGGCCTCACTGCTGTGTGGCAAGTACTTTCCCTTCTGCACTGTGGCTCCACACCTTCCCTGAGCCTGTGGGTTCCAGGTGCCCTTTCCTGGCCTGCCCTGTGTATCCCTCCTGCCCAGTTTCTCTGGCTTGGTTCAGCCTCATGTGCCTTCCCTGTAGCGTTCTTGCACCTCTCCTTTGCTCCTTTTTATTTTGGCTCATTTCCGCTATGGCGCAACTTCCGCTTGCTCCCCTATTGCGCATGGCGCATGTTGTTGAATATCGCACTGCGCCATTTATGCATGGTTCCTCCCCCTTCAGTTGTGCATACATTCATTATCATTGCGCTGTTGCTCAGTGTGATTTGGGGGGTGCAACTGCCTCCCGCTGAATATCGCAGAATGACGCATTTTCAGACTTGCGCTGGCGCAACCCTATTGTGCATGGTGCAACTCTTTTGAATATCTGGGCCAATGTATTTTAATGCAATAATCAACACTATACTGCTCACTGCTATCTAATCCTAAAGACATCACCAGCAATGTCAAACTGCATGTAACAAACTGTTAAATATCATAATGGCCCATGGTGGAAATTATCATGCAAAGCATTTTCACAAATTCACGGTCATATTACTATTATCATAGGCTGGCAACATCATCAGCCATTTATAGCACTGCTAGTTTTTTTAGTGGCTCTGCATGAGGCAGTAAAATTACAAAATATTTATTTTGCACACTGTTTTGAATCACTAAGAACAAAACTGTCACACAAGTACTGAGTACTGTATGTATTAATAGATATGTGACAAAAATTATCATTCATGCAACATGCGTGTCTCAATGTGAACAAGCACATCTTGATTTGAACAAGTGTCTATTTAACAGTACATGTGACTTAAGGGGTCTCGTACTGGGGTTTTTTTCTGTGTTTGTTCACATTACATAATGCACAATGTTATAGATAGTTTCTTGTATGTTGATACCTCATTATATCATTGCAGCATGAACAAACAATCTATATCATAGAAATTCTATGTGCAACAGTATTCTTGTGACATGTGACCATATGAAGATGTGCACAACACTCTGTACACCCATGACTGCTCAAATGCAACAGTTGTTGGCCCATGATGATGGATGTGTCTTGTAGTACGTTTAGACAGCTGTATGTTATTTCTGTCACCTGCTGTTGGTTGTCTGTGATTGGTCATGTTGCCTTGGTCCTGCCCCCTAGTTGCATATGTGTGTGTGTGTGTGTGTGGAGTTGGGGGGGTGGGGGTGAATGCGGAGTTAGGGTTTTCAACCCTAATACCGAATTTCCTCACTTTTGTCGCTGTGGAACAATCTTAACTAATGCATTAAATGGAGTGTTTTTGCCATGAATTTCCTGTCTTTTTGAGAAATAATTATGTCATATTAATTTGAATATCTTGTTGAGGCAGTCCCTCTGTTTTCACAACACAGACTCACCAAGATATAGATACCTTTGTCTGATTATGTAGTTCTCTGACAGTATTTATATAGCAATAGGTCATGTTCCGCACCTTTGATGTAAAAATACTACGCTCAATCTATGTAATAGGAGATGAATCTGTTCACCACATATGTCTATAGCAGAGAAACAGTGCAAAGGACGTAATCTGCTCTAATGAGCATCATACACTATGTTTAGATGCACCAATACACCAACAGCAACATACATTCTATCACTATTACTTTATGCTTAATTAAAGACACAACACAGGTAGATAAGGCTTACAAAAGATTTACTGCCCAATTAATAATTGTTAAAAAGGCTGAATTAAAAATCCAATTGGTGCACAAAATCAATCTCACAAAACAAACATTCAAATATTTTCACTAATGTTTGAAATACATGTAAAACAGTCTCACAGATAGTGAATGGCTAAGATGTGACAGTAGTACATAATACATAAACACATGTACTACAGTACTCTCTGCACACTGCTTACACATATAAAACAGTTATGATGTTGTTGTCATTGTGTGAATGATAGTGTGAATGTTCCTGGGGTGGGCAAAAAACCAGATACAACTGTTAAAGTAATAGCAGCAAAAAAAGACAATCCTCTCTAGAAAAATATTCATCTGAAACTTACTGTTAAACATTAAATTGTTACATATTTTATGTGTACACATATGCATATGTATACACACATAAATACACATGTTAAGACACATCTCTGTGTTACTGCATTTGGAAAATTTCCACCTGACCCCTCAATAGAGATGATCAAAAAATATTATCAGGAACACAAAAACTCATTTTTTTATCAGTGAAAGTGTCTAATGTACAATTGTTAACTATTACTGTATAAACATACATTTAATTCACTTAGCATACAACTAAATCAAATAGCACATGGTAACAGGGACTATATACATCAGTAAAAAGTATCAAATCAATAATCAAATTACTAATGAACTAGTAAAGCACCTAGCTCTGTTACATCTTCTACTTACATAAAATAAATTGCTACCAGAATGCTATGAATGCAACATTTAATTATATTATGATCAGAGAATGTAACCTGTACACAACTAAGAATATCTAGTACAACACTTAACTTTGATATCTATTATGGCTATATGTAATTGCTATATACTATATATGTGCAACTACATGTCTATGCCATGCTAACAAATATATTCACATAACATTTAAATGCTTATGAATGTAATACTTCACAACTGTCAGATATTAGCTATTTCTGCAATACAGCAACTAATATGGCAATTAACACAACTACTGTAGATGTCACAGTTAATGTTACTAAGTGATGTATTAACTATTATACATACATAAATACAATACAGATGTATGACAACAAAACAGATATAGTAATACACTGTTGCGACACAAAATGGTGGTATTCGGTGAAGATGCAAGCAGATAAAAAAAAGGATCACAGGGCACATCTGATGCTACTCAACATGTACAGAGTGATGTAAAATTTTTGAGTATTGTACTCTTAAGTATAGGTCATCCGATCATGTAAAAAACGAGAGCTGAATACTGCTGGCACAGAACTGGAACAAACACCAGGATATCTTTTCAATAAATCAAAACCTTTATTTATCCAGGCGATCACCATTGAGCAAGCTCATTTACAAGGTGGACCTGCAGTTTGCAAGGATGAGGGTACAGAATAGAGTACAAGAAAAACATACATAAAACAACAGTAGCAAGACATATACAACAAAATATGTACAGAGTAGAAATAAAGGTAAATAATATATACAGAGATGCCTTTATAATCATATCAATCAATAACATGTTCATAGCCTGTAAAGGAGTCCCTGGGATATGGAAAAGCACATGTATAGGAGGCAGGGATGCTGGCAGAAGGATTCTGGGATACTAAGCAGGTGGTAACAGGGCATAAGAGTGGGAGATGGGGGGTGTGTTGGAATGAGTACGTAGTACCCACGGGACTGGAATGGACTGAGGTGAACTGGTAGTACCGGTGGGACTAGAATGGACCGAGGGAGGGGGGAGTAATCTTGGAAAGGGAACACTTAGTTTGAACGGAAAGGACTTAGATTGAGTGGAAATGTCAGCTGGACAACTAGGAACGGTGGAAACAGTTACAGAGCTCCACAAATGTTTTGGCATGCAGGGTCTTGAACATAGCAAGAATAACAGGGGAGCTAAGTCTCAGCGATTTCTGTATCCTATTCCAAAGCATGGGCAGGACAAAGCTTATGGCTGCTCTTCGAAAGTGGGTACCGACCCTAAGTACTTTCAGGGAAACCAGCGAGTGACTTCTCAAGGCATAATTCCCAATCAGGCTTAGTGGGAGACAGTCAGCAATGTATTGAAGGCATTTGTTGGTGATGGCACGAAGCGTCCAGAGGGCTGCATTTCTATACCGCCTGTGCTGAAGGGAGGGCCAACCCACAGCTGCATATAGTGAACAGTGGTGGGTGGAAAAGGGGAGGCCTGTTATAAATCTCAGAGATCTATGATACAGTACATCCAATTTAGCAAGGTGTGAGGCTGGGCACTGGCCATATATGAAGTCAGCATAGTCAATTCATGAGAGGAACGTGGATTGGATGAGCTGTCTTTTGGCGTCTGCGGTCAGGAGGTGATTTATTCTGAAGAAGCGTCCAAGCCTCTGCCTCAGCTTTTTCAGCAGTTCTTCTATATGTTTCACAAAGGAGAGTTTATTATCTATCCAGACACCCAAATAATTGAATTTTGGTATGTATTCAAGATGTTCGCCTAGTAAGGTGGAGATAGAAGGTAATGAACCAGCAGAGGCAGAATATGCCCCATGGCCAGTTGGTGAGAATAGCATTGCCTTGGTTTTCTTGGCATTACGTAGTAGTCTTTTACTGAGGAGCTGGTGCTGCAGGATGTTAAAGTCGGTTTGCAGGTCACCACAGGCAGCTTCAGGAGATTCATGGCTTATGTAGAGTGCCATGTCATCAGCAAACAGGTGAATGCTTGCTTTCTTAGTGTCTACATCCAGGCTGTTGATATAGATAGCAAACAGTAATGGTCCCAATATGGACCCCTGAGGGACACCTCTTTTTATCAGTTTAAGTGAAGAAAGCTCCCCTTTTAGTTATAAAAGATACTAATAATGTTAAGATAAAGAAAATTGTTACAAACAGATATGTAACACTGTTATCTTAATGCACATGGACAAGTATTGTGCCTTAGTAGAGGCACAGAGTTGGCAAGTGTGCCAAGTAGTACTTGTTATGTCTGCATACACCATACTCATAAGAAAAGACAATGACAGAAGAGGGTGACCAGATAGGAATATCTCTTTTGACATTAAAAAGTCTTTCCTAGATATATAAGTGTGTTTTTTCTAGTGACTGTGAAGACAGCTGGTGCCGATTAAAGACCACTGCAACTATTTTCACTGTGTCACTGATCAACACAACAATCTTATACGTCACATTGAGTAAGCATATGCTATTAAACCATGTTATATGTTACCAATGTAGTAATGAATGTACATCTGTAAAAAAAATATGATAATGTACCAGAAGTCACTCTGTAACAAAATGGACAGCAAAGTATGTCACATGTTGTGTGACTATTCCTCTGACACATGAAGATTGTCGTAATTCTTCAATATCAGCATGAATGCATTTTTTAAGTGTCGCAGTAGTCTCTGTTTGAAAGAGCTTGTTGAGTCATCGCACTCAACCCAGCCAGTTCTGTACCTCAACAAACAAGTGTAATGTCCAGAACGTATAAACTGGCCATAGTGGTAGAGTACAGCATGAGTGTCAAACACTGCTTGGTTAAATACAATTCTACCAGCTGTGAAATCAGTCATAGGTGTGTCAACTCTGAGCTCATTTGAGTCAAATCTATGCAATACAAGCATAAGATATTGAGATGAACTCCTGGTGTTAGCTCTGCTTTTTCTTATTTTTGCATTCGGTTTGATACGCCAGTAGCTTTACCCATTGTCCGGTTGCTGACCTGACAGTTTTCTATGGATTATTACATGTACCTCCACACCTTACACACAAGTGACCACTTTCTGCATTCGTAAACAGCTGCCAGAACTTGACACTTTTAATCTGAGGCACAAACTGAGAAACCCAAAGCATGGTCTTCTGTGGTTTCTTGCTCTGAATGACCACATAACACACATACATATTTGGTTACATATGACACAGTGAAATACTGATGCATTGGAATTCCCTCTTCATCCAAGCTGTTTATGATTGCCATCATGAACTTGCTGGCATCCTGCTGCAAGTTAGCAGCAAATGTACTGCACCCGTCGTATGTCCCCAACACCTGTTGCAGAGGTGAAAGTGACTGTACATTGTTAGCTTGATCAGAAGCCACATTGACAACCTGCTTCAATGCCTTTGATAAAGGAGTGTCTTGTGAAGCAGATATTGCCTGCACAAAGTGTGGCATGTGGAGAAAGACTTGGATAGCTGAATTAGCATAGCAGTTTACTCTAGTACTGTTATCAAACACTGGGACAACAGCCATACCAACTGACTTCTGACCGACAGCCGGTTCTGCATCTGTGTTTGACACTATGACCTTCTTACCACTCTGCACAGTTGAATCAGTTGTAGAAGCTCATTTTCTTTTGTTGCCAGGTGTAGCTGTGACTGTGGCATGTGAGACAACCACACACATAGGTAGTGGTATTAAAGACATCTGTGGCTGATATAGAGTACGTAATCTGTTGTACTCGACAATACATTGCTTGTCAGTGCATATCTTCTGAGGTGCGAGTGTTATGATGTGCAACCCAGAAAGACTACGTATGCATGAAAGTGTGACATAGCTCATGCCATCTTTGAAAATGTCTGTACCTATGTCCACCACTGCTGAATCCAAACTGAAGCCCTGAGACTTGTGAATCGAAACAGTATATGCAACACATGTTGGGAACTGTTTCCTGTTAGCATAGATATCCTTAAATACTTGGAACTTAACACAGGTACTATCAATCTGTACAGGCAGTTCCATGCTGTCAAAGTGGACAAGAAGTGTCTCAATAAACATTTTCTGAACATTGTAAATGAAGTCAATGATATTACCCATGGCACCATTTACCATGCCACACTCCACATCAAGATTGCGGCGTAGCATGACACATGCATTCTTACAAACTGTAAGAACAGCTTCCAGTCCAGCTGTGTGTGAAACATCTGACTTCAGTTCAGAGAGTCATTCAGTCATCCTCGCTACCATTTTCTGACTTAGAATGACACCATCAACTGTATCAACAGCATGCAGTGTGAGAATATCTTGATTCTCTCTCTGCAACATGACACTGTTGAACTCAGCACATTTCTTTAGTCATGGCATAAGACACACAATGCATGTGCCTGAGGAGTACACATCACTAAAAACATCACATGCTATTTCTATGGATGTAGTATCCATTCTGATTCTTCGACCATGTAACATTGAAACATGTTCTGGTGACCGAGAACCTGTACTAGCTTGATCCAACAGTGCCTTGTAAGCCAGATCACCACTTTGTTGCATGTTCTGATACAGCTCAACATAGGTAAATAACTCCCACAGGTTAAAACCTCCAATGCAGCCTAGTGTATGCTTAGCCTGCTTGACAGTCGGAGCTGCAAAGACATGTTCCACATTAACTGGTGCAAGCTGTAAGAGGTCTCCAAATACAGCAATACTTTTACCACCAAATGCATCTCCATAGTCAGTCCCCATGTTCTCCTGTAGATGTAGTTGTATACAGGCAAGCATTACATTGGAGACCATACTGATCTCATCAATGATGAGTATCTTCATCTTAGTAAACATAGAACGAAGCTGAGATGCAATCTCAAATGACAGCTTATGATACTCTCCTGCTTTGCCATGCTCCATTTTCAACATGAAGAGACAGTGTAACATAATTCCACCAATGTTGTATGCAGCCAGTCCAGTGGGAGCACTAACAGCAACAGAGATTGATGACCCTGTCAGGTTCTGTATTTCTGCCATTATGGCCTCTATAAGGAAACTCTTCTCTGTGCCAGCTGAGCCACTAACAAACATCAGCAGTGAATTGTAGTCAAGACAGTCACATTTCTTGTGTTCATGTAGTAATCCATGCCAGACAGCAGCAGTGACCTCAGAGTGAACCACACGCTGCTGCTCATTGAATATCTCTCTCAGCTCAGTTGGGTCAACACTGCAGTGTGTGCCATGTTCCATAGCACTCTCCACTTCTGACATGAGTACTTCTGGGGCATTCAGAGGCAGAGGTTCTCCAAGGATACCTTGTTCTTCTGGAACAAGATTGTCCTGTGAACTGACAGGAGTGTCCTCTTCAAGTAGTTTGTGTGCCTTCTCAAGTTGCTCCTTCTCAGTGTCTAGCCTCTGTATATATGTGTCTGATTATTCACTTTTGAATGTCTCATAACTGTGATTGAATTCTTCCTCGAATGTATCACAGTCACCTTTTAATTCAGATTCATTCCTCCAGGGTCTAAATAGAAATAGGAGAGCAAAGCAGTAATGCTCTCTGCTCTCAGATGTGCCTAAATGTAACTTACAGTGGTCAATGAACCAAGGCTTATGTCTCTTAACGAGACAGTCGTCTACTTCTTTAGCCTTGTAAATGTCACGTGTACAATCAGGTGAGACATCTGTCTTGTAGTCATGCCACTTAGCCACATCAAATAAACACATTTGATCCATGTCTTCATGTGTACAGGGGTAGTACATGTCAATGAGATTATTCTTCAAGATATATCTTGAAGACGGTCTCTTGAGAGCCAGTTCCTCAATCTCAGCATGAGGAATAAGTACACGTTTTCGCTTCTCTTTGTAGTTTACACTGAGAAAGCGCACAGCATCAGATTTGCTGTACAAATGTGTACCAATCAAGCAATCGCTGGCCTCATAAGCACCACATTCTCTGTGTGATAGGGTCTTCAACCCCAGTGACCGCAATTGAGATGTCAGCGACTTGCTTGAACTGGCAATATCTTCCCAAAGATCTTGCAAGATAGTCTGTTCATGTTTAGTTATGTATGAAGTGATGTACCGAACCAGAGCCAATGAGTTGTCAGCCACAAACTGAACATCTATGTTTGCTTGCCACATTAGGAGAAGAGTAGGGTTGCAGTCATTGATGTACACCTCATTCTTATCTCTGGGTAACTCATAAACCCTCTTGGTAGATTTTGCCTTCAAGTGCTGTCGCGTAGCTGAAAAAAGTTAATTCATGCAACCATCCTGACAGACATGTCTGGGGAATCCGAAACGGCATCTTGTGTGCAAATAAGATTTGTTCTTCACTACCTGGTGGTGGTATTTTGCACAAATATGTTGTTGAAACTTCTGCACCAACTTCCACAGTGTAGGACTGTCGTACTTGTCCGGAATGAGGCAAGTGATGTACTGCTTAATGGATGCTAGCACTTGTGCTGCTTCATGTTCACCTATGCGTGGGACATGCTTGATCTACAGTAACATGTGAATATGAGGAGTGCTTCATGCCTGATACTTCATTCTCCAGAAGTAATGCTCCACAATACCAAGAGGTAGATTGTCCTTTGACAAAATGAAAGTCAGAATGTCATGGGATCGCTTGTGGAAATGCCTTGTCACAGACAAAGGGTCAAGTGAGCACATTTCTCTGAGAGTCACTGATGAAATGCCTTCTACATCACAATTTGCTGACTTCAACAGTTCTATGATCTCATCCCAGGCTTACTCGGCACAATTGAGTGTGACAAACCATGTGGCTGGACCATACTCTTGCAGCATGGTCATCACCTCAGAGTGTCTGCGATACCAATATTCTTTGATGCCACGTAGACTTGACAGAATGGAAGACAAATTCACTTGCACATTTTCATCCTTCTGCTTTAGTTTTCAGGAACTGTGCAGATGTTATTCCATCAAGTGGAGTTGTAAGATGAATAGTATGTGCAGTAGACGCAGACAGTATGCTAAGCTTCATGTTCCACAGGAGATGAAACAGGTACTGTACATTAAGTCTAAATTTGCCATCCTTACTGAGCACATAGCTAGTATGGTACTCAGCACCCTGTACACGCACTTCTCTTTCATCTAGGCATCCACCTGGCCCTTTTGGAAATAAATCTGGGAAACAGTGTGCTTCCAATGTTGCCTCCCAAATGCTAACAGGCTCACCTTCCACCTGTTTCATTTGATAAAGATCGATGTTGTCCCCTACTGGATCTCTGCCATGCAGTGGGTGAATTGTGTACTGTTCATACACATTATCGTTTGTCTACACATTGACCTTCTCAATCATTGGTTTTGTGGTATCCAACACATCATGTTCAACAGACACAGTGGTCATGCGATCAATATCAAGGTCTGCATAAAAGAGATTGTTGCTCTTTAAATAAGAAACAGCAAGCTTCACCTTCTCTACATTGACAACATCCTGCCAAATGACCTTTGACTTAGTTGGAACACCATTGACAAGAATCACCAAAGTGTTCTCAATAGATATCACCTCCACATTTTCCTGCAGAGAAAGTGGAAGATACATAACGGAACCCTTGAGAGATCTAATGAGTTCTTTTTGTGAAATGTTCCAGTCTTTGTGTTCAGACATACAATAGTTTGAAATGGTTTCATAGTCTGAATTAGAATCCGTTCAAACGTATTCAACGTGGCAATCTCAGTTGGTGTTACAGGTGCCTCCATGTTGTTCAAGACTGACCTTGGTGGCAGAATGTTAGACTTCACTTTGGAGAAACAGCACTTGCATATCACAATGATTGGGTCTAACTGAAAGTCACACTTTAACAGCAGAAATGCTGACAGTTGAAACAACATGTCATTGTATGGTGACAAGGTTTCCAGGTTCACTGTGACTGTTTGTTTTTCGTAACAGAGGTGATCACATGACACACATACAGAGTCAAATTTCTCTGTCTTTACCAACTCAAATTTGGCAATTGATTTCCCAAACTGCTTTAGAATATCATTTTCTAATTCAGACACAGAATTTCCATCAGCAATTGATGACTGATCAATCACTGTATCTGTCACACTGCTGACACGTTGCAGCTGTTTCAGAAATGTCATGGCACCATGCATGTCACCAGACTGCAGTAACTCATTCAGATGAGTATACTGAGTGACAACTTGATGAGCCTCATAGACCCTGTACACAAAGTTCTGCATGCCTGATTGATGCACTCCCAGCATACGCATGTGGTGGAAGACACTGTCACAAACACCTCTATCTAGGCATGCAAGCGAGTGACCCATAAGTTCAGTATGTGGACGGATCTCACAAAGGTCTATACTCTCAAACAGTTTATGCCTGTCTTTATTGTCAGTAATGACAAACAGGTTGATAAAGTGCTCAGCTTTGTCAAATGATGATTGCCTCTGTTTGCAAGTCTCATCACATGTCCATGAGAGACAGTGACATTTACGAGGCTGAGTAGTTGCCTCATATTCATCATCTATCTCCATTGTAGTGTCATCACATACACTGAGCACATTACACACTTTACCGGACTCATCAATGCACAAGTTTCTGTTCTTTTTTTGTGAGTAATATGACTCCTCCAAGAAACATGCCTCTGAGTGCCGTGTACGCAGCCACTGTCCTGTGAAAACATCACAGAAATTGTGCAGGCTCAAGACAGGATACCATTGTAGCCTCATCTTTATGTCATACACAATTTTTCTGAACTGCTGAAGTACATGAGACATCTTATGCCACAAATGTTGAAGAACAAAAACTGCTCTAATAACAAAAGTGTGTACTTTGAGGTGCAATTTCATCAAACTGAGATGACTCTTTATTTTTTTTGTGCTAACGTCTTATCACAGCACCAATAAGTCTGTCAATCTTAGCTTTAGAAGCTAGTTATCAAAAACACTTTTGCTTCCTCAGATAAGCATCAGCAGCTACAAATTTACAACACTGCTTAGTATGGGTATGAATGCGTGTCTTTACAACAATAGTCTTTCTGCTCACAGATCTGCACAACTGTTGCTTAGCTACACATTCTTTCCTTGCTGTTGAGCAAGCATGTTTTTTTTTCTGCAGAGTGATGAAGCTCTGAATTCAGCCCTTTAGTGGAATGCTGAATTGTTTTATGTCTTGAATTACCATCACTGGAGTCTGCATCACTCTTAAGCAACAGTGAACTACTATGATACCTGTTTCATCTCTGCATAGACCTCTGTCTCTGTTTAGAGGGCATATTCCCTGTCTGTAAATTCACAGTTGTCTACACCAATCTTACAGAAGAATCAGACACCTGTATGGGAAATAGAGAAAAAAATGGTTTGTATTGATCTCTTTTGTTTTTTCCTTGCATTACATAGTATCATGCACTATCCATATCTCATATAAGAAGAGTAAATATTACTGCTTACTAAACATTGTAGAGATAATTACTGTAGTAAGTGAAGATCAGTAAAGCAATAGACAGTCTTTTCAAATGTTGCTGAAGATAACTTCAATAATAATATGAGAATAAATATCAAAAATGTCAAAAATAAAGCATTGGCACAATGTAAAGCATCCACAGTACTGTTTTACCTAATAAAAACTGTTTTTGAAAACATTTCAAAAGTAGTGCCTAACATGAGACACTTTCACAAATATGGTGTTGTTTCCACGACACTTTCACAAAAATCAATGTTGAATGCACAAAAGTGTTGAATGTAGTGTCACAAAATAGTGTCAAATGCACGAAAGTGTAGAATAATAGTGTCACATGCACAAAATGTTGGCAAAATTAAATAGCTAAACACCCCTTTAAGACTCAGCCAATCACAGACTGGTATCGATTTGACTAACAGACACTGCAACCAATGTATCGACACATTCATCAGGCCTTATCAAGTAACCAATCACAACCACAGAACAGTGAAGAAGAAGGACATAGCAGCCATCTTAGAAAAAAAGGAGACACCCTGCTTCTCACTGTGTAAGTACATCACATTTTCTAAACAATTTTTCTAGTGTTATAAAAACTATTAGCAGAACAAAAATAGTATTAAACAAAACATTTTTTAATGCTGTATTTGACTATGATAATCTAATTGACCTATTATATTGTAAAAAAAAGTTATAACAGTTTAAAGTCAGAGTGTCAATCAGTACTTTCTAGCATTGATACAGCTGCAAATGGAGGCAGAAAGCAAGCAGCACGTGTATCATAACAAGAGACACAACCAATCACATGTCTCTGTTAAGCTGTAATTGTTTGAAGTAGCCTTTGGAAATGTAGTATATTCCCACTAAGAAATATTCCTGCATTTGTGTTTGACAGCAAGAACACCCATTCAGTGTAATAATAGTCAGTGCATCCACTGTATTGGTTAACCATGACAAATCATTAACCAATAACATGTTAAATGACTGTGTTTTGGAACAGCTCACAAAACCAATGTTGAAGCTGTTAGGGAAATCTTAGTTTCACATTTAGTTGTGGCTAGCCAGTGCAGGAGAAACACAGATTTTTTTTGGTAGCTCTCTGTCGACTTCTCAGTTTAAAACCAAAAAATGGCTGAAAACAGCCGATGGACCGTGTTTGTAGTGGGCAGCAGCATAGTAAGGCGTGCTTTACAGTTTGCTCAGAGGAGTGATTTTGGCTGAGACCTGCAGCTTCAAAATTGCTCTAAGTGGTTTGGCAGGGGTGGCATGAGGTGGGAGCATCTCATGCCAGCAATGCACAGACTTTTGAGTACTCAAGCTCAGCCAGACATACTGCCATCTCGGAGGCACTGATTTGGGCACCAAAGGATGGATAGATTTGGTGTCATAAGCAAAATTGGACCTTGCTTCTATAATGGGTATGTTGCCTGCCTGTAAGATAATTGTTTCTGATTATTACAGAGCATAGGGTCTAGCAAGCAGAACAGCACATGTACTTGCATGACAGGGCTCGCAGAAAGGTAAACATCCAAATATCTGGATATCTGCTCATGGCTGGGATGCACACCATACGTCATCCTCAAATTAAATATTGTAATGATTGACTATACCTACCAGACAGTGTGCACTTCTCACATGCTGGCAATTGTCTTTTCCTGGGTGACCATCTAGATTGGATCCTCACAGTCCTCTAAAAGTATCAGGCTGTTACAGCAGATACAATTATAAAAAAAATGCTCTTTTCAGAGCCAAAAACTTGGTCAAAAAATAGAAAAGGTGCACTGATTACACACACAAACCAAAACCATGCTATGTCACTCTTACACCACTACAGAAATTCAGATCCATACAGATGTCCAGAATTGTAGCATGCATACAGACATAATTTATGAACCGTTGTATTTAAATATCGCTATCTTGTTTCAGTATACATCTAAGACATACTGAAACTTACAATTACAAAGACAGAACTCTGTTGTTAATGTCATATTTTCTAACAAACAGTTTAACAATAAAACATTATGTCTTATTATAAATATACAATCACAAAGATTAACCTCTCTGTTCATCCTTAGTATTACATGTATACAGAGTGAAAAAATGCACATATCACAATACAGCGCAGTAACGAATGGTTTTCTCTCTATTTATAACAGCTTTAAACAAATTGAAAATATATAGAATGAGACTCTGGGCTTTGAGGGAGGTGTGCTGCCTGGTTGAGGCAGCCCAGGCCAAATAGAATGCATGCATCCTCATATGTAGCACTAATCGGAAGCTGGATTTAATGTGGAGGCTCATCTACGACTTCATGAGGCTCGTCCTCAAAATCAAGAACAAGAATCCTGCCATGTGCAAGAGGAAGTGGAAGCTGTTGCGCCAGCATTTTTACATCCTGAAAAATAGAGAGGAGATACTGGAGAATGACATTTTCTGGTACTACCTCGCTCACGAGACGTGGGAGGCTGCTGGGAATCTGGCTGCGGGGGAGTGCCTAACACATCATGAGTAAAGAAACTACTGTTACTCAACATAACATTTTTTTACAGGAATGAAAAAGAAGTTCACCGTTCTGTTAATTATAAAAAAAGTCTGACAAATGGAGGTTTCTGATAGGCTGCAAACATTCTGACAGCCTAATGTAAATCTTTTATTAACATGCATGTAGAGATTAGCCATATGCTGAACAAGATTTAACACTGTTTAAATAAATGTTTAATAATAGCAATAAGGCACTTCCAGACATTATGTTAATGAGCAGTTAATCAACCTTTGCCAGCATGTGGCACTCAGCTGCACCTCGTGCCACAGTACACCGGTACAAGATCATTAAGAATACTTATTAACTTTCTTTATCTGTGCAGCTTTTGTCAGAATACAATACCTTTTCATGGGGGTATATGCGGGGGGTGGAGCCAGTGAGTCATTGACACTGTACAAGTTGTTACTGTCCCAAACTCATGTGTTGCTTTAACTATACAACTGTACTGTTTATATGCATTGCCTTTGTTTGACTGTGACTGTTACACATGGTGTGGTAACTCTTTTTCTTTTTGGGGGCTCATAGCATAGCTGTCACCAACCAACTCTGAACTATCCCAACTAGTGTGTTACTGGTATTATGGACTGTACCTTTTATATGCATAAACTTTGTTTGTTTGTCACAACATAGTCAACACACAGTAGTAGCACTGAATTTATCAAGCAATTTTGTGAGATTCCCTATTTATCCTTCACAAAATGTAGGGAAAAAAATCCTCTAAAATTCTTTTTGTTATACCTACAGAAAGAGGCCAGTTCCTATTACAGTACTTAAGTGCCATCTGGTAGATTTTCAACTACACTATCAGGTGAGACAACCCTCTCTGCGTAGCAGTGAATGCACTAACAAACAAAACAAAATCCCTAACTAAAGGTTTCACAATTCTTAATAGGGATTTTTAAAAATCCTTAAAAATCCTTTGACTAATTCGGTGCTACTACTGTACAGTACCTCTTCCACGAGGAGCAGAGCATTGCGTGGTCCACATCATTCAATTTATTAGTCTGCCAAATAATCTGTCACTGCAGTCATTGAAATGTAAAATGTTATATCCATAATGGCCATTTTTCTGTGGTTTCTCCACTATTGATGCACTGCCCGAGCCACAGGTTGGTACATTGCCTGCCTGATGCCAAATCACTCCTAACTTTTGTACAGCCAGTGGAACCACAAAGGTTAACCATCAATACTGTTTACTTTTTTTTCTTGTCACTGCCCACTCACAATGCAATACCTGACATGCAGTATTAGGTTTGTTCAGAGGTCTCACTATTTATTAAGTAACACCATGCAAATTGTAACTGTCCTAAATAGAGTATTACTGAAATCATTCACCTGTGCCATCTATTTTTATTACCTTTGTTTACTATGACTATTGTCTCAGGATGCACAACTCGTTGTAGGTGGCTGACAGTGGTTGACTATCATAGCTAGTACGTTACTGCTATCATCTGGTTGTAACATTTTAATCCACAAAATTTGTTTTTCTACTCAATCATTATACAGCTCCTCATGTAGGTGTATCTTAACTGGCAGACTAGACTATAATAGTTCAAAGAAATATCTTTTAAAGAAGTGAACACATATATATAACACTCAATAAAAATCATTGCTATCTTTCATTTATAGATCATCAGAGGCACACCCCACCACAAAGCAAGGTAGTACCAGCTGAGCCAGAGGCTGTGGAGGTCGACCATTCAGACTCTGACAGTGTCATCATTGTCGAGTCAGAAAGTAAGAAAATTGTAAAAATAATTACTAATTATACTTTCTCTCACTACTGGATATCCATCAGAATCTTGATGCTGTGCATGCACTGAGCTTCTGTTACATTGCTGTGTACTGTACTAGTTTAGCTCAGACTGTACACTGGCAGAGCAGGAACTCCTTGTGTATCATCACAGTACAAACCTTTGCTGACCACATAGAAGTACTAATTGTCCAAGCATATGTACCTCTATAATCAACATGCTGTTCAGTAACTGTTGATGTCAGTAGTTTTCCTGTGGTTCTCCACTCAAGAAACAGCATGTGTCAAATGTATAACTAAGGACTAATAGCTGACACAGTACTAATTACTGAGAAAGAATACTGTAGAAAACAAGTATATTCTCATAAAACAGAGCTGTAGTTGTGAAACTGTCAACAGATAACTACTTTGCACAGGTATAACCATATCAACTTTGTCAGCATTACATAGAAAATCATTAACATAAATCTTTCCATATCTGACTCTCAAGTCAGGATAGTATACCAGTGTGTCTGTCTGTGTGTGTGTGAGGCTACACTACCTGATTAGTATCATACGACAGGTAAGGATACTAAGTTTCCTCTTGAGATTATACTGATATCCGTCACCTTTAATTTACAGTGTGTGCCCACTCAGCGTACAGTTGCCAAACATGTAACTGTAAAATCTCTAGATAATGCTGTGCACCCCCCAAAGTTGTGTAGCTAGTGTGTTACTACAATAAAACTGTGTACGCTTCATATTTATGGCCTCACTTTTACCATAAGTCTCCAGTCAGCATGAAACGTCTTCTTTGAACAATGCATAAAGAGGGGGATTACCTGGCTGATTACATGCAACTATTAACTCTCCTAATTTATGTGTTCTTATCACCAGGGATTCACACCATTCATCTCCATATACTTTCTTTCCCTATCACTGTACACTTAGTATTAAAAACCTTATCAGGAGAGGTGGTATATTGCATGCCTGATGCCATGCAACAACTAAGTGTTCCAACTTGTTTCTTACTCAATCATAAACCTGTTACTTTGATGTCCATAACCGCTCTTTTTGTTAGAGTAGAGTATAAACTCTCAATTCAGTACCTTATATGCAGTGACACAGTGGGTGGGGGGGTGTTGGCTTTGCTTGTCTGATGCCATGTACCTCTTAACAGTTTTAACTTGTGTCGAACTGCACCCTCAGAGGTACAGCATTACTGTCTCTGTATTTTTTTTAACTATAACTCTCCACTCCGGATGCATTATCTGTCCTGGGTGGGGGAGAAGGAGTGTCATTATTTAGCTGATAGTGTACAAGTCCTAACTCTTTCACCGAGTGTGTACTCCAGTGATAGGGCTGAACTGTAGAAACCCATAACCTTTGTTTAACTGTTAGTCTACACTCAGAATACAGTGACCACTCTGTCATTTTTTTGGTGGGGAGTGGACAATACCCCAGGTGACAAAATGCAAGTACAAGCTGCCCCCCAGGTTCCACAACATGATCTTTTGTCAGACAGTAATACTGAAATACTGACTACAACACTTAGTGGAACAAAAGTGCAAATGAAAATGGTTACAACAATGGAAACACAAGCAGTAACATGAAAGCAAACAGTGATGCACACATTTATGTACACAAGAAGGGCAAAGCAAACGTGTACATAAAACCAAATAGATACAATAAGAGTAACAGTAACAAAAGTAAAATCACTGCATCTATTTAAGAATCTATTTCTCTGTCTTACAGTGGTTGGGGAGACTGGAGCAACATCATGGATGCAGGTGAAGCAGGAGCCTGGGACCACTGCTGAACGTAAGTCTAGTAACATAAACTGACACAAACATCATAGACTGCTGGCAACAGTATCAGTTAATTTTATTTCATAGTATTTGTTTACAGAGTGATTACAGGTGAACAGTAGATCTGCACCTCATCTGTTGGGTGGGGGGGCTGAGGGCACAGCCTAGCTGTAAACATAAAACTCCTAACTGTTCCAAGTAGTATATTACTGCAATTATAGAGCTGTAACACTTATATCCATAGCCTTTCTTTTTTATCTGACTCTCTACTGAGCATACAGCACCTTTTTTTTTGTGTGGGACCATTGACTGGCTGACACAATGCAACTGTTAACTATCCCAACTACTGTGTTACTGCAATCATGTAGCTGTACCGTTTATACCCATAGCCTATTTTTCTTGCGAGTCTCCACTCAGCATGCAGTTCCTGCTCTGGGGTGAGGGCATTGCCTAGCTCATACCATACAACCACTAACTCTGCAAGATATGTGTACCTGCAGCCATACAGAAACACCATTTATATCTATTTACTAGCTTTACAGTGACTTCCCACTCATGATGCACTACCTGTCCTATGTCTGTGTGTGTGTGGGGGCGTACATTGTGTAGCTAACACCCAGACAACTCTTAACTGTCCCAACTAGTATGTTAGAGCAATCACATAGCTGAGTTGTTCTTTTCCATAGCCTTTCTTTCCCAGTGAGGCTGTACTTAACATGCAGTACCTGCTCTGGTGTGTGTGTGTGGGGGGCTTTGCCTGCCTGATGGCGTGCAATTTTAACTATCCCAACTATTATGGTACTGCAACCATGGAGCTGTACCATCAATATCCATAACCTTTGTTTACCTGTGAGTCTGCAGTCACGATGCAGTATCTCCACTGCAGACAGAAGGGTTGGGGGGGGACATAACCAAGCTGATGCCATGCAACTCTTAAATGCCATAACATGTGCCCTCCTACAAACAGAAATGTATACCATTAATGTCTATATCCTTTATTTCCTGTACCTATCCACTCAAGATACACTTCCTACTGTATGTATGTCTGCCAATAGGGTGTGGGTCATTCCTTGGCTGACCCCATGGAAGTCCACAATTTCCTAACTTGTGTGCCCTACAGCTACAAAAGTACACCATTAATGGCTATGGACCTTCTTTTACTGTGACTCTCCACTAAGGATTAAGTATGTGCTCGGGGGGTTGGGGAAAGGCGAGGCATTGCCTAGTTGTGGGGGGTGGGCATTGCCTAGCTGATGTCATTTTACAAGTAACAGTTCTAACTTGTGTGTTATTTAATCATAAACCTGTAACATAAATATCCATACCCTCCATTATTCTGATGGGCTGCACTCACAATACAGTACCTTATGTTCGGTGTGTGTGGGGGGGGCACATTAGCTAACTGATGCCACCCAACTCCTAACTGCATAAGTTGTGTCCTCCCACAAAGATGTATGCCATTGATGTCAAAACCATTTATTTTCTCTGTATATCCACTCAAGATATAGTTCCCACTGTGTGTCTGTCTGTGACGGAGAGGGGGGGGGCATTCCCTGGCTAATGCCATGAAAGTCCAAACTTCCCTAACTTGTATGTCCCTACAACCACAAAGGTGCACCATTAATGCTTACATACCTTGTTTTCCTGTCACTCTACACTCAGGAATCAGTACATGCTGTGCGGGGGGGGGAGAGGATATAGAACCTGGTCTGTGTGGAGGGGAGGCATTCCCTAGCTGATGCCATGCAATAACTTACTGTTCCTACTTGTATGTTAGTTTATCATGAAGCTGTAACATGAATATCAATAACCTTTTCTTACTGAGAGTATGCACTCACAATACAGTACCTCATGTGCAGTGGGGGGGGAGGGGCTCACTGACTGGGTGATACCATACAACCCCTAACTCTCATAACTTTCTCCTACTACAAACAGGGAAGTGTGTTGCTAATTTCCATAACGTTTATGTCCTCTGGATCTACACTCAAGATACAGTTCCTGCTCTGTGACTGTGTAAAGGGGGGGTGGTAAAGCCATTCCGTAGTTGACACCATACAACTCCACAGTTTACTACCTTGTGTGTCCCTGAAACCACAAAGGTGCACCATAAATGTCCATGCCCCTACTTTTCCTGTAAGTCTCCAGTCACGAAACAGTACATGCTTGAGGGGGGCAGTGGGATGCGATGGAGGGCATTGCCTACCTCACAACATAAACCACTACATGTATAAAGTAGCATATTACTACAGTCATATAGCTGTAACATTAATATGCATAACATTTCTTTACATCAGAGTATTCAGTCACAATACTATACCTCAACTGCAGTGAAGGGGGGAGGGGTGGGATAGTGGTGGGAGCCATTGCCTGGCTGATGGCATGCAGCTCATAAGTATCCTAAGTGTCCCCCAAAAGCTCCATTGAGAAACACAGGTAAAACAAAAACACTAAAGTATATTTACCATTGTCACAAGCTCATAGTTTGTTTTTTCTCTTTGCAGATCACTCATGTAAAAAGCAGCACACTGTGCACTGACACTGTGTTAGTAGGCACGAACACAAGGTTGACTGTCTCACTAATGAAATTAAAGAGCTCTGACAAGAGCATAAAACTATTTTAGAGTTATTAGCAGCACAGCAAGTGACAGTCAACCTTGTGCTCGAGCCTGTGGGCACAGCGGCAGGTGCCATGCCAGTGCGGACAGCAGCACTGCCTCACCTTCCAATGTACCCAGTCTCCCTGGCCCGTGATGGACAGCCTCCACAGCCACATTCTGGTATCTCCCCTCAACCTGGCGCAACAGCTTCTGCTTCCCTATGTGCCTTCATATTGAACCAGCTTCCTGCCTGGGCTGCCTCAAGCGGTGAACTGCACACCTCCTTCAATAATACTGAATGTTGTAAATAGTTGTATTTTCTTGTTTTTACAAAAAAATTTGCATAACTTTTCTATCACATTTATTTTCATATTAATGTCATTTTATTTTTTAAAACAACTTTATTTTTCAAAATAAAAAGCAATTTTTATAATTTTGATAAAAAAGCATTTATTTTCATATGGAGAAAAATCTTATTTTTGTATTTTGAAAAAAATGCCTATTTTTAATATTGCTGTACACAAAGCATCTATATTGTTTGTATTTTTCTGTTTTATATTTCAATTTTTTGGACTAATGAATATATGATTTATTAAAAAACAGAGTTTTTATTGTGCATGTTTTGATAAATTGCTATTTTTCATAGTTATTGCAATGCTTAGTATAATAGCATGACATAGAAAATCATTAACATGAATGTTTTCATTTCTGAGTCTCAATTCACTATGTAGTACCTGATGTGTGTAGTGGTAAGGGGGCCACAGGGCTGTGATTCATGAAGACACTACCTCAGTACCATAATACAACTGTTAAGTATACTAAATTCACTCTTGTTGCAGAAAAAAAGTATTATACTAATATCCATGTCGTTAGGTAAACACTGTCTGTCCAGTCATCATACAGTACCCAGCTACATGAGTGGAAAATTGGCTGGCTAACGCCATCCACCCCAAAAGTCTTCTAGCTTGTGTGTTCCTGCAATCAAACTGTGAACAAAAGGAATAATGCCTGACAGGTTGGCCATTATGCTGCAATAACATACCACCTCAGGTGATTGGACCCGAGCCCACCAACCAAGGGCATCCAACACTCTGTATGGTGACAAACAGGGGAGGGGGGTATTTCCTGGCTGGTACCATGCAACTATGGGGGGAGGGGGCATTGCCTAGCTGCAGGGGTGGGCATTGCCTAGCTCATCCCATGAAACAATTAACTGTTCTAGCTTGTGTCTTATTCAGTCATGAACCTGTAACATTAATATCCATACCTTCCATTTACCTGAGGGTCTGCATTCATAATAGAGTACCCCATCTGCAATGGGGGGGAGGGGTATTCCCTGGCTGGTGCCATGCAACTCCTAACTGTCATAACTTGTGTAGTCTCAGAAACAGGGATGTATACCATTAATGTGCATACTGTTTATTTCCTCTGGGTATCCACTCAAGAAACAGTTTCCGCTGTGTCTGTGTGCGTGTGGGGGGGGGCATTCCCTGTCTGATGCCATGAAATTCCACAGTTTGCTAACTTGTGTTTCCCTACAACCACAAGAGTGTTCCATTAATGTCTATGTACCTTATTTTACTGTCATTCAACACTCAGGATTCAGTACGTGCGGGGGGGGGGCATTGCCTAGCTGATGGTATGCAACAACTAACTGTTCCAACTACTGTGTTAGTTAATCAAGAAGCTGTAACATGAATATCCATAACCTTTTCTTTCTGAGAGTATGCACTCACAATAGAGCATCTCATGTGCGGTGGTGGGCACTGGCTAGGTGATACCATACGACTCCTAACTCCTAACTGTCATAGCCTGTCTACTCCTAGAAACAGGGATATATACCATCAATGTCCACAGCATTTATTTCCTCTGGATATCCACTCAATATAAGTTTATGCTCTCTGTCTGTGTGGGAGTGGGGGGAAGGCATGCCCTGGCTAACACCATGCAACTCCACAGTTTCCTAACTTTTGTGTCCCTACAACCGCAAACGTACACCATAAATGTCTATGGACCTTCTTGCCATCCACCCCAAAAGTCTTCTAACTTGTGTGCTCCTGCAATCAATGCATCAAATAGAGATAAAGAATGGGGAGGTGTGATATGAGAATTTAATACTACAATCGGGGTGTGGGATGCTACATAAGCCCGGGCGAGAAGCCTGCGAAGTTAAATATCCCACACTGAGGGTGTGCACTGACTTCTCATAAGGACAGTTCCTCATATTTTATTTTTATAATTGCTGGTCAGCAATTTTTCTACATTTCTACAGCCCCATTTCTGTGAACTCACACACTCTCACACACACACTCTGGAGGAGTCTGTCTCCCTGTCGCTCTTCTCATTTTGATCTGACAGTTTTGTTCATTTGCTTTGTTTGTTTAAGTAATGTTTTTCTTCATTTTTGCTCTTTTTTTTGTTACTTACAGTTTGTCCCAGGAGTTTGCCAAAATCGCACTGGTAGTCAAGCTGGGGCTCCATTGCTGAAATGGAGGAAGAGGAGGATCAACAAACAGAGGGTTCTTTTTCCAGCAGAAAGTAGGATCAACTAGATAGATTTAAAAAAAGAAAAATAAGGAGAGTTGGTGTTTTTTGTGGCAGCTCCTCGGAAAGCAAGAGATGGAGCCGCCATGATTGCAGAACTGTTAAGCCTACCCTGCACAGAAATTGAGCCAATGAGTGAGCACACAGGTTTTGAATGACGGTGAGCGTGAATGTCATAATAACCTGCGGTGGCAAATATCAACTCGGTCAGCCCATTGTGAAAAATTGCTGACCAGTTATTATAAAAGGAATAATGGCTGACAGGTTGGGTGTTATTCTGTGATAACATGCCACCTCAGGTGGCTAGGCCCAATGACACTGGCCAAGGGCATCCAATACCCTGTGCAGTGACAAAAGGGGCAGGGGGCCATTCCCTGGGTCACAGTTGCATAGCAAATGTCTTCAACAAAGCTTTTACTGACCTCAGTGGAGTGTTGTCCCCCAGCTTCCTTCAACACCAATCAGATACTTGCACTGAATGAAACCCACGGTCCTAATCAAACTCCCATCCATCTTTCTACTTCAGAGCTACTGTATCACCTTTATGGAAGCAAAAAAGTACATCCTAAAAGCACTAGGTAATTCCAGAACTAGCTCTGATCAACTGGACCTAAAACTAGTCAGGCTCACCCTGGACATAACTCTCAAACCCCTCACCAAAATCTTAAATCTATCCTTGATATCAAGTGAATTCCCACAGATCTGGAAGGTGGCGGTGTGTTACCCCTGTTTACAAAAGTGGTGACAGGGCCAACTCTACAAATTACTGTCCAGTCTCTATCCTTCCTCCACTCTGCAAGGCCCTGGAGTGAATCGTGAGTGACCAACTGATGGAATATCTAGACAAGTATCATTTACAATGTCAGCAACAACATGGATTCCGAAAACAACACAGTACCTCATGTACAGTGAGGGTGGAGAAATTAGGGGTGAGGCATTGCCTAGCTATTGCCATGCAACCCCTAATATCATAACTTATATCCTCCTACAAACAGAGATGTATGCCATTAATATTCATAGCCTTTATTGCCTCTAGATATCCACTCAAGACACAGTTCCTTATGTGTGTATGTGTGGGAATGGGGATGATCATTACCTGGCTGATACCATGCAAGTCAACAGTTTCCTAACTTATCTGTCCCTACAACCACAAAGGTGCACTGTTAATCTCCATGGGACCTCTTTTCCTGCAACTCTCCACTAAGGATACAGTACATGTCCGGGGGGTGGAAGGAGGGGCATTGCCTAGCTGGGGGGGTCATTGGCTAGCTAATGCCATGTAACAACTAAGTGTTCCAAGTTCTGTGTTATTGAATCATCAAGCTGTAAAATGAATAAGCATAACCTTTGTTTCCCTGAGACTCTCCACTCACAACAGAGTACCTCATGTGCAGTGCAAGGTGGGGGTGGTGCGGGGGACATTGCCTGGCTGCTGACATGCAACTCCTAACTGTCATAACTTGTGTCCTCCAACAAACACAGATCTATACTGTGAATATCCATATCCTTTATTTACTGTGGATATCCACTGGAGCTACAGTCACTGCTATGTGTTGGTGTGGGGTATGCATTGGGGTCATCGGCCCTAACTTTAACCCCATCACATGTGTAAACAAGCTTAGGTATAGGAGAGTGGGGTGAGAGTTAGGACTGATGACCCCAATGCACACCACGTTGGCGGTTGGAATGGCGGGCTGTCGGGGTGCAAAGGGACTTTCAACCCTAACACTGAACTTCCTCGCTTTTGTCATTGTGGAACAATCCTTACTGATGCATTAAATGGAGGTTTTTGCCTCTAATTTGCCTTCTTTTTTAGACTGTGCAGTAGAAATATTGAATGGAATGTGGTGATGGGAGTGCAGGGCCCTTCGATAAATGCAAGGGAAACACAACCACTAATGGTTGCTCACATGGAGACTGAAATGTAAATGGAAAAGTAAACGTTAGTAGAAATGCAAGCACAGAGATGATGCCAAAGCTAATGAAAGATGCAAAAAGGAGACGCGCAAGCGATAAGGAAACGTGCGAAACTGCGATATGCACGGTAACAGTACCGCAATTGGAAATACAAATGATAATGTTAACAGCAGAAATAATGCCAAAGGAAATAGAAATGGAAACACGAATGCAAGCACGTACACAAATGGGAATGCAAATGGTAGCGTACACGTGGCGATACAGGAACGGTATCGCAAATGGTTACAGAAACGCAAGTGGAAAAATGAACTGTAACAGTAACAGAAGCGCACACCCTGTTTTTGCCCAACAGCTGCATAGAGAAACACAGTGTGTACAAAGAATGTATGCATAATAATGGACCTTGAAGCAGAAAATGAACTGTTGGAATACTAAATTGCTTATATCTCAGGAACCGTGCTACGTAGAAAAAAACTTTAAATTTCACATGATTCATGAGTTTCCTGTCTAGGTTTTCACTGAATGCATTAGTAGAAACACAAGCGCAAAATGATGCCAAAGTGTCGCAACAAACATTCTGTACCTCGCACTGTTTCCGAAATACGAGCCCCGAAAGGTGCAGCGGACGCCATCATGTTAGTCTATGGTAAAAAAATGACAATTTTGGAGTAACGTAACTTTGCATCCCTCCAATATTTTTTCACCGAACCATGAAAAGGCACATCTGTAAGATGATGGCTTTCTTCCCTCCAAATTTCAGTCCAAAAGACCAAACCGTTTTTTTGCAGCAGGGTGGCAAATAATTCCTGTCATTTTGGCCATAGTCTGGAAAAGTAGTGTTGTGATTTGCGAAAGCTTTCGCAAAATTTGCTAACGTGTCACTAGTGCGACACTACTTTTTTCAGAAATTTGAAAAACATGTTTCTGGGGTGTTTAACCCCAAAATAAAGACATTGCTAGCATCTTCAGGGCTCGAATAGGTAAACACAAAAAGAATTGTGTCCCTAGATGGTCCCAATTTTAAATGCCAAGCATTTCTGTGATCAGTAACTGAAAATAAGATGGTGGATTTGCAACACTACTAGGACCATTTGCGACACTAAAAACTGCATTTGCGAAAGTGTTGAACTTCTTGTTAACTTCTCTCATTGACTTATAATGGGAACTTGTTTTTTGAATAACTTTTGTACCGGTCAATATTTTTTCACAAAATCTTCAAAAGGCACATCGGGGACCCTGGCTGCACGTTCTCTGATGTTTTTGGACTGGTCACGCAAACCGTGTGACCTGTAGGCACGAGCAAAGAATTTGCAAAAAACTGTAATTGTGCACATGAATGTCACTTAATAACTCTGCAGCTGTATATCCGACTGGTACAAAAGTTCACAGATCCCAAGATCTAGGGTGATGCCCCAATGTTGCCAAATGTCAGGCAAATCCGTTGAACAGTGGCAAAGTTATTAAGGTGCAAAGTTTTACCCTTTAACCTTAAAAGAGCTACTCTACCATTATATATATATATATATATATATCTATATATATAGATATATATATATATATATATATATATATCTATATATATATAGCTATATCTATAAATATATATATATATATATATATATATATATATGTAATAGATAACCCACTCTTAGGTGTGCGGTTATGCCTGTTCTGATATACGCACGCCTTTGGTGTGCGCCAATCACCCAAGTGTGAGTGATATCAGAGTGCAACCAGACACATCGTAGAGTGGGTCATCCATCTTATAAAATGGCAAAATAGTTTTTTCAGGGGGTAAAAGTGCAGGTGTGAGTCATGCTCTGATATGCACACGGTCATGTGATGGGATCCACCAAATCAGCAGACATAATTTTTCCTACCCATTTTATAACTATATATATATATATATGTGTATATGTATATATATATATATATATATATATATATATATATATATATATATACTGTATATATATATAAAACATTAATGCTCCTGTTAGGATCAAAGTAAGAAAAGTTGGGAAATGAGGTGTTAGGGTTTTCCTAACACTCCACCAGTCCCAAACCAGGCAGGAGAGAAGTTGTGGGTCTGCCTTGGGCTTCCAAGGAAACCCTAATGCCTCATTTCCCAATTTTTGCATCTTTGACCCTAACTGGAGAATTAACAAAGTTGTTTGCAACTTATTTCCTTAATTTTTGAGATACTACAGTAGTATCCTTATTTTACTGTGGGAGCGCAGTGTCCATACGACTCTGTACTCCCATCCCTCCATAGATGTGTACATGTACAGTATGTAACTGTGTGAAACACAGGGCCCTTTGGGCCCTGTTTTTCCATTTATAGGACAACAGTGACCAAATTGTCAGCATAGCCATTTTATTACCCAATCGTACGTACCCAGTATAGAAAATGTTTTAATCCCTGCCAAAACATAATTCTGTGCAACTGCAATGCAATTCCATGCCACAGGTATGGAAACACATTTTGTCTAGGATTTGAAAAATGACAGCTGTGACATACCTGAGGTGGGGTAATTTGAAGGCCATTTTGAAAATCTGGGGTAAAAATATTTAACATTTCTGAAGTTACGAGCGGGCATAGACAAATTGTAATGAATGGTTATAACTTTGGAATTTTTTCATATTTTGTCCCCAAATTTTCAACATGGTCTTCTTATGACTCCACCTCATAAACGCCAAAGGTGAAAGTTTTCAAATCCGCGCCAAAACACCATTCCACACCACAGGTGCCAAAACACATTTTGGATAAGATGTGAAAAATTACAGCTGTACTGTTCATAAGGTGGTGTGAAAAAATGGCTATGTTGAAAGTTTGGACTCAAAATATTGAAAATTACCAAAGTTATGCATGTGCATAGAAAAATTTCAATGAACGCTCATAACTTGCCCATTTTTAAGAATGTTTTCATCAGATTTTCAACGTGGCCTTTTTGGGACCCCACCTCATAAACACTGGTGGTGAAATGTCATTCTTTGGTCTGAAAATGTGATTTCATGCAGTGACCATGAAATCACTTTCTGGGCCCAATTAATGAAATGACAGTGCCAGTGTTCATGAGGTGGGGTCCCAAAAAGGCTGCACTGAAACTTTGGTGAAAAAACTCTAAAAAATGGCAAACTTAAGAACAAAAGCTCAAAAAGCCATTGAAATACATTTTATGGCACTTACCTTGATTCCTCAGTTCACTGTTCGGCTTTGATGAGTGCAGACATGTCTCAGTCCACAGAAGATGACAGACTATGAACTCTATGAGTAAGTATAGGGTAAGGGGTGGTGTATGGTGGTGGGTGCCCAGTGGGAGGGTCAGGATGGGTGAGGGGGACGATGGGAACAATGAGGGATCATTTTATTTTTTCAGGTTTAAAAAAAAAGACTTTGAGGGACTGTTTTCTTTTTGCAGGATTAAAGTTAAGAAATATTTTGGGACACTGGGGGGGTGGGCTCCCCAGTGTCCCACACTGCTTGTGGGGACTCTAAATGCTGACATGAGGATTGGGCCCCCCCCAATGTTGTCTAATTATTAAAATAATGTTCAGGAGAGCATCCAACACTGGGGGAGAGGCATCCTGGTGTCAGATTATATAAATAATAAACAAGGGACTAGGAAACAGCGATTGGAGGGTGAGGGGTGCCACTAGACACCAGGGAATATATGGGGACAATGACAGGGAAGTAAGGTATGCCACTAGACACCAGGGAAAATGGAGTCTCGCAACTCACACTGCAGCCAGGAGTTCAGCTGCAGCTGCAGAACTAAACAAAACATGCTGTTTTCATACAGAGAACACGGTGGAAGGCTCCTCTTGCTAAACAGGGCGCCAAGGATTTCAGGTGCCCAGAAAAAAGTATTTTTGTCCATAATTGTGAAAAATAATCACCAGAATGTAGCAAAACATGGCTGTTTGGCCGGGTTCTGGTGTTTGATTTGTAAAATAACAACATTTGTATCTATTTTCCATGCTTTTTAATTTGTGGGGGAAAAACAAAATGGTGGCTGGTGAAAAAGGATGTTTCCCTCATGAAAAAGGAACATATCTAATGAGAAAGAATTCTTTTTCATGAGGTCAATCCTTTGTTGAAGACTGTCCCTCTATTCCAGACAGTGACCTTCCCATTGAAAACAATGAGATCTTTAAAATGGAATTACTTTGCAACAGATTAATATTTTTTCACCAAAACAAAGCATGGCAGTTCTGTTACACATAATGGTAGTTCTGTGACCCAAACTGTATCTACCATACAAAAATCAAACCAAAATTCCACACCACGTGGATGCAAAGTGTTGAGGAAAAAACTGCAAAAAATGGCAACTTTTAAGGTTTTAGCACTATCCAGATCTCAGAATCTGTACATCTGACTGGAACAAAACTTGCTGCATCATGAGATCTACCCCTCAGGACAGCATATACCAAATGTTGCACAAATCAGTTGCAAAGTTATTAAAGTGCAAAATTTGAAGTTTAACTTTAAACAGGCCCCTATAATATATATGCATACAATGTATATGGGGATTCCAATACTTAATTTAATGCATTATTTTCCTAAGACTCTGACCCAAGTGAAAGATAAACAATGTTATTCAGCCAGTGGGTAAATAACACTGTTTATTTTTCACTTGCTTACATCACAGTCAACTTGATTGACAGCCCATGCTGCCATTCCTACACTTAATTTGCCCTCAGTTGTCACACAGAACACAGACTGACATTGTATAAATAGAGCATACATTGGCCTGGGTTCTATTTGTTTCCATTCGTGAGGTGGTGGGACTAACATAACTCACTCATGGCTTTGCCACTCGTAGGTTATAGTCCCACTCCATCTGTCATGGAAATAAATGGCATATTAAAACACAGGCCATTGTATATCCTCTCTATATATAGGGGAACAGTTGTACTTCTATAGTTAGCATTCAGTCTTCACTTCTATGTTAAACTCAAAATGTTGCACTTTAATAATTTCGCACCATTCAATCGATTTGCATGAAATTTTTCATAGACCATCAAGGATCAAAGATCTCTTGATGTTGCAAGTTTCATTCTGGTCAGATGTATGGGTGCAGTGATACGGAGTGTCATAAAATGTGAAAATTAAAAAAATGTTTGTAAATTTATTTGTCACGTCACTGTGCAATAATGGCTTGAGATTTTGGTCTGAACATTTAAAGGTAGAAAGATCTTGGCTCACAGGTGACTCCTTTAAAATTTGGTTAAAAATATTAATCCATTAAAAAGTTATTACATTTTTAATTTTCCCATTATTTTTAATGGGAAAAGTTAGATGTCCCGCTTGAAAAAGGATTCTTTGTCACAAATGGCTAATCCTTTGTCGCAAATGGGGAATCTTTTTTCATGCCGCCACCATCTTGTTTTTTCTCTGCAAGGCAAGCAAATTTAAAAACAGAAAACTGATGTTTTCTAAAGTAAGCATCCTATGTGTTCTGCTAATCAGGACCTGTTCTATCAGATTCTGATGTTACTTTTTTTTTTTAAATTACCTGGAAATGTGTTTTTTTAACAAGCCAACATCCTTTTTCACAAATTGCAAAAAAAGAAATCATGAAAAAGGATCCTGTTTGACAATTTAAGAAAAATGATTTTTCTTTTACTGCAAATTGTGAAAAAGGAAATGTGGAAAATGATTCTTTTTCACAGTTTGTGCACGCATGAATACTCAGGTGGTCCTTTCCCCTCCCCTGATGCCTGTTTGCCATCCCCATATAAAAAGTATATTTCCATGGTAGTCTAGTGGTCCCTCCCCCTTCCCTGATATCTGATCGCCATCCATGTATAACATAATATATTTCCCTGGTAGTCTAGGGTTCCCTTCCCCTTCCCCGATGTCCGATCGCTGTCCCCATACAACAAAATATATTTCTCTGGTAGTCTAGTGGTCCCTCCCCTGATGTCTGATCACATCCACATACAAAAAAATATATTTCTGTGATAGTCTAGTGGCCCATCTCACCTCCACAATGTTCAATCAGCCTCACCATATAACAAAATATATTTTCCTGGTAGTCTAGTGGTCCCTCCCCCCTCCCCGAGGACAATCCCTGTCCCCTTTATTCTATTTTCATTTCCCTGGAAGTCTAGTGGTCCCTCCCCATCTCTGATCCATGTCCCAAAAGAAAGTCAGATCCCTGATGTTCTAGAGGAGTCCCCACCTCCCCACCTATTCAGGTAGTCACCCACCACCCCACTCCCCCATCATGACTGCCAGCTAGCTACCAGCACAGCCCACCTCTCATCTCCAAAGCTGGCCTCAAACTGAGCTGTGAATGAGTACATACATGCTCATTCACAGCTCAGTTGGTGGGCAGCAGTGGAGGAGAGAGGAAGGTTGTGCTGTTCACCGGCTGGCAGTCAGGACAGGGAAGCGGGGTGGTGGGTAACTATCTGAATGGGTGGGGGGTCCACTAGAACACCTGTGATCTGACTGTCTTTTCTCAGGATGGGGACTGGGGATGGGGAGGGACCACTAGAGTACCAGGAAAATGGAAATAGAATGAATGGGACAGGGATCATCCTTGGGGAGGTGGAGGAACCACCAGACTACCAGAGAATAAGATATTATTTTACCTGGGGTGGAGGATCAGTGAACAGGGAAGGGGGGGACCACTAGACTACCAGGGAATAATATGATTTTTTTATACAGGGATGGTGATCAGTGAATGGGGGAGGGGGAGGGACCACTAGACTACCAGGGAATAATATTTTGTTTTTATACAGGGACAGTGATCTGTGAATGGGACAGGGGGAAGGACAGCTAGACTACCAGGGAAATACATATGTTTTTTATTTGGGGATGGTGATTGGACATTGGAGGAGGGCAGAGGGATCACTAGACTAGCTGGCAATTATTTTCATACAACCAGATGGTGATCAGAGAACGGGGAAGAGGGAGGCACCACTAGATGACCAGGAAATTGAAAAACTAAGGTAAATGCATTTCAATGTAATTCAATGGGGTTTTCAACTCTGGTGCTTACCGTTGTCATTTTTAATGATTTTGACACCAAGTTTTCAAAATAGCCTTTTGGAGACACCTCCTCATGAACAATGTTGGTGTTGTTTGCAAATCCTGCCTGAAATGTGATTTCACAGTTGGTTGGCAAAATCACCTTTACGGCTAGATTTCAAAATTTACACCATGCTTGTTCATGAGGTGGGGCCATAAGAAGAGTATGCTGAAAATTTGGGATCAAAATATTTTAAAATGACAAAGTTGTGCATATCTGTTGACATTTTGCTACGTTCACTCCTAACTTTTGTTATTTTTAATGTTTTCGCCCCAAATTTTCAGTATAGACATTTCTTTACATAACCTCATGAGTGTGACAGTTGTTAATTTTCAAATCCTGGCCAAAATGTGTTTTCTCACCTGTGGCATGGGATGACATTGTGGTGGTGCTGAATAACATTTGGGTGGGGATTTACAAATTCTTAGCCCAGCATTAATGAGGTGGGGTAATATGGTAACATACATGTATGCATCTATGGAGGGATGGCAGTACAGGGCCTGGAGTAAGGAAATTCTTTACAAAGAAACTCAGTTGATGCACCCTTTAGGGTTCCAGTAACAAAAATCGGGAAATGTGGTGTTAGGGTTTCCAACCCTAACACCCCACTTCCACCCTGCATGCAGCAACAGGCATGGGGATGTGCTTTGGGGTTGTCCACCCTAGTGCTAACCCCATTCTCTTATGCTGTACCCATCTCAGCTTATTTATTCATCCAATGGGGTGAATGTTAGGGTTGACAACCCCAAGGAACACTCCCCTATGCCTGTTGCTGAGTTCAGAATGGAAGTGGGGTGTTAGGGTTGGAAACCCTAACACCACATTTCCCAGCTTTTGTTGCTGGAACACTAACTGAAGCATTAATGAAGTTTTTTGCAAAGAGTATGTATATATGTATTTAATAGGGGTGAGAGATTCTAGAGTGTGATAAATGAGAAATGAATAAATGGAGATATCTTGACTGGAGTGTGATAAATGAGGATGACATCAGCACAGTGAAGATAAATGCCATTTATCCATACTGTGCTGATGTCATCACTCACCAACTACAACCTGCATTCTAAATGAAACTGCTTTACAAAACAGTTTCTCTTTCTCACTGAGGCCTGCAAGTTACATTTCACCCCCCATATCTATGTATGGGAGGGAGGTCAAGATGGTGACTGGTCTGAGTCTGCCTTAGCAACCACTGCAGTGGCATAAGAGTATTTTAATATTTAGCATTTTTAGTTACTTTAGTTAGGACTGTAAATGAGGAATGCTAGTGAGGTAACGTATTTTTAAGGTCCATTATTGAATTTTTGGTACTAAGTTTATAACCAGGAATCATCCCAACTGCATAAGTCTGAATTATACCAGCATTTTCATCACCGATAGTGCTAGTATCACACTTTTTATACTGTATTTGTTTCATGTCATCCCCCCCAGCTCTGACTTGCTGTTCACTGGGTTTTTGCTTTTGCTGGATCATTTGTGCACTTGCCAAGTCTTTAACTGAGGGACGATTATTTCCGCTCACCTGATCCTCCTGGAGACCACCGGTGAGTTGATGAGACCGTGATCCCGATGTATTTGGTCTCTTGGTGGAGTTCTCTGGAAGCTATACTTGAGGTATCGCAGTAGAGTTCTGTGAAGGGTTGATTTGCTCCTAGATCAGAGTGGATGAGTCTGTGAGCCTACTTGAACTTGGTGTCCTGAACTTGACTGTTGGAGGCTGTTGTCCTCTGGAAATGGATGATAAAGTCTGCCAGGGCCCTGGGATTTGGTCTGAGGAGCTGCAGTTCATCATGTGCTTCCTGCGGGGTGAGGGGGCAAAGGAGCACTCACCAGTGGGTGTTGGGCTCCGTTCCATCTCAGGGGGCTGTCTAGAGGGTGCTCATCAAAGGATGGGTCCAGCTTTGGGGCTTTGATCCTGGGGGGGTTTGGGACTGACTTATCAGTAATCTGGGTCAGGCCTGGGGCTTCCTGGCTGTGACTAAGAAGATCTCTGCTGAGTGTCTGATTTTCCTGTTGCTGGGGACAGAGGTGCTTCTGTATGAAGATATGACAGATTCAACAAATTGCAGATTATCCTCAGTAACTGGCTTGGTTAATCAATGTTTGACTAATGCGGCTGTGAGAGGGCCTCCAGACTTCATAGTTAAATATCTATTTTTCACACATATTGTCTGCTGTAGTGAGAGGACAGCAGCTTTGAACTCGAATTTTACTGGTTGAGATGGGGGTGAGAGCCCCATTACAGCCAATTTCTACTTCTGAAGTACTGTTTGGTTAATTCTGAGAGGACCTTCAGACTTCATAGGTCATATATTTATCTTTGCATATGTTATCTGCTGTAATGAGAGGAGATCAGCTTTGAATTTGAACTCTACTGGTCGGGATGGGAGTGAGAGTCCCATTACTTCCAATTCCTACCTCTGAAGCACTGTTTTTGGTTTTATTTTGCTTATTTATTGCTAATTATTTGTATATTTTCTGTTAGCTATTTGTATATTTATATTGTATTGTTTAAGGGTTAGTTATTTTGGAGGGTGGGGTCAGTGGGTAGTGCTATTATTATTTGTTTGTTTATTTTTTAGTGTTATTTTAGACTGTGGGGGAGGGAATTTGTGGGTATAGATTTTTTGTATTTATTTTAGTTTTCTGTATTTTACTTATTTATTTTGTTTTGTTGCTTCTTGTTGGTGTGAGTTTTTCTCGTTATGTGTTGGCAGAGGTCTCCCTCAGTCAGGCACTACTCTCCATCTGAGCTCCGCAGCCTCCACCACTTAAGATGCCCTTGGGTGAAATGGGTCCTAGATAGGGATCCTCCCTGTCTGGTTCCCATACCCAAGGGCTCCACTGTGAGTGGACAGATGACATGGCCTGCCTCAGGGTCCCATCCTACTCAGGTGGTGTTATGCAATGCCAGGTCCATTAAAAACAAGACGGCAGTAGTTGCTGATCTTGTTGGGTCATTGGACCTGTCATGCATCACTAAGACTTGGCTTAATGAAAATGCTGGCCCAGTATTTGAGTCAGCAATTCCAGCCAGGTTCTCAGTGATACACCACCTGAGGATGGATTGTAGGGGTAGGGGGGTAGCTATCTGTTTTAGAATGGAATTGGGCCTTGTGGATGCACCAGTTGGAGAGACACAGTCCTTTGACTTGATCATGGGAGCAGGTGTGGGATGCAGGATTCTTCTTGTCTACCGTCCACCCGGGGACGAGAAGCAATTCCTGTGGGAAGTCACAGATTTCATCATTTACTTGGTGTTGGGGTCCCCCAGATGGATGGTTCTGGGGGACTTCAATGCCTGAGTTGATGATGAACTCTCACAGTCTGGTCAGGGATTCCTCCAACTAATGAATTTGTTGGACTTCACACAGGTAATTACCTCTGTGACCCATATTCATGGTCATTCATTGGACCTGGTCTTTCTACTGGGTATGGAGGCATCCGACCTGGTGGTGGAGACAGTCAGATGGTCTGACCATCATCTTATAAGGTTCATTTTCCAGGCTTCCCCCTATAGGCCTGCCCCTACGGAGATGGTCTGGTACCACCCTTTAATGGGTTTGACTCCAACTGGCCTGGTTGCAGTATTGGACCTATCGGGTCTACCGAGTGCTAGCAGTGACCCAGATGCTCTGGTTCAGACCTATAATAGGGCTGTAACCAAGGCCCTGGATGTTATCGCTCCTGTCCGCGTTTTCCCCTTCACTCTGCACCCTCGGTCCCCTTGGTTCGATGTGACTTTGAGGGAACTGAAGAGAGTGGGATGAAGGGTGGAGAATTGCTAGTAGAAATTGGACCTTGATGCTGACAAGCTTAGATTGATGGCTCATTATAGAGACTATCAATTGGCTGTCTCCCATAAGAAGGTGGAGTTCCTGTCGAGGGAGATTGCCACTGCACAGAAGTGACCAGCCAGCTCTTTCGAACTGTGGACAGACTGTGCAATCCAGCCTGTCTGCAGTTTTGGAGAATATTGTCACAAGAGAAATGTGATGAGTTTGCTCCATTCTTTGCGGATAGGGTTGCTGACATCAGGTCTGAGATCTATGAAGCACATTCCAATGGGGATGGTGGTGATTGGTGGGAGGTTGCTCAATGTGTCTAGTTTGACTTCAGCCGGCCAGCGATCGAGGATGTTGTGATGATCATTCAGACTATGCAGCCAACATACTGTAGTTTGGACCTGGACCCAACTTACCTCATCATGGGGTGTGTTGAGGTCATCGGCCCGGTCCTTGCCAAAATTGTCTAGTGTTCGTTAGAGTCAGGTGTATTTCCTGATACCCTGAAGAAGGTAGTGGTGACACCTCTCCTTAAGAAATCCTCCCTTGACCATGATTGTCTCACGAACTACAGACCCATCTTTAACCTTTCCTTTGTGGGTGAGGTTATTGAGAAGGTGGTCGCACTGCAGCTGGAAGATCACCTTACCATCCATGATACCTACAATCCTCTCCAGTCTGGAAAAGGCATAGTACTGAGACAGCCCTTTATTCGGGTTCTCAATGATCTCCTGATAGCGAGAGATCGTAAGAGCTGGTCTATCTTGGTTCTTCTCAATCTTTCTGCAGCATTTGACACCGTGGACCATGATGTGTTGCTGGAGCACCTGCAGCTGATCTGTGGACTATCTGGTATGGTCCTCAGATGGTTTCAATCTTACCTCGCCTGCAGGTTTCAGAGAACTATTCCTCTGACAAATTCTCCCTGTCGTGCGGGTACTGCAGGGCTCTGTGCTATCAACCATGTTGTTTGCAGTGTACATGCTGCCATTGGGGAACATTATAAGGTGGTATGGGCTGAGTTTTCACTGCTATGCAGATAACACTCAGCTCTACCTGTCCTTTGTGTCTGAACAGGTGGGAGCTATCTTGAGTTTTAAAAACTGCCTTTCTGATATACAGGACTGGATGAGTGCTAACTGGTTGAGGTTGAACCTGGATAAAACTGAGGTTTTGGTGGTGGACCTGGGTGACTGGGTAGAGGGATCATTGGCTAGGTGACCTTCTGGGCTTTGGTTTGGTGGCTGCCAGCTGATCACCTCCAAATGGGTGTGAGATCTGGGTGTTATTCTTGCCGAAGGCCTGACACTTAAATCTCAGGTGTTGTCAGTTGTCAAGATGGCTTTTTATCATCTAAGGAATATTGCCCAGATTAAGAACCTTGTTCTGCTCGATGACCTTGCAAAGTTGGTCCACACTTTAGTGACCTCACACCTTGACTACTGTAATTCCCTGTACCTAGGGCTATCTGGGGTTGATCTCTGCAGCTTGTAGCTAGTGCAGAATGTGGCAGTTAGGCTATTGACAGGGCTACCTCAGGTTTGTTATGTCACTCCTGTGCTGCGCAGCCTGCATTGGCTGACTATTCAGTGGCAGATCACCTTCAAGGCTGGCTTGCTAACCTATAAGGCCCTGCATATACAGGGCTGTATTATCCGCAACAGCTTCTTCATCCCTACTGCCCCCCCTGCCCACTCCGCTCCACTGACGAGGGATTGCTAGAGATTCCGATGGTCTGTTTGAAGACTTCTAGTGCCTTGCTTTTGAATTCATGGCCCCATTCTGTGGAATTCTCTACCTCATCAGATAAGAGAGTGCCTGATGGTGGAGAACTTTAAATCTGCTTTAAAAACACATCTGTTTCAGCTTGCTTTCCTGGATCCTGAATAAGTGTTGCTGATATTTTCAAGTATTTATTGTTTTTAGCTGTGATTTTATGATTTTGTGTGCTAGCGCCATGGTTCCTGTGAGAATGATGCTATTTTACAAATAAAGTTTGCTTGCTTGCTTACTCAATCAGCATTGCAAAAGACACTCACCTGTGTACCATAGTGTTTCTGAGAATCCCAGCACATTATTATGCTGATCTCATCTTCACTACAGCCTGCATTTTAAATGAAACTGCTTCTCCAAAAAGTTTCTGTTTGTCACTGCCACCTGCAACTTACTCAATTAGCATTGCAGAGGACACTCACCTGTGTCCCATATTGTTACTGAGACTCCCAGCCCATTCATAAAAACTCACACACACTCAGACCACACACAGAAAAAGCAAAAAGCACACATAAACAGGAAAAGAATACAGGAAAGTGTAACAATATTTCTGAAGCTCCAACCCCTATTGAATAAATAGCACACATGATGAGCAGATCATGTATTATACAAAATATTCTCACTCTTGCAGAGTGAGCTTTGGATACTCTCACACATGCCTTAGGTATTCATAAGTATCCAGAGCTTACTGTGCAGAAGTGAGAATATTTTCCATATCACACTCCTGCCCATCATATTTCCTCTATAAATATATATATTAGTTTTTGCAAAGAATATATATATATATATATATATATATTAATAGATAATCCACTGTAGGGTGTGCGGTGGCGCTCTGATATATGAACGCTTTGATGTGCGTTGTGATGCACGAGGCCGCAGGCCAAGTGCGTTCAACCACCCAAGGCATGCGCATATCAGAGCGCCGACCAAGACACCCTAGAGTGGATTATCTATTTATTGCTATTTATTGCTACATGTCAGTAATACAAGTGAAAGTGCTGTCTACTCGCTCTTCACTCACTTCAGCTGACATCTTGTTTTAGAGCATTCTATCTAAATAAAAATGACGTAAAATACACAATTACTTTGTGTTTTTAGCAGAAAGGGACTTGCTTTCAGTGTCTGCCTGCATATTGCTTACCATTACTGACCATGCTCGGTCGCGGTACATATCACTGATAAAAGTGAAAGTGCTCCCCACTCGTTCTCCTCCCTGTAAAGAGGACAACTTTATTCTAAAAATAGTAAAGGACAATAAATAGAAATATAAACCTCTTTTTGTTTTAATTCTTCAAGACAGTCAGTCTTACTTTGAACTTTTGGCAGCAATTCATTTACCAGGGGCTGTTGTAATTAATGTTGGTAGCGATCTGAATGTACAATTTGTATGTATGTGGCTGCCTATCTGTGGTAGGTGTGGAATGATCTCACTACTGGTGAGAAGGTTTTGAAGGATAAAAAGTTTTTCAGGTGTGCGGTTGTACTGGGAGGCGTGCGGTCGTTATGGAATAATGCACGGTCATGTGACGTGTTTCATCCAAACAGCATTCTGGATTTTCAGTGATTTTCCTTACCCATTTTATATATATATATATATATATATATATATATATATATATATATGTATTATAGGGGCATGGTAGTGCCACTATAGTTAGGTTACACGGCCACTTCTATGTTAAACCTCAAAGTTTGCACTTTAATAACTTTGCAACCATTTGTATGATTTGCCTAAAATTTAGAATGTAGAACTGCCTACCATAGGTCTCTGGATCTGGAAAGTTTTGTTCCTGTCAGATGTATGGTTGTGGAACCATAGTGCACCCAAAAAAGGGAAAAATCATGCTTGTTGTGAATTCTGTGGTAAGCCGTAATGGACTGAACAATGCATTTCAGTGGTTTCAAATGTGTTGGTCTACATGTGGCCTTGGTTGAACTGGTGCCTTTTGAAGATTTGGTGAAAAAATATTTCTCCATTCAAAACTTATTCCATTTTTTATGTCCCATTATAGCCTACGAAAAAATTTATATGTGCACTGTGAAAACTTTCATGATCACATTTTTTGTTGTCGTGTTCCTCAAAATTGTTGTTATACTGCTGTCATCTTGTTTTTCAGTTAGCAACAGAGAAAAAAACATTGTAACTCAAAAAACAATGCCCTTTGGTAAACACCAACAGTTGTGTTTACCTAATTGGGCCCTGAGGAACAAGCCCCTGGCATTACTTTTTCACTAGGTGGCCCACAAACATGTTTTTTAAACTTTTGTCATTTTTTGATCGCGGCAACATTTTTTGTTGCCACAAAAACAATTGCGCTAAGGGGAAAAGGTAACCACAGCAACATGTTTATGTGCATGATAACATTCCCATTACAGAGATAGGAGTGTTGCGATAACATTAAAGTAATCATGGTGACACTGCACAAGCACATTTTGCTATGTGTTGTTTTCTTTGTCACTTCATTGTGGCAAGCTGGATTGTGCTATTGGCCTGAAATTTTCAGATTGGCAAGCTCTAGCACCACAGATGTGCCTTTTGGTGGTTTGGTATGAAAACATTGAACAGGCCCATAGTTACAGCTTTCCGAAGTTCAGAAAATTTCCCATAGGAGAACATTTCAGCACCTGTGACACCTTATGGTTCACGTATCTCGAAAACAGTTCAAAATACAGAATTTTTGTCACAAAAATTCTTAGGGGAACTAAGTGCAAAAGTAGGTTGGAAAGCTATGAATACCATTAAATTTGAATTATTTTTCTACCTTGTACGGTTACTGAGATACTTGAGAATTAGTATGCCAATTGCTCATTTTCATGTCCGTGGGCCACTATTACACTCACAGAGTTAGCAATCACAGTGCATTTTGGTACCCATATCTCATAAACAATGTAAGATATGGATTTGGTCAATTTATGTCACATGGATGTCTCACTGTCACGATTACGACACTTGAATTTTTTTCCTAGCTGCTACGGTTCCTGAGATATTGGCAAATTTGTGCTACAAGGCTTCCTTGCCCTATAGGGCTGCTGTATGGCTCTGTAGTTATGTATAAGTAGGAGCGCAGTGCCCGGAGGGCCTGCATTCCCACAGACACATATCATCATGCAGAAATGGGCTACTTGGTAGGAATGTGGGGCCCAATGGGCCCCGAGCTCCCACCAACACATACCATTTACTATTTATATTACACTTTTTCAAAAAGAAAGGAAATTCTTTGCAAAAAAAAATCCATTAATGCATCAGTTAGGGTTGTTTCCACACCAACAAAAGTGTGGAAATTCAATGTTAGGGTTACCACCTCACAACCACACCCCCATCCTCTACACACCAACAGACATCAGGATGTGCCTTGGAGTCATCAGTCCTAACTCTCACCCCATTCTCCTATACTGTAGCATGTCAGCTTGCTTACACATGGAATAGGATGAGAGTTGGGACTGATGACTCCATGTCACACACTGACTTCTGTTGGTATGTAGAGGATGGGGATGTGGGGTGGTGGGATGGTAATCTGATTGTATAATAAATCTAGAATGAGCTCCACAAATTAAATGTTCTCAGAAATGTTTTCATTGTCCATGTCTCAAACACTTACAGGCTACGTTTCATGGCAACAGCCACTTCATCCGGCCCACAGTGTTTCAAAATATTTCTGGCTTCAGTCTCTGTACTTCATATATGGAGCTTTCTTTCTCCATACATTTCATGGCAACGGCCACTTCATCAGGCTCACAGTGTTTCAAAATCTATTAGATAATATAAAAAAAACAAGACTTTAGTAATGTAATAGGAACAAAAGCTTCCTTCTTCCAGTCACTATACATACAGGAGTACACCAGTTCATCATTCCTTCTTTTTAACCTTATAAACAAACTATTTTTTCTTAACTTAAAAATATCAGTTATATTAAAATCTAGATTTAGTATTTGCTGTATTGGTCTTGTAAGAACAGATCCAGATGCAAATGATTTGATACCTTTTAATGGACCAACATAGATGTAACAACAAGAACAAAGTGCTCTAGCTTTCAGACCAACCAGTCCTTCTTCAGAAGCGTAATGCAGTTATTTAGAAAAAATAATACTTTTAACAGCTAGATCATGCATAAAAAAACAGAAAAAATCCCCATTGGTTTAAAATACTCATTTATAAAAAAACAGAAGATGATGTTAGAGAAGTTTAACAGTGCAATGTTACCTTAAGCTAGGAGGGTCCCAGGGTCAAAGGTGCTTGGTGCAAAACACATACAAAGAATCCTACTGCATATAAATTTAATTGACATAGGATAATACTGCTCAAGCAGATGACTCTTAAATCAAGCTATGAGTGTCACAATGTGTATAAGGATGCAATTACTGAAAAACAACCCCCACCCAGATTAAAAACATACTAAGATTGTCTTAGGACTCCAAGAAGTTTCAATGTGTGTATTACAGACAGGAAATTTTCAGTAAAGCTGTCTTAAAATCATCAGTGCACACTGTATGATGTGTAAAACTTAGCTGGACCCATTACTCATCTATACTCTCCAGCTAGATATCATGCCCCATAAACTTCAAAAACCTCTGGTGTAGTGACAGAACTTTATAAATGATGAATTAACTATAAATTGACAGTGTTAGGGTCAAACAAAAAACTCTTGTTGTGGACTACCAACAAATTAAGACCATGCAGCCAGATATGTACTGATGTCAACAAAATTCTCAGTGTATAACAACTTAAGTGTCTAAGGAATCTGAATAAGAGATAAAAATATATATTTATATTTACTTCTAGTTACCTTACCCTGGGAGGATGGCAGTTTTAATTCATTGTAGTTCTATCCAGAATCCTTGGAGATGTTACTATGCAGATAGGAGTAAGGTTAAATAGTGTCACATTTTTGCTCTGTAGGTATGAGGATACATGATCCCTTTTACTTGGGATTTCATGACAAGTTGAATTACTTTGGGGAACAATTGCAGTGATTGATGTGAATGGAGGTTCATTAGGAGTGAGTGTGTGTGTATGTGTGTGTGTGTGTGTGTGTGTGTGTGTGTGTGTGTGTATCTCCATAAAACTAGTTACCCCCCTGCATTAAGGGATGTGGGGTGCAGTAGGGTGTATTGTGTGTGATGAGGAGGAGAGAAATTAAATTGTTATCTCTTATTCAGATTCCTTAGACACTTCCAGTACATCAAGTTGTTATACACTGAGAATTTATTGACATCAGTACATATCAGGCTGCATGGTTTTAACTCCTTGGTGGTCCTTGACAAGGGTTTTTTGTTTAACTAACACTGACAATTTATATTTAATTTATCATTTATAAAGTCCTATCACTACACTAGAGGTTTTTGAAGTTTATGGGGCATGATATCTAGCTGGTGAGTATAGCTGGGTAATGGGTCCAGCTAAGTTTTACACATCATACAGTGTGCACTGATGTTTTTAAGACAGCTTTACTGGTAATGTCCTGTCTGTACCCTGGATACTCCCAGCTTAAGGTAACATGGTACCTTCTCTGACATCATCTTCTGATTTTTTTAAATGAGTATTTTAAACCAGTGGGGATATTTTCTGTTTTTTTCTGCATGATCTAGCTGTTAAAAGTTCTTGTTGTTACATCTATGTTGGTCCATTAAAAGTTATCAAATCATTTGCTTCTGGATCAGTTATATTAAAGTAATCGGTCATCACCAAATAGAGTTAGCTTCCCTAATTCTACTCCAACACCAGTATTTACTTACAGTAGTTCTTAATCTTTTTCTATACATATACGATTAATTAATCCTTCCTCATTAATCTTTCACACATTAGTTTCCTATTCTTTTAAGCATCCTACAGAGACTGCGATAGGGTACCTTGAGGAACAAAACCATTTATGTCTCATTCTGCATTTTTTTAGATTCTAAAACTTCAAATTGTTATACCTTTCTGGCTTCAGCCTTTATATTTCTTATATGGAGCTTTCTTTCTCCACCTCTTGTTTCCTTTGTGTTCAAAATAGACTCTAAATAATTACAATAAACATAAATATCTCATATTCTCTTAGGCTTATTAAAAACATAAGCTCAATTAGGCTATTTCTTGTTTAACCATGCTAAATTGTACACCTTTCTAGCAGTTTCATACAATTTGATCGGTTGTACTTGCATTTTCAGAAATCCCATTTCTTATAGGTATAAAGGTTTATCAGTGATCGTTTTATTGTACTCAATATCAGCATTTCTCATTGTTTTAATCTACACTTTCATCTATATCATAATAGTACCTTTTTAAGTCCTCTCAGAGTTAGCTCTGTAATTCCCTCTTGCTCCCTGCATTTTATTCTAAAAAGACCAAACAATCTTGTCACATATTTTATTCTTTTTACCATTATAATACTCTCAATGTTAACCCCCTGTTATTAATTTAAAACTTTTTCATTCCCATTTTCTTAAACAAGTAGAAGGGCTTACCTCTTATGGCCAGACCTCTGACATAGACATCCGGCAGATTTTCTGTATAAAACGATCCACCGTGGTCTAAACTAGCGTGATTTAAATACCATCAAAGTGCTGGGGGAGATGACATCAGGTAATGATGACGTTGATGCCACTGCATGCATTGTAGCTGATTACTGCAACAAAGGCTGGGAGTCCATCCGAATAGCTCTGCAGGAAGGTGTAGGATTGCAGTGCTACAGAGCCATTCAGGTTTTCCATCAGTGGTTCACCCACCGCCTGAGGTGAATCCACAAAAAAAAATAATTTCATGTTCATAAATTGTTTTTGAAATGGAAATATCATCAAACAACTAATGAGAATCCTTAATATCAGTCAGCTATCTATATCCAGTCATACTATTCCTTTTAAGATACCTGATGTTGGGAGGAATAGGGGAATGAATGAGAGCAGAGGATTGGAGCCTATTATTTTTTTACACATAATCCAATGCTCATTTTCTGTGTCTTCCACATCACAGGGTTATTTCAAATGAAAAATAGGTTTCTATTCTAGTACTAAACAATGCTATCAGAGACATGGTAAGTGTCTCTAGAAGCCTTGTGGTTAAATTTAATCAAAAAAGGGTTACAAGACCACACTCCTAGTATTAGAGAAAGCTGCACTGCCACAGTACATACAGCGCCCCAGTAGCTTCCCTTCAGTGGTTCGAATCCCACCTAAGTTAAAACCAAAAAAGAATTTCTTATGACAAATTATTAAATGACAATGTTCAGCTCCAAGATTTCAACTGTATACTGTTCTTCTATATGATAACAAACATACAACATCTTTCATTTTAAATGCCTATTAACAAGGAAAATGAATATAAACAGTGGATGTTCCACTGACTTCATGTTAGCCCTGATAGAGGCAACAATAAAGGAACATAACAGATTAGGCAAAGAGATCTAAGACATTAAGGAAGAATATAAAGGTCGGGTACAGATGCAGGAATTTACCGAGACTCTCGAGAAAATTAAAAAAGATATATTAGAATATAAAGAGTATATCAAACAGCAAAAACTCATAACATTTAGAAGAGATATCAGTGATTACCAGGAGAATAAAGTTTATAGTTGGCATCTTAAACCCAGAATATTTAGACAGGGTCCCTACCAATACGCATGGTACTATGGTGACTCTGACAGTGGAGACAGTTATATTTCCACTGCCTATGGAGTAGGCACAAATCAGCAAAGGGAACAAGACCCTTTTTTAGAACAGGACACAACACAGGAGGGAACCGAGGAGAGAGAGGAGGGCCCCCAGATCCCCCATATCAATGATACAACTTGCTGAACAGGAAGTGGCAGAGTGGAAGGTATTAAAGAAACCAATATCTCAGGCCCAGAGGTTGGAGTCATGGAGGAGGTAGAAGTGGAGGCAGAGGGAGAGGAGTAGGAGTGAGTGGCTCAAGTGGCAAAGAGAGACAGAGGAGCACATAATTTTTAATTTAAGTGGAAGAGTCATCACTGATGATGAGGTTAACACACTTACAAAAGGGCTTTCCTTTTTACCCACCACAAAATTTGATGCTTTTAATTTGGAAAAAGAAGTACAAAATCTCTACTGTAAACTTTTACTAGCTGACTGGTTTGATAACAGGCCTCCAGACCTGTTACCAAAAAATAACAGTTACAACAGGCCCTAGGGATCAAATCCACATTTAACCCCCCCTCCAAGGGGCTAGACACGACAGAAACTTACATAAAGGTTGTAACCAAAGAAATCACACAAATGGCAGAAAACAATGAGAACTTTCCAGAATATAACAATTCAACAAGGAAGGAAAGAGAAACCTTAAAGGTACTTGAGGAAGATAGATTTCTCATAATTAAGCTAGCTGACAAAGGGGAAGGGATTGTTTTATGGTGGTATGATGGGTATAAAGAAGAGTGTTTATCTCATCTTCTAGATAGTGAATAGTATGAGACAATTGACAGGGACCCAACCTCCGAGATGTAAGAGGATATCAAAGATTTACTAATGTTGGTGGTGAAAATGGGTTGGATTACTGATGATGAAAAAAATATGATGACACAAAAAACTCCGAGAGTACCAGCTTTTTATATCTTACCTAAGATACCTAAAAATCCTATTAAACCACCTGGGAGACCGATAGTCTCAGGCATTGATTCTATTTTAGAACCAGTTTTGAAATATGTAGATTACTATTTGAGACCTGAAGTCCCTAAGATGGAGACTTATACAAAGGATTCAGCACACATCATAGAGTTAATACAATGACTGAATAGGGAGGATATAAATTTTAGTAACACTATATTGGTTACATTTGGTGTAAAAGATCTGTTTACCAGTATTAGACATGAGGAGGGCTTGGACTCCTTACTAACTGCTTTACAGGATAGGACCGATATGCACCAACCAAAAGAATATCTTTTTCAACTAACAGAGTAAGTCCTAACAAAGAATTATTTTCAATTTGACAGAGACTTCTTTCTGCAGGTTAAAGGCACTGCGATGGGGAGCACCACAGCCCCATCATATGCAAATTTGCATATGTGGAATTTTGAGAAGAAACATATATTTGATCCAGCTGAGAATATATTTAGAGATAATGGCCTGGATTCACAAAGCTTTCAGAAGGTGCAAAACCTTCCCTAAGTCCCCAAAACTGCCATAGCTATGGAAATAAAGGGGTGATTGCTCTAAGTGCTAGTCACAAAACCCTCCGCAGCTTCGGAAAAAAACACTATGGACTGTGGAAAAAAGTGCAGCTGCGGAAGTCCCTGGCGGGAAAAAAGGTGTGAGATAAGTAAGACACATCCCCTGAAAGGCTATTCTCAACCAGTTTTTTTTTTTCCTGCAGTTGCTGAAAAAATGTTACACACAGTGGAATGAGGTATAACTCTCCCTCAGCAAACTGCAGTAGTGCTCCAACAATTGGAATCAATTAAGGTGGAGGTGAGGCACAGGTAATTGCATTCCAGATAGTATAGCAGTGGCTGATGTTACAGCAACAAAAGCACATATTGCTTTGACATGGCAACAGGCAACAACCACCAGACCCAGTGCAGCCCATGATGAAGCCCCACAGGTAGTAGAGCCTGGACAGCCTGTAGTGAGTGCTACTCCTGCAGGCAACAGGAATGCCCCAGGGAGGAACGACCAGCAGTGACAGTCAGCTACTGTGATGCCATGGTATTGTTGGTACCCGTGGTTCTGCAGTAGTCACAGTTGAGGGACTGGTTGCTGGTCTGTTTGTGGGTGCTGTCAGCCTCATACTATGGCAGCAATGTTAATGTCTGCTGCTTCAGCTACTTGGTTGTACTATTGATGTGCCTCCTCAGACATTTCCACAGCTGTGGATCCGCAACTGCAGATTCACAGCACTTGAGGGATTCCCACAGCTGCTGGAACACTGCAGCTGTGGGACATTTTGCATAATTCCCACAGTTGTGGGATTTTCTTTGAGAATATCACGCAACTGCATTTCAGAAGTGCTGCAGGCTTTTTGTCCTGCAGCTGCAGGATTTTGGACCTTCTTTGTGAATCCTGCCCAATATCCTCTTTTGGAAATGATATATAGAAGATATCATTATGATATGGACAGGTACCAATATAGACCTTGATAGGTTTAATGTTTATATCAACTTGAGGAACCAGAACCTTAAATTCACCATGATGTCAGATGATACAAGGTTACCATTTCTGGATCTATTGATTTATAAGGGCGAAGGGGGACTACACACTACACTGTGCAGAAAGGACACTGATAAAAATTCAACACTGCATGACAGCAGTTTCCATGTCTCTAGATTGAAACACAGTATCCCAAAATCCCAAATTATTAGAGCCCGAAGAAATTGTAGTGAAACTAAGGAATTTGAACTAGTAGCTAAACAGATGGGAGAATGATTTGTATCAAGGGGTTAGTGCAATGAATTAGTGACAGGTGCTATCAGGGAGGAAGCCAGCAACACATGAAAAGAATACCTAAAAGAACACCCGAGGAAAACAGCAGAAGATAGAATAGTATTACCCATCACATATAGCCTTCTCAGTGGGAAGATTAAAAATATTATTTATAGGAATTGGAATATTGTACAGGCAGGAACAAACAGCAGCACTAGATTTAATACTCCTCCACTTATATCTTCTAAATGTAATCCTACACTAAGGGATACAATTGTACATATAAGACACCAAATTCAAGAAAAAACACAAAATAAACTATTTTTATTAGGTCCAGTGAAAGATGGCACATTTCCCTGTGGCAGGTGCTATCAATGTGTAAATACCAGCAAGAAGATTATGTTTGAACACCTGTGGAACAACAAAATATTCAATATAAAACAACATATTACTTGTGCCACAGATCATGTGGTCTACCTGCTGAGATGCCCATGTGATAAATTATATGTGGGGAAAACAACAAGAGAATTAAAAACCCAGATTAGTGAACATAAAAATGAGATTCATCTGAATGACCAATAATTCTCAGTGGCAAGACATTTTAACTCAACAGGACATTCTGTCACATCCTTACGATTTTGGGGACTGGAAAAAGTTTTTGAACCCACCAATCCAGGAGTGAGATGGGATGATATATTACAAAAAAGAGAGGTTTTCTGGATCTTTATGTTGGACACCTTGAACTCCAGATTTGGGTTGAACAAAGAATGCAATTGATCTTAGTACAGAAAATAATAAGACAGTTATAAACTGAAATAAGATGTTGGCATCTTATTTGCTGTACCTTAGGGGAGTGGGTCTTATATGAAAAAGATTTTCAGACTATACCTATTAGAAATAATGAGCTCTCATCCACTGTTTACATTAATTTTCCTTGTTAATAGGCATTTAAAATGAAAGATGTATGTTTGTTATCATAAAGAAGAAAAGTATACAGTTGAAATCTTGGAGCTGAACATTGTCATGTAATAACTTGTCATAAGAAGTTATTTTTTGGTTATAACTTAGGTGGGATTTGAACCACTGAAGGGAAGCTAAAGGGGCACTGTATGCACTGTGGCAGTGCAGCTTTCTCCAGTACTAGGAGTGTGGGCTTGTAACTCCTTTTGACAAAATTTAATCACAAGGCTTCTAGAGACACTTACCATGTCTCTGATAGCATTGTTTAATACTAGAATAGAAACCTATTTTTCATTTGAAATAACCCTGTGATGTGGAAGACACAGAAAAAGAACATTGCATTACGTGTAAAAAAATAATAGACTCCAATCCTCTGCTCTTATTCATTCCCCTATTCCCCCCAAGATCAGGTATCTTAAAAGGAATAGTCTGACTAGGTATAGATAGCTGACTGATATTAAGGATGCTCATTAGTTGTTTGATGATATTTTCATTTCTAAAACAATTTATCAACATAGAATAATTTTTTTTTATGGATTCACCACTAGAGATGCAGCGAACTTAAATTTCGCCAGTGAAGTGAAGGCGAAGTGGTCACCTTGTGTTGTCATTCTGCTAAGCAGAGTGGACAATAGGAAAGGCTCACTTTGCCTAGTAATTATTATTTTGCATTGTCATTCTGCCCCCCAGTGCCCACACACACACACAGTCACCAGAATTAATGTGCATCCCCAAAATGCTACTGTCAAGTGTCCAGAAAACTCCCCAGTGCTGACAAAGTGAAATGAGAGCACAACAAGAAATACAAAGTCTCCCAGAATTAATGGCACACTCAGTCATGCATGCAGTGGACATGGTCACATCACACACAGACACCAGAATTAATGTGCATACCCAAAATGCTACTGTCTTGTGTCCAGAAAATTCCCCAGTGCTGACAAAGTGAAATGAGAGCATAACAAGAAATACAAAGTCTCCCAGAATTAATGGCACACTCAGTCATGCATGCAGTGGACATGGTCACATCACACACAGACACCAGAATTAATGTGCATACCCAAAATGCTACTGTCTTGTGTCCAGAAAATTCCCCAGTGCTGACGAAGTGAAATGAGAGGGTAACAAAAAAAGCAGAGTCTCCCAGAATTAATGGTGCACTCTGTCATGCGAGCAGTGGTCACACACAGTCACCAGAATTAATTTGCATCCCAAAAATGCTACTGTCTTGTGTCCAGAAAATTCTCTAGTGCTGACTAAGTGAAATGAGAGTGTAACAAAAAATGCAAGGTCTCCCAGAATTAATGGTGTACTACAAATGCACAGACAGATTAAGATTGTGCTACACACTCAAGAGATGTGGAATCAGACACAAAGGCACAACAACACCTAACCAGTGCTTACAACTCACAAATCCAAATATGGAAAATAATATCTTTTGCCGGTTGGGGGGGGATAGTGCATGGCAGTAACAGTCCACTACCAGTAAAGATACCACAAAACAGTATAAAAAATTCAAGCAGGTGTGGTGGATAGCAGGTTCACACTGCTGCAATTACTCTGTCATAATAAAAGTTGTCTGATTTAATAGCATGCATCGCACACACACTCACTCACACATAACAAGTATTGCGTAGCAAATTGAAAACCTTTAGTAATATAAAAAAATGTTTTAAACAAATTGAAATTAGACACTGATGCACCACTACAATCAGCAAAAAAAGTCAAGAATTACTGAAAATATTACTGTGTGTACATTAACAGTTATACAAGAAAAATATAACCAAAACAGAAAGACTGCCTTTTTCTCCAAGTTAATCTACCTACACTACAGATACGCCCCCCCCAAGCACACTTCACAGTACACAGACTGACTATTCTAAATGTACATTCAAAATCCACATGCAAACAATAAACACTGGATGATATGAGCACAAGAGGGTTTTAACAGCTTTGAGAGGATTTGAATCACAGAGCTCTGAGAGGAAACTCTCCATCATCCACTACACACACACTACACGGAACTGAGGTTGTGCAGAACAATCTAGAGCCCATGTGACCTGCAATCCCATGAAGCACTGCAAATTTACCTTGGAGCTCAATAACAAGGTGAAGTGATGCGAAGTACATTGATTTAAATGTACTTTGCCTTAAAACTGGTGGAGAAGTGGTTTGGGGAAGGCAGAATAATGCAAAGTCATTGGTTTCAATGGACTTCGCGTTCCACATTATAACACAAAGTACTCTGCTTCGCATTGCAGGGTGCTTTGCAGATTCCGAGTTACTCCGCGAATCACTCCACGGAGTGAATTTCATCTACTTCGCCCTCCACTGTTCACCACAGGCTTGGGGCCAACTGCTGATGGGAAACCTCAATGTCTCTGTAGCACTGCAATCCTACACCTTCACACAGAGCTATTCGGATGGGCTCCCAGCCTTTATGGCAGTAATCAGCCAAAATGCTTGTAGTGGCATTGATGACGTCATTACCTGATGTCATCTATCCCACACTTTGATGGTATTTAAACCATGCTAGTTTAGACCACGGTGGATCATATTACATAGAAAATCCACCAAGAGGTCTGTGTCAGAGGTCTGGCCATAAGAGGTAGGCCCTTCTACTTGTTTAAGAAAATGGGAATGAAAAAGTTTGGCATTAATAACAGGGTGTTAACATTGAGGGTATTATTATGGTAAAAAGAATAAGATATGTGACATGATTGTTTGGTCTTGTTATAAAAAAACAGGGAGCAAGAGGGAATTACAGATGTAACTCTGAGATGACTTAAAAAGGTACTATTATGATATACATGAAAGTCTAGATTAAAACAATGAAAAATGCTCATATTGGGTACAATAAAACGATCACTGATAAACTTTTATACCTATAGGAAATGGGATTTCTGAAAATGCAAGTACAACCAATGAAACTGTATGAAACTACTAGAAAGGTATACGATTTAGCATAGTTAAACAAGAAATAGCCTAATAGAGTTTATGTTTTTAATAAGCCAAAGAAAATATGAGATATTTATGTTTTGTGTAATTATTTATAGTGGATTTTGAACACTAAGGAAATGAGAGGTGGAGAAAGAAAGCTCCATATATGAAGTATAAAGGCTGAAGCCAGAAAGGTATAACAATTTGAAGTTTTGGAATCTAAAAAAATGCATAATGAGACATAGATGGTTTTGTTCCTCAAGGTACCCTATCTCAGTCTATGCAGTATGCTTAAAAGAATAGGAAACTAATGTGTGTAAGATTAATAAGGTAGATTAATTAATCTTGTATGTATAGAAAACTATTAAGAATTAAGTAAATACTGGTGTTGGAGTAGAATTAGGGAAGCTAACTCTATTTAGTGATGACCAATTATTTTAATATAGCTGATGTTTTTAAGTTAAGAAAAAAATAGATTGTAAGGTTAAAACGAAGGAATAATGAATTGATGTACTCCTATATGTATAGTGACTAGAAGGAAGCTTTTGTTCCTATTACATTACTAAAGTATTTTTTCTTTATATTATCTAATAGATTTTGAAACATTGTGGGCCTGATGAAGTGGCCTTGCCATGAAACGTATGGAGAAAGAAAGCTCCATATATGAAGTATAGAGAGTAAAGCCAGACAGATTTTGAAACACTGTGGACCTGATGAAGTGGCTGTTGCCATGAAGCATAGCCATTAAGTGATTGAGACATGGATAATAAAAACATTTCTGAGAACATATAATTTGTGGAGTTTGTTCTAGATCTATTATACAATCAGACTCAGTTGGTCACTGAAGAACGACACAAGATTTGAAAATATTGAGCTCATTTCAGAGTGGGCATCCTGAACAAACACTTTTTGCAGTGGTGGGTGGTAACCTAATGCTGAATTTCCACATTTTGTTTAGAAATACCTTAACTGATGGTAATGGAGTTATAAAGAATATATATATATATATATATTTTGCAAAAACTCCATTAATCCATCAGTTAGGGTTGTTTCACAATGACAAAAGTGTGGAAATGTGTTGTTAGGGTTACCCCCACCCCACCCCCACATCCCCATGCTCAAAATCCTAACTCCGATTCCCCTGCCCCCAACCCCCACACACATGGGGGGTGGGGGTGGGGTGGGAGTAACTCTAACACCGCATTGTTATCCTATGGGAAATTGCTCGATTCCGGAAGGCTGTAACTTTGGGGCCAATGAATGGTTTGGCACCAAACCACCAAAAGGCACAGCTATAGGACCAGAGCTTGCTACTCAACATATTTCAGCCCAAAGAACCCAACTGTTTGGTGGCAGGAGGGTTCCAAAGCTTTGCAGTTATTTTGACTTGCTTTTGAAAATATTTTCGCAAATCACAAATGTTTTACAAAAAAAAAAAACGAAACTTTCACATTTGTGAAAGTATTTTGCAAAAGTATTTTTCAAAAAAATTTTAAAATGCATTTCTGTGGGGTTTAACCTCAAAAAAAGATATGGCTAGCATCCTCAGGACCCACCTAGGTAAACACAACAGTCAGTGTTTACCTAGAGTGTCCCAATTTTAAATGCCAGGCATTTTTCTGTGTCATTAACTGAAAACAAGATGGCTGAATCATGAAAGTAAAAGGGTCATTTGCGACAGTAAAAATGGCCATTTGTAAAAGTTTTGCGATTTTTGCTAACTTTCCCTTTGATTGTAATGGGAAATTTGTTTTTTGAATTACTTTTGAATGGTTTAATATTTTTTCACCAAATCTTCGAAAGGTGCATTGGTGACCAAGACTGCATCTTCCCTGAAGATTTCAGACTGAACAGACAAAGCATGTGGGCTGTGGGTGTGAGCAAAGAGATGCACAAAAGTCATTTTTTGACTTTTTTGGCTTAACGCAACTTGCCACATCCAGAGATCTATGGTACCAGACCACGTATGCAAAATGTCAGTCAAATCCGTTGTACGGTGGCAAAGTTATTAAGGTGCAAAATTTGAGGTTTAACATTAAAGTGGCTACTCAACCCTAACTATAGTGGCACTACCACTACCACTATAATATATATATAAATATATATATATATATATATATATATATATAAATATATATATACACACACACACACACACACACACACACATATGGGTTGAACAGGGGTTTCTATTTAAACCTCAAACTTTTCACTTTAACAGCTTTGCAACCGTTCAACAGATTTGAACACAATTGTGTAAGTGCAATCTTTAGGGTAGCTCTCTTGATGTGCCAAGTTTCATTCCTGTCAAATGTGCTGATTCTGAGATCCAGAGAGCAAACAAATGAAAAAAAAAACTTTTTTTTTGCCATTTCTTTTGTCATCCCCTAGCACCCAGATGGTTTGGAATTTTGGCCTTAAATGCTCACGGTAGAATACTTTGGCCATGGTGGTGCCTTTTACTGTTTTGCTGAAAAACTGTTACTCTTTTCGGAAGTTATTAAATTTTGAAATTTCAATTCTGCGTATACTCAGTACGGTCTTTTGGATAGCCGCTTGGAACAAAAAAATAAATTGGTCCATATGAAAAAGTATGCTTTTTCTTATGGGTAAATCCTTTTTCATGAGGAAAAATTCCTTTTTCATATGGCTGCCATCTTGTTTCCATTTTTTCCAAAAATAAAATTTTTGAAAACCCCTCAAGAATGACATCCTTCAAAGATACAAACACATGTACAGCACATTGTTAATCGGGACCCTGTTAAGTGGATTCTGCACTAAGTTTTTGAAAAAATTACCCAGGAAAGTGTTTTTTATACATTTTAAAATCCTTTTTTGTGACAAAATTTCTTTTTTCGTATGGCCACACAAAAAATGATCCCGTCATACAAAATAAAATAGGATTTAGGGTTTTTTTTTCTGATTCTTTTTTTATATGAAGGCATCATTTTTCATATGAATGAAAAACCAAAGTCCAGATTCTTTTTTTGTATAAAGGGATCCTTTTTTGTATGCTTTTTTTGGTCATGTGAAAAGGATGCCTTCATATGAAAAAAGATTTTGTACTTCTTTTTTTTCTGATTCTTTTTCATGTGAAAGCATCCTTTTTCATATGGCTTTTTTGTTCATACAAAAAAGGATCCCTTAGTATGAAAAAAGAATTTGGACTTAGTTTTTTTCCGCACATTTCAACTTCAGTAAGCCATACCTCCCTCAATATGTGCGGTTAAGGGACAATCTATATATCAAAACAAAGGGCCAGATTCTAGAAGAGTTATGCCTGGCATAACAGCAGTTGTGCCAAGTAGAATGGTGTATGTAGCAACTTATGCCAGCAGTTGCGACATTCACAATTCTACAAAGTGGCCTGCAACATGGCACAATCCACTTGCGCCAAACAGCAGTTATGCTGGCAGTTGCGGCTATAGACCCCCTGTGCCATGGCACTAGGGGATTTACGGCAGCAGTTGTGCCCCATTCTAGAAGGGCAGCCACAAAGTCCTCACCATCGGGATTCTACAAGAACCCCCGGAGGAGAACTGGCATTGTAAATAACACCTGTATTTAGCTGGTGTAACTTACATACCACCTCTGAGGGTTCTGTAGAACCTGGTCCATGTGCCCCCATGCCCAGACTGCACCTGTTGTTGCCCCACTGGGCACCGCACAACCAGTCCTGGACTCAAGACCATGATCCTGCCTTATCTCCCTACTGTGCAGCCCCTGTACAGTACGTGCCCCGTAGGGCTGCCCACACCAACTGCCCCCAATCCCTGCACATGTACTGCTATGCAGGGCTGCCTACACACCCAGCCCCCCAGATCCCCCATTGTAATATGCCCCACAGGACAGTGCTGTCATCCTCCCACCCATGCCATGGTCCCCGAGTTGCAGGCCACATATGTGGCAATTACCCTTCCCTGGTAGTCTAGTGGCCCCCCATCATCAGAAAATATATAAACATTCCCAAGTTCCTGGTAGTCTAGTGGCCCCCCAATCATTGAAAATTAAAAACCTCGCCAAGTCCCTGGTAGTCTAGTGGCCCCCCGATCATTGTATATTAAATGAGTAACTCCATATCCCTGGTAGTCTAGTGGCTCTCCACCCCACACCCAGCCATGCCAGCCCATCCAGCACCACCACTCATCCCCAGCCGGTGACTGGCACAACCCACCTCTCACCACCATGGCCAGCTGCCAACTGTGTTTTTTTTTCAGTACACGCTCAGAAATTAACATCTGAGCATGTCTTTACAGTATGCGCTGATACTGAACTCAGTCAGTGGCTGGCTGTAGTGGTGAGAGGTGGGCTGTGCCAGTCACCAGCTGGATAGTTCACACAGGAATGTGGATACAATTATACTCAAAAATTTAAGGGAATTCATTGCAAAAAGCTTCATTAATGCACCAGTTAGGGTTAAAACAACAAAAGAAGGTAAATGTGGTGCTAGGATAACCAACCCTAACACCCCACCCCCACCCTTCAGACTGTCACAGGAAAAACCATTACGATTTCACCTCTCCTGAGTTTTTGCAAATCAGGTGTGGAGTGTACCTTTGGGGTTATTAACCTAATGTTCACCCCATCCTCATATACTCGACATCTCAGCTTATATACTGATGGAATAGGATGAGCATTAGGGTTAATAACCCCAAAGGTACACCCCACACCTGATTTGCAAAGACTCAGGAAAGGTGAAACTGTAATACTTTTTCCTGTTGCTGCCTGCAGGGTGGGGTGGGGTGTTGGGGTTGGGAACCCTAACACCACACTTCCCAACTTTTGTTGCCTTAATCCTAACTGGTGCATTGATAAAGATTTTTTTTTTAAATAAATATATATAAATTGATAACTGGGTAAGGCCCATTAGCCTGAAGTGCCTGTTTTCAGAGGCAACCTTGGAGCACTGTGAAGGTTAAGTAACTTGCTCAGAGTCAAACAGTATGAAGGTGGAGGTTGTGAGATCAAACCCAGATCTGCTAGACATATCAAACTCATTCACAGCTCATTACTCTAACCTCCAGACTAGACTGCCGTCCACATGAAAAATAATATTAATACCAAAGGGTATAAAAAATTACTTTATTTTCATCAATAGGGAAGCTGGGAATAAATAACTTATTTTGACTTCAGCTCAGAGAACAATAAATATGACCTAGTTGTAGTTCAGGCACAGAGATGTGCAACACAGAGCCTGAGACATGAAGCCCCCCTCAAAATTAGTGAGACACTAAGACCTTCAGATAGAGTCCTCTTGTCCTATCTGCTCCCCTTATTCTTACTTCCTTAATATTTTTTTTTATATTTTTCAAAAAAGATAAGTTGTTAGATGCTGTACACTAGTGATATTTACAACACTTTATTGTTCAATTTTGTTGATTTGGCAAGAAAAACAGATTGACACTAATATCTAACCTAACCTATCACTACCATATTGTTCTTCGTGCTGGATGATTTCATGAGAACTGCACATGCCTCATGGCACTACAGATTGCAGGCCATGTTTTTTGTAGTACCACGATCCCTTTCTGTTTCTTTTACTTTTTTCTAATAATTACAAAATGTCTGCACTCTGCTGTTGTAACTTTTCTGTACTCTGCTGCTGTTGTCTGCTGTTGAATTCATTGGTCTCTCTACCCTCTCTCTCTTTCTGAAAATTGTTGTTTCCAACTTTCTTTTTTTACTGTGGAGTACTCTGCAACACCTGCACTCTGCATTAGATTTGTTGGTCTTTCTCTGTCTAGTCTCTGCTCTCGCTCTCTCTTTCTGACCAACAGGAAAATGTTGTTTCCTACGTTCATGTTTTTTTTTTTTGACTGTGAAGTACTTTGCAACACCTGAACTGTGATGCTGAATTTGTTGATCTCTCTCTCTCTCTCTATCTCTCTCTCTCCTCTTACTCTATCTCTCTCTCTTTCTGACTAAAAATGTATCAACATTCATTTTTTTTCTTACTGTGGACTGAAATCTTCACACACACACAACTGTATCCCTTCAATGCAAAGCCCCAAATGAGCGGGCTACATTGTTTCCTACAGGATGTCCCATGGTGGCTGACACACAAGATTGGCTAGAACATGAGTCAATCACAGAAAAAAGATCTTAATTGGTTGGCTCCCTTCAGTGCCCCAATATCACAAGTGTTTGGCTTTGTTGGTCATGTGATGGTCCAGGGACTTGGGAGTATTCTGTAGAGATTGAAAAAATTATTTTTTTTAGTTCTATATGCATCTCTGTCCCATGCCATCAAGTACCAGACTTGACTGCACTTCCAAACCAGGCCAACTTGGCAACTAAGGTCGAGCTATGAAAGGCTCAGTTTTCCTGATCATAGCCAAGTCTGCCCAGTCCAGGGAGGTTCAGTAGTGCAGCAGAGCCGGTACACCCATCCCTAGTTGAAACACAGTTAAAATTCCTTCCTAAGAAGACTGGTGTATAAATATGGTCTGATCTCTTTAAATAATGCCACTCTCGTTGCCTTCGTTTGAGATGCACATATATTAATTAAGCAAATAGTTTTATCTCCCTGCTCCACATCTAATAACAAGTCCCACCCTCATTCTATTTCAACAATCTTTTGTATTTTTACATTTAAATTTCTGAACAATATTCCTACATCATCACATTTATCCACCCCTGTGATCAAAAGGACAGCCTCAAGTCCACAACTTCTTAGTGGCTGTAATTTCAAATGAGGTTTTCAACTACGTATCCTGCAAAAAAATAATATTTCCTGGCAAAGACTCCAAAACTGCACTGTGGTGACTCTTTTTTGTATGTTTTAATACTATTCACATTTAAAGTCATGGGGAAAGTGTAGGATCTACACACATTTTTGCATTATGTTTTATAACCTGACTCTGCTAATGCTGTCCTTGTTTTAGACTGTGTTCTTCCTTTACTCTTCTTAGCTATGGAAGAGACAGAAGTAGAATCAGCCCAGTCAGAGAATGGTTCCCTTAGTGAGAAGAAAAGAGAAGATACTTCAGAATCTCCCTCCTCTTCTATGCCCCCCACTGTTTAGCTGAAGCCAAGACAGTATCATTATTCTCCAGGGATATAACTGGGGTTATAAATTTTTTAACCTTATTTTGTCATCTGCTGACCCTCTTCCCAGTGGTCACCACTTCCATGTCAACATCCTGTATGGAAGGGTTGGGTGGCATATCTAGTATCTGTGATTGATTCTCATCCAAAGTCTCCTTTATTCCTGTCTGCACACTTTCTCCATTCCCCTTTTCTGCATCATAACTACTTGTCAACACAGTGGATGGTTACCCTTGCTCTAAAATCTGCTTCCTACATGATGGATCTGAAGGCATACTCTGTAGATCTTGTGCCATCATAGTGACCACAATACTTCCCCATCTCCCTCCTGCTGTACTGTGTGAGGCCCACAGGCACTGCTTGTATAAATACCCCTGTTCCTCACACAGGTTGCATTTAAATAGATTAGGGCATCTCATGCTGAAATGACCATATTCAAAACAAAGGTTACAATGGGGAGCATCACAGGCTGCACTCAGGTGTGTTCTAGTCCCATATTTATGGCAAGTGTGAGGCTGCTCTGGATAGAAGCATACACCTCTATCTTTGCCAATCTAAAAACTATCTGGGACATAATAGGTTTCTAAATTTCCGTTTGTAGTAGTTTTACTTTAAACTTACACCCCATTGTCCACACCTGCTTTGAATCAGTTATTGGCATAGGTTGTTCTAACACATCACATTCTGTTTTAGCTAATACAGGATGTCTGAAAAAATACAATTGTTATTGTCTTAATGGCAGGTTTTGACAAAATAACTATAAAGGGTGCCCATAACTCTGTATTTTTCAACCTTTCATATACTGTAGTAACCAAAGTCTAAGGATTTAAGGGCCTTAAAGCTGGTGTCATATGTTATTTCTCCTGACACATGCATCAATATATGTAACACTGCTGCCAGAAAAAAACATTTACTCTTTTAGTCATTTTCCAATAACAAAGACCCTTTATGAGGGTAGTTCCTGGTCCCTTCTATATTTCAGTCCCACATCATTTCATCATTGTACAGGTTCTTCTTGCACAGCAAGCAGATTGGACATACAAAACTGTCTCTGATGCTGTGACAGAGGACATTTTTCTTGTGGATTTTTATCTACATCTAATGTGTTGGAATCTCCACTATCAGACTCCTCTGTGTAGTCATTTCCCTCTTGCCTAGGACTTTCATACAAGCCTGGGGGGGGGCACCAACCTTTTTTTCCATAACTATTGTACAGTGGATTCTTGATATATGCACATGCCTGGAACAAGCTGAATTTGTGCATACAGCCAGAATGTGCACACAACCAGAATGCCATAGAAATAAATGGGTACATATTGAAATCAATGGGGACCCATTTACAAACATAACTCATATGCCCACAAATACACCTAAGCCATCTTAAATGCTGTTAAATGTTATTTTAAGCAATATGAGAAGTGACAGCCTTAACCATAGCACATAATTTTATTTTTCTAAACTGAACACTCACTGATGCTAACCCACTTCCACTGTAGCAAGGGAGAGTGAATGCGGCTTTCAGCGAGCAGCATGAATTTTGAAGTCAGATCCTTTGCTATCAGTCCATCACCCTCTGTGAGTTAATCAGAACTGAAAACTAGGAGTCACATGATGCCTACAAACTGGGAGAATGTCTTCTCCTCAGCTCCATGTCATCATCACCATATAATATAATTATTAAAGTTAGTGAGCTGAAAATTTCTATTTTTTACTTGTGTTATTTTGTGAGTAAACAGTATGGATCGAACAGAGATGAATCCAAATTTATTTATTTATTTATATAAGAGTTTTACCAAGAAGGCATACTGAGTGGAGTACCGCTCAATTCCAGATGCATCCTATGGACAATACAATATAACAATGTGAGGCAAACAATTTAACAAGAAGAGATAATAGGTACAGGCAATATAACAGCAAGGTTACAACACGATTCTGAGTATAACGCATTACAGGGTACAAGTGCATTTACAATGAGAGTTACGACAGCTGAAGGGCAGACCCAGGAAAAATAATGATACGGGGTGTGGTAGTATAACCAATACAGCCATGACTGTGGGACCAACAGGAAAAGGAGGCACGGGGATCACATAACTGAGTAAGGAAGGTTCAGAAGTGGTACAGAGAAAGCCGGGGGGAGTAGACATCATGGCACTGAGAATGTGTTAGGCACATGAGCAGGTGGTGGTGAAATGTGCAGATAGGTGACCATTTAGGTGCTGGGAGGGTGAGGAGTGTTGAATGTGTGGAGGAAGGGAGTTCCATAGCTTGTGCATGTGGTAGCTGAAAGCTGCCTGACTTGATGAAGGGGACCTATGTGGAATATAAAGGAGTCTAGAGTCATTTGTCCTGAGCTCATAAATTAGGGATAGTTGAGCAGACAGGGCCAAGGAGAGGTAGGGAGGCAAAGTGTGGGTCCAGCACTTGGCAGTGAAGCATACGCAGTGTGAAGATCCATGGTCCTGAAGGGAGGGTAGACCTAATGATTGGTAGAGGGTACAGTGATGGGTGAAGTAGGAATAATCAAAAGTGAAATGACAAAAGGAGTGGAAAAGGGGGTCCAGTCTGTTCAGGAAGGACTTTGGGGCAGCACTGTAGACTACATCACTGTAATCAAAAATTGGCAGTATCATTTTCTGTACTATGGCTAGATGAGCTGGCAACGGGATGCAGCCATGATTGTGATAAAGGGCACCCAGTTTTGGGTGGAGTTTTTTATGGATGTCATTGATGTGTACAGAAAAATCAAGGTGCTGGTCTAGCCAGACCCCCAGATATCTGAAGGAAGGGCAGGCTTCCAGTAAAGTCCCATCCAGGGTGTGGAAAGTCGGGTGGGAAGGGGAATTGACTTACCAACTTTGGAGGCTTCATCTTGAAATCCCGATGCCCTTTCTGTTTCATCTGCTTGGCCTAAGCCTCCCTGTAAGTGCCCGACACCTGACTCACCCAGGGAAGAGAAGGAACTGAATAAATTGGATATTCTGATCACAGACATGGCCAGAATAAAACTGGCACTAAATAAAGTTATGGGGAATCTCCAATTGTTAAAACTCATGCTTGAGGTTTTCCACAAATGGAGAGGAGATGTGGAGTCTAGAATTAGTGCTATTGAGCATGCACAATGGAGGGAGACAAAAGAAACTCAGGACTTAAAGAAAAAAGGAATCAAGCTGGAATTAAACATTGACAACCTCAAGGCTAGAAGCAGGAGAAATAATTTGGTCTTGGTGGGCATCCCCAATTAGCTGAGGGGTCCGATATTCTGAGTTTTGTGCAGACTCTCCTGTTGGAAGTGGCCAGTCCACTGCCCAAGGGGAAAAAGTACATTATCAAACAGGCACACAGGTCTTTACATCCTCAGCCACCACCTGGTAATAAACCCCATGCTATTGTACTGTGCTGCTTAAATTTTCAAGATAAAGTCTGTATACAGCAAAAACATGGGGCAAATTTCTGCTTCTTTGGCAATATAATATATTCATAATATTCGTGATACTATGCCTCTGGTCCGTGAGTGTTAACTGGCATACAAAGAAATGAAGCAGACTTTATCAGGTGGGGATTAAATTCTATATGCGATACCCCGCCCAACGTTTTGTACATACAACTACCTCTTGTAGAATTTGCCTCCGCAGATCAAGCTATGAAGAGCTGCCAAAATTGTACCTGCACCTTTTTCTACCTCCCCGGGCCAGAAAGTGACCTGAATATTCTGCTGAAAGTATCTCCATAATCAATATATAGGTGTTTCTTTTTGGGAATGTCAAGATTTATCAACAGTATAAAGACTATAGGCTAACTCCTTTTGTTTGGTTCAGTTGTCAGGTTGTTCAAGGCTCAACATTAGTTGTTGCTGACCCTTCTTCTGGATTGACGCTTATCTTTTTATGGAAATTTGAACACCTGTTTGCAGTCAGTGTTTCAGATGCTCCTATTATATGTGCATATTCAGGACAGAGTACACTTGGATTTTGCTCCTTAATGTTGGACTGCTTATTTCTTTTTTGGTTAGTATCCTGACAAATACTGAATGCTCTCGATATGAACTTTTATGAATTGAGTGCTTTGTTTAAAGCTGGATTTACAGGATCACATTTTTTCCTTTTTCTGAGTGGTGAACTCTCCTCATGGCTTGTATAGAAATCATTCTGTTCTGTGCTTTATGAGTGTGCCAGTTGACCTTTGGAGGATCACAGAATTGACCTGTGAAGGTGCAGGGTATGGTGGCATTCTGATTTAGAGTTTTGTTGTGATATCAATGTTTAGGAGTGGATCCTGTTATGTTATGGGAAGATTTATTATGTTTAATACAGACTTGATGAGATTCATTTACTGTGAGGGAGCACAGAAACCTCCTTAGAGGTGCTGAGAGTTTCTTTATCTCTTTAGCTCTTCCCCCTCTTCCCTTTCTCCCACCTCCATCCCTCCCTTTTTTTTCACTTTCTTGCAGTTCGCTACTCAATGTTCTGATTCATAGCTGCAATGGGTCATGATGGCCGAGATTGATGCCACAGTTCTAAATCACTGTGGCCTGTTTTAAGATGGATGACCCTGTGATATCACTTGTGGTGTTTTCCCAACCCCTCCCTCTGCTACAGGAGAGGGAAAGACTGGGGATTTTGCCTTGTTGGCATTTTTCTCAGTTATAGTGTTTCCTTGTTATTAAAGGAATAGTGCATGACAGGGTGTGTGTGGTGCTGGGATAACATCATGCCTGGGGTGATTAGGCACGAGGCCGCAGGCCGAGTGTGACTAATCACCCCAGAAGTGACATTATCCCAGCACAACACACACCCTGGAGTGCATTATTCCTATTATACAATGGCTCATTTGTAATATTAAAAAAAAAAAGATATGAAAAAGTTAATTTAAAATTGATTTTTGGTCATTTTTGTATATGTGTAGGATTACTTTATTGGAAAATAGTGCTGATTTACACTTCCAGCCAGCAGGTGGAGCTGTGTTTCTGCAGTCCTCCTAGTAGCTAAGCAACTCTTCTCAGCATAGCACCTTAGAGGCTGGTGCTTGATTTGTTACTGTGCCCTATCCTTTTTTTAAAATTCAGGTTTTCATTTTGTGTCTTATCTGTGTAGTGAGTAAATGCGGTGGTAACTTGGAATCGTAAGCCCTCCATGCCCCATTGTTTTGTTCGCTGCTCTGGTCTCTAGAACATTTCTCCGAGAAGGACGAGGTAGGAAATGGCAAGGAGAATTTTTTATTATTTTCTGTAGTGGATGGTGTAATTGAAAAAAAGAAACAAGAAGAGTGGTTTGAAAGCGAGCGAGGCGGTTTGAAGAACAGACACGCGGTGTCTGTTAATATTGTTCTCGCTCGCTCACTGACCAGGCGCATTGTTCAGAGGAATCGGGTTGCCGAGTGGGGATCGGGCTGGGTTGTGAAGCGCTTTCCAGGGAATTACAGACAGATTTCAAGGCTGTGGATTTAAAAATAAGAACGCTTTTTTTGGATGGGGGCTTTGATATGTGTCACAGTTGTGTGCTGGCTTTTGGCTGTTTTTGTGTAAGAGAGGACTTTATAGCACGAGGAAGAAGCACCAGGCGGTTTTCTGCAGTGTGGTAACGGAGATGAAAGTAATAGCTGTGCAGTGATTTTTCCCCTTTGTTTACATTTCATGCAGTCAGTGTGTGTGCTGGGACTAGAGCCGTGATGTTATGCCAGGATAACATCACGGGTCCAGTGCCAGCCTGACGAATCAGAGCACAGGATTCTTTCTTGCCATTGTATAATGTCTGTTTTTTTTTTATTTGGTATGATATGTGGAGCCTTCCTAGTACTAGATTTTTTAGGTTATTACTTCAGATGGAAGGCTATATTCAAGGCCCCTAGATTTCTGCGGCCACAGAAGTTTGTGCAGAACTTGCAACCTGCCACAGAACTTCTGCAGTGCTGCAGAATTCACTGTTCTTGGTGATTCTTTATTAATATTTATGTTTATCCATAGAACCTGGTTCTCTTCCCTTTTTTATATCCAGAAGCCCTCAGTGCTCAGAATGTGATGTTATCAGTGCAATAACATCATACATTAGCTAATGAAAAGGCTGCATTCTGCCACAGAAATGAATAGTCACTTATCTACCACAGCTCCCACTGCCTTAGGTGGTGTTACAACACATCAGGTACGGTGATATTTGCTCAACCTGCACTACAGCCTAATACAATTTTCAGTCTTACATTATTATACTAGGGCCAACTTAAACAAAATCTTGACAATAGCATAGACCTGTTAAGTCCATACCTTACTTTGTACAAACTTGCTTTTGCCTTTAAGGTACATAGATGCCATCTGAAATCAATAACTGGTAAAATTAATTAACCTGTGGTTTTTAAGAAAAATAAAGTAATTATGCTCAGAAAAGTGGAATATAATAATGTGTAGGCCTGTTGAAAGAATAGCTCTATTAAATGAAAAATTGTGCTGTACACATTTTTGCAAGGGTTATTGATTACATATTGTCATTGGTTGACAGAATCACCTAAAAGTTATGGAGAAATGTTGTGTGCAGGGCCAGCTGTTGGGCCAGAGGGTAGCATGTTGTGTTTCCGTGCTGGCAACTCAGGTTCAGAGATGAGCTCCTACCACCACATACCATTTACTATTTATAATGCACATTCTCAAAAAGAAGGGAAATTCATGGAAAAAAAAAACTCAGTTTAATCATCAGTTAGGGTTGTTCCACAGTGACAAAAACAAGGAATTGCATGGTGCCGAAAGGCCTCTCACACAGTTTGCAAAGGGTGCTAACAGAAGACAGCTCTGTGAGAGGCCTTTCAGCACCATGCAATTCTGCTTAAAGTTGGACCAGCATAACATTCTGTGGTGATTTGCATATGCAGCCCATGATGCTTTGCATTGTGGGGGCATGTGTGATTTTGTATTTTCTTGAAACTTGGCTTCCCAGCCAAATGCCCTTTGGGGTAACCCTTGCCTCAGTGTTTATGCACAGAGGTTCTTTGTCTTTTAAATAGTTTTTTATTTTAATGGGTTCACCACAATATATCCCAGGCACACTGCCTTGGGGTAGCTGGTCCATTCCACTGGGATGTCAAACAGAAGAGCATACTGATGAGTCCTGGTAGGACGAAACATGTTCTATGTCTTCTGTTAGCACCCTTTGCAAACTGTGTGAGAGGCCTTTCGGCACCATGCAATTCTGCTTAAAGTTGGACCAGCATAACATTCTGTGGTGATTTGCATATGCAGCCCATGATGCTTTGCATTGTGGGGCATGTGTGATTTTATATATACATATATATATATATATACACACATATACATACTGTATCTCTCTCAATAGATATATATATATATATATATATATATATATATATATATATAGATATATATTATGGTAGAGGAGCCATTTACATGTTAAACCTAAAATTTTGCACCTTAATAACTTTGCAAATGTTCAATAGATTTACCTTAAATTTGGAACACACGATCAAGAACCATAGATCTTAGGAACCGCCAATGTTTGTACTGTTCGGATGTCACGGCTGTGGAGTTATTAAGCGTGATCTGCTGCTTTCGTTCGCTTTTTGGAATTCTGTGGTGCGTCTCTACAGGTTGCACGGTTTGTGCGATTGGTCCGAATTTTCAGGAACATGGTTGTCCCGATGTGCCTTTTGTAGAGTTTGAAAATATTAACGGAACAAAGTTATTCAAAAAATGTTCTATAATAAGTCAAAGGGAAAAGTTAACAAAAAGTTCAACACTTTCACAAATGCAGTTTTTACTTTCACAAATGGCCCTTTTACTTTCACAAATCCACTTGCATTTGCGACACTGTTGAACTTTTTGTTAACTATTCCCATTGACTTATAATGGGAAATTGTTTTTTGAATAACTTTTGAACCGTTTAATATTTTTTCATGAAATCTTGAAAAGGCACATCGGGGACCCTGGCTGCATGTTCCCTGAGGATTTTGGGCTGGTACAAACTGTGCGACCTGGAAATCGCGACTATGAATTTCCAGAAAAAGCGTGTACCGCAACATGAATCCTTAATAACTCTGCAGCTGTGTATCTGACTGGTACAAAACTTGGCAGGTCCCAAGGTGTATGGGTCTTGATCATGTATTCCAAATTTCAGGCAAATCTGTCAAATGGTTGCAAAGTTATTAAGGTGCAAAATTTTGGGTTTAACATGTAAATGGCTCCTCAACCCTAACTATAGTGGCACTACCATGCCACTATAATATATATATAGATATATTCATACACACACACATATTTGCATGTATGTTACTGACTGCATATAAATATATAAGTAATACACTGTGGGGACCTCATGAGTGATATAGACAGCATGAGTATAGAAATACCTTATTTATCACATAAGGTCCCCTCTGCATATTTCATTTATGCAATAGGCTAGGACCTTAAGGGACAGATATTTTTTTTTTGCTTTTTTGGTATAAAATTATTTCTATAAGTCTGTTATTTTTTAACTAGTGTTACTGTGCTTTCCCCCATCCTGAGTGCTATGACCATTGCCATGGATGTGAAGGCAGGATGACAAGCTGACACTGTGATGTTGTAGTTCATTAGTGCCACAGAACTTCTGTGGCAAATGGTAATCTTGCCACAGAATTTGGTCCCAATGTGCTGCAGAAAAGTAGGGACATTGGCTATATTTATAATAAGGGAGGTATTATGTTAGTGCAGTTTATGTAATAGAGGGTTTGCTGCCTACTAGTATTTATTGCTCAACTTGTATACGCTGGTAGGTTCCACTTTGACTTGTATTTCATGGAACATTATGGGGGGAACACTCCATTAAAGTGTACACAGATCTTGAAATACCTTGCATTGTTCAAACCAGATGTGGCTCTGTTACAGGAGACACATCTCCGTTCTCAAGATGCTTCTTTTCTTCAACATTTATGGGTCAGTCATACTTTTGGTGCAGGCTCGAATACATGTTGGGCAGGTGTTCTAACTCTGGTGAGGAGACATTTATTGTTTCAAGTGGTGCAGTAGTATCCAGATCCAGACGGTCTTCATATTTTCTTATGGGTAAAGCTATTATCACAGGAGTTAGTTTGGAGCTGTATCTATGGCCTTAATGCTGACTCTCCTTTTTTTATGCAGTTGAACTATATTTTGTCTGAGTTGCACACTTTGCCAATTGTCTTTATGGGTGACTGGAATGGGTGACTGGAATCTGACACCAAATGACTCAATTGACAGGTCTGAAACATTGAGGAAGGGGCTGTCACTGGCTCAGCAAGTCATACAGCATATGATGGACTCATGTGGTTTGGTGGATATTTGTAGGTACTTCATCCCTCAGAGAGAGAGTATTCATTTTACTCCCTGATTCACAATACTTACTCTTGAATAGACTATGCCTTAATAAGTTCAGACCCTATTTCAGGAATGATGTATTGTGATATTTTGGATAAGGTACTCCCGGATCATGCCCCAATCTCCATTTCTCTTTGCTTGTCCCCAATCGGGGATGATAAATGTTGAAAAATAAATAATCATCTTTTAAAGGATGAATGGTAGCTTAATAAACTAAAGCAATCTATACAACAATTTTTTTTAACTTAATTCCTCCCCCTCCATGTCAGTGGATATGCTTTGGAGTTCATTTAAATGTGTTCTCCATGGAGAACTTATTCATTTAGCCACTTTTAGAAAATGGAGGCAAAAGGCCCAGTTCTAGGAGCTTCTTCAGTCCATTCATAAGCTGGAGAAAAATATATTTCCCTCTTCCCCAGAGCTGTACTGGATTCGTTTAAATTAAAAGCAAACAAAATATGCAGAGTTAAACAGAGAGAAAGCTGAACATGCTCTTTTTCGCATTAAAGCAAATTATGTTATGCATGGGGAAAAGGCAGGTAAACATTTGGCAATGTGCTTGAAACAGCAGAAAATGTCTCGACTGATAATGGGCATCCACTGTAGTGTAAATAATACAGTGGTTACATTGCCCAGAGAAATTGCAGCAGAATTCCAGTCATTTTTTGAATGTTTATATAGGGAAGACCCACTTACACTTCCCTCAGACCACTCTATCCTCACTTTTCTTCAGCAAGCCAAATTGCCCTAGCTGACCCCAGAATTACTACTGTCTCTTTCTGCCCCGTTACAATTTTGCAAGTCCATCAGGCTATTTAGTCTCTTGCTCCATACAAGGTACCAGGGCCCGATGGATTTCTCCCCAATTTTTATTTGGCTTTTAAGACAGAATTAGACCTATATTTAGCGGCCTTTTATGATTTTTGTTACAATATTAATGCTTTCCCAAAAGACTTTTTAGAGGCCCATATTACTTTAATTCCTAAACCAGGTACAGATCATTTTGTAGTTAATAACTACAGCACAAGTCACATTAAACTGTTCCTCTAATGAGTTGCTTTAGCATTTCTGACTGAGCTGTGTAAATGTTGCTGGATTCAGCACAAAGCCCTGTACAAACTGTTCCTTAAGAGCTCAAATGCAGTTTTGCATTGCACTGTAACTGGTCTACACATACATTTCAAGTGAGTTGCAAAAACATTTTACAAACATTGCTCTTGAGCTTGTTAAGCACTGAAAAACAATGCAATGTGAGTTGCCAATGCATTGCCAACTGTAAAAAACAATGCTAAACCTACTCATTGGTGGAACAGTTTAATGTGACTTGTACTGTATCGCCACATCTCCCTTTTGAATGTAGATGCTAAGATACTCTCTAGTGTCTTAGATTCTAGGCTGGTAGGGATATGGCAACCTTTGGTTGTACGGGAGCAGACTGGCTTTAGTTTCCGACCTTTTCAGGAAATTATTTCATCTGCTGTCTGTGTCCAGGGAATCAGGCACTCCGCTGGTGCTAGTTTCCCTGGACACCAAGAAGACATTTGATAGGATTTCTTGGACATATTTGTTTCACACTTTGGCTGATTTTGGCTTCCCGCTTAATTTTATTAAATGGATTAAACTGGCATATTCTTCCCCTAAAGTGCGTGTCTGATGTAATGGGGTATTATCTGATGTTTTTTCTCTTTGCAGTGGTACTCACCAAGGTTGTCCCCTCTTTCCCTATCTATTTAATTTGGATCTTGAGCCCCTTACCCAACATATTATCCAATGTAATCAAATGTAGGGCTTTTCAATGGGGACGTTATCCTTTAAAATTTCAACATGCAGGACGCGGATGGCATTTTTTTGCATCTTGCAAATGTTTAACACTTTTGGTTCTATAGCTGGCTACAAACTGAATTCAACCAAAACTGTTATCATACCATTGAATACTAAAACTTTTAAGCATGATTTGCCAGAAGAGTTAAAAAAGTGTAGGAATTCTTCACAGCTCAGATATCTAGGTATTAAAATTTCTTCAGACCATTCTTCTCTTTTCCATTGGAACCTTACCCCATTGATCCATGTTATTTCTAACGATTTAGCTCAATGACAGTCATTGTCAGTGTCTTTTTGTGGCAGGATCTCCATTATTAGAAAGAATGTCCTATTCCACATTCTCTAGCCCCTCACAATGCTGGGAGTTTTAATACCCAAAAGTTGGTTTAGTCAATTACATAGTCTTTTAGCTGATTTTCTATATAAGAATAAAAAGCCTTGGATTGCTTATATTAAATTAACACTTGCAAAAATGCATGGGGGGTTTCAACTACCCCAATTTCCACTGGTACGATCTGGTTGCTGTAGCCTGTAAATTTCTAATGTGGAGACTGGCACAAATGTGTAAGGTACCGAGCTTGCTTTTTCTGTTTCGGAAAGACATTGAGGCCTATTTATGTAAAAGCAAGGGCATCGATCCCCTTGCTCTTCCTCATTTATCTTTGAAGTGCTTGCCTACAACTTGACGTTCTGGCCCTATTGGATGGTTGGTTCAGAAACAGGCTCAATTATGTAGTGGTTTGAAATTTAACCCCCAAAAAGACCCTACCCAGCCAATACACTGTGGCCCGGATATTCAGACTGTGCCAGACTGTGGCGCAAGCCTGTGTGCAGCTCAACATGGCTGCGCAGGGGTGTGGCCTGGGCGATATTCAATGGAGCTGCTCTATGGCTCAGCAGCTTTGAATATTGTACCCTGGCCACCCCCACTGTGCATGGCACAGTGGCACTGCACCAGCACAAGTGGCCAGAGTGGAGCATGGAGATGTGCTAGCACAAGTGCCATTGCACCATTCACAGCACCCGCGATATTCAAAAGGTGACATGCAAAGGGTGCCATAATTTATGCAAGACACACATGGGGCCATTTGCATGTCATTATAGCTCCATTTGCATCCCATTTGCATGCAGGTGCACCGATCCCCATGACTTGCACCTGGCGTCCTGCCAGGCAGCAGCCATCGGGGACCACCCTGCAGCCCGATCGCAGGCATCTGTTTCAATAGAAGAACCCTCGCCAGCCAATATCCCTGGTGGTCAGTGGACGCTATGTGCTAATTATGTGGGCATCTGTTTCAACAGAGAGAACCCCTCAGTAATATCCCTGAGTGGTACAGTGGACCGTTTGCTGTTCTATCGCTGGTACCTGTTTTAATACAGAGAACCCCCAGCCAACATCCCTGGTCATCCAGTGGACTGCACTCTGCCCGATCACAGGCATCAGTACAGCGAAAAACGTCCGATTACCCTGGTGGTCTAGGGTACCCCCTACCCACCCACTGCACTCACCCTGCCGTTCCCCCCTGGTCAGCCAGAGGGCAGCAGACCCACCCGCCTGCCACCCGCCGCCTGCAGACTGACACCGGTAGGGCTACACGCCCATTGGTTCTGTGAGCGTGAGCCAATGGCGCAGCAGTCCATATGTATACATTCCAGATATGTGAATGATTTCATCCACATATCTGGAATGTGTAGTACAGTATGGGTTGCATGCCCACTGGCTCACAAACTACTGAGGTGTCAGTCGGAGGGCAGTGGGCAGCAGGTGTGGGTTCTGCCGCCCGCCGGATGACCGGGGGAGCGGGTAGTGGGGCTCAGTGGCGGGTGGGGAGGGGGTACCCTAGACCACCAGGTAATTGGATGTTTTTCGTTGTACCAATGCCCACTATCAGGCAGAGTGGTCCACTGGACCACCAGGGATGTTGTCCGGGGGTTCTCTGTATTAAAACAGATGCCCACGATCGGGTGGAAACGGTCCACTGACCACCAGGGATATAGGACGGGGGTTCTCTGTATTAAAACAGGTGCCCACGATTTGGCACATAGTGGTCCACTGGACCACCAGGGATATAGGACGGGGGGTTCTCTGTATTTAAACAGATGCCCGTGATCGGGCAGCACTCGGTCCACTGGACCACCAGAGATATTGGCCGGGGGAGGGGTTATTTAAACAGATGCCCAAGATGGGGCATGGGGGGGCACCACCAGGTGCGGCAGGAACTCAGGTGGCCACCCACAGGTGGCAGCTGCCGTGTTGCGCCCAGCACTGCGGCAGCTCACCTGTGGGTGGCCATCATTTGTTCCTTTTTTTTGGCTTAACTTTGTGCAGGTGCAAGTAGGGGTTGCGCATGCATGGCTCTGCACATCCCAGGCTGAATATCGGGCTGTGCAGGTTATGCATGGGACGGCCCCCTACCTGTGCCTGCATACATTACTGATGCATTCCGGGGCATAGGGATTTGTGCGGCGCACTTTTCCCTTTTGAATATTGTGCCCGGGCATGTGCAACTCTTTTGAATATCTGAGCCTATAATCCTAAATGTTTAATAGCTAATAAACTGATTTCTTCATCGTTCCATCCTACAGCAGGTTTGAATTGTCTCTCATGTCTTATATGAAATGACCAATTCATCTCTTTCAAACAATTTAGTTTGACATATCCTTTACCCATGTCGATTTTTCCTTTTTGCAATTAATACATGCAGTGAAAGATAGTTTGGGTCCTAGGCAGTGACGTCATCATGTTAATTTTGGGGAGGCTACAGCCCTTCCAATCTAAGTGACAGCCCCCCTCAATCATTTTTGCAGCTGAAATATTATTTTGAATTGTTTTCTGTTCACTTCTGCTGCTTCTGCTGAATCAAGCAAAATAAAGGCAAGAACTGGCAAACTCAGCCAGTCTTGTTTTTTCTTTTTTCTAACTTATTATTGCTGCGGGCCCACAGTGCTTCACAGCACCACCGCTTCATGGAGTGCACTTATGATGACACTGTCTGAGCCTGCTGCCTGCCAGTCAGTACTGTGAGTGCCGCCCACAGCACAATTCACAAGCCCGCCCCTAACGGAGACAGCAATTACAATACAGTCACCACCATGGGTGGAGGACTGAACTTATCACCAGCCAGGTGAGAGAGAGACAGAGAGGAGGAGACAAAGACAGAGCTCACAGATCTGGGACAGGGAAGCTGAAAAACTTCAATCTGTATCTGTCTGGGACTGTGGGCTGGCAGTGGCAGGGAGTGTGCACACTGCAGCCTGAGCCAGGTACTATACTGTTTGGGCTGCTTGGATGAGAAGGACTGGAGTGGGACTCGTGGGAGAGGTGGGGATGGAGCTATTTACGGCTTATGTGGGACTGCATCATGTTGTGAATATGAAGTTTCAGCACTGGCGGGGGGGAAGGTCTGTTATGGGCACCTGTCAGTATACTGCATTGCTTGGGCTCAATTCAGTGCAAGCGAGGTGTCTGGTGTGTGGACGTGCCGACCTGACTTGTACTAAGTGAACTGTTTTGGCTGCTTGGACATGGAAGGAGGACTGAGTGGGACTCATGGGGAGTTGGGGACAATTCAAAATAAAAATTTACGGGACTGCATTGTGTTCTTGTGAAGTTAACATGAGTTGAGAGCTGTGTACTTTTTTTTTAAATTTTTACTGTTTTTTTTCTGCCTGACTGAGACTCTGAGAAATACAAGTCAGGAAGGGGGTTGTATCTGTGTCTTGTGTGGGTTTGAAAAACTCTCACTCAGAGTGCCTGTGAGTGTCAGATATAACATTACTGTATTGTGTATTTTTTATTTTCCTCAGTTCACCTTATTTACTTCATTGAGTCGAGTAATGTAGTGAAGCGCTGACAGCTCAGAAAGAAAATCACTTTGGTGGGTTATGTTTTAGGCACTCAATATACAATACAAATAAGTTAACTAACAGCACTTTTTGTAAGTTTTCTTAAATTGCCTTACTCTAACCCTCAGGGGTGTGTGTTGTGGGAAGAGAAGCTTAAAAAGCAAGGTGTTACCAGTTCAGACACTGCAGCTGGTGAGATACAAACTGCCTAAGTATAATAACTCAATTTTGTATGAGGAGAACAAGGGCAGGCAAGCAGGCTGTGAGCCAAACTAATCAATCTGATTATTTTGTTCCTGCTGGGTTAATAGTGTCTGGCTTGTCTTCTATTTGCTCTGGGGTCCTGTAACCTTCCCAGCAGATCTGCTGTGATAATGGTGTCTGGCTGCTCTCTTATTTGCTCTGGGGTCCTGTAACCTTCCCATTCCCTACAGATCTGCTGGAATAATGGTGTCTGGCTGCTCTCTTATTTGCACTGGGGTCCTGTAACCTTCCCAGCAGATCTGCTGGGATAATTGTGTCCTTCCATTGTCCCAGGTGGTCCAGTAATCAAAGTTTTGCACATGTAACATTAAATAGATGTTATGATAACCAGGCTTCTCAAACACATATTGCACCATTGAAATGCAGGAGAAGCCACCATTTGAAGGTAAAAATTTCAACATTTTCTGGGGGGCACGCCACGGGACCCCACTAGATTTGTTAGGATTTTGACTGGGGCATTAGCCCCCCCAACTTTATACCCCTGGTGACGCCTCTGGTTCTAGGCCATGGCAACTACCTGAGTATTCCTCTTATATAGATCTCTGTGAACTTAGTCTCTAAGCCCCACATTGTTTCTTTACTTTATAAATTCCTCAGATGCATTATTGGAAAGCAAATGCAGGTTAGTTGCACATATCAGGAAAAAGAATTCCAAGATCAGTCGATCAGTTTGCTTTCTTTTTATCATCGGCACCATGGGATTATATTTTTAAATACATTAAACTAGACAAACTACATCTTATTCAGTACAAGATATTGTATAATGCTTTTTCTACACCTCAAAATAACATAAATCTGGCCATTTACAGTAGATAGCCATATTTACCCAAGCTGTGATTCAGACATAGGCACTTTGAAGCATATGTTTTGGGAGTGTACACAGGTTTCCAACTTTTGGAGACTGATACAGTTCCACATGGATCCTTTATTATACTTGGTTATACTTAGGGTTGGCAGTTTTCGATTTTTAATTTTTTATAATTTCAATGGAAAATATCGATTTTTATTTTTAAACCTTTTTCCTGAGTTTTATCGATTTAAACTTTACCAGTTGCATGAAATTATGGGTTTTTAAGCATTTATTTCGATTTGTGTTGATTGAATTTTCACTGTTGCAGTTAATGACAACAAATGCTGAGGATTTACAAACTGATAAAAGCACAAATTGTTATCTTCACATGTCAAAATAGCAACAGAACTTACTTCTTCTATCTGCAAATTTAGATTATTATCGATGGAAATATTTTTTCATCTATTTGTGTGTGAGTAGTGAAATCGACATTTATCTACATTTACTGATTTAAATCTAATACTGCCAAGCCTAGTTATACTTGATTTATTAAGAAAAAGTAATCTGTCAGCCCATTTAATTGTCTCCCACTCCAAGTGCAGTTATTGGCCCTGTTGATTAGAAACAAGGAATTCATCAAGTTTATTCTTGAATTGTTCAAAATTTGGTGCCTGGACAATGTAATTTGGTAAGGTGTTCCGGGCTCTTTCTGATCTTACAGTGAAAAAGTTATATCTCTTGACTGAGTTAACCCTTGGCACATTGAATTGTTTTGTATGGAATCTAAGGTCATTTCTCTTACTTTGTTTTTTAACCCACATAAACCCATTAATGTAGAATTTTGCATAATCTTGTATATGAAAAGCATATTTCCCCTCGTCCTTCTGGTTTCTAAAGTAAATAATTTCAAATTACTAATCCTTGACTTGTAATCCTTTATTTTCAACCCTTTTATTGACTTACTTAGTTTCCTTTGAGTTTCTTCTATGAGATGTATGTTGTGTTTTATGTAAGGGTTCCAAAGAGGTGATCCATAGGCATGATGTGGTATAATATAAGATTTATATAATTTCATTATACATTTGTTGTCCCTTGTTAGGTAAGTTTTATTTATTGTTCTTAGTAATCAGTTAGTAGTCTGAGATATAAAAAGACAGTGGTATGATGATGCTAAGTCAGTATTGATACAGATACCCAGATCTCTTTCTTTCATGGAAGATTTTAATGTTTTGCCATTAAGTTTATATTTGTAACCCTGATTTTTTTTCCAAAAATGCATAACTGCTCACTTGGATTTGTTAAATAGCATTTTATTAAGTATCCCCCACTTCTCAGTTTTTTCCGGGTCCAGACTTAGGATTTGATGTTTCTCTAAACAGTCCACCTCACCTCCAACCATTGTATCATCCACAAATTTGGAGATGACACTGCTTAGGCCATTCCCCATATCACTGATGTATAATACAAACAGGATAGGACCCAACACCAACTCCTGAGATACATCACTGGTCACATGCCCTTCCTGTAACCAGGCCTCATTGATCCTGATTGCTTTTGGTTAGTAAGCCAATTATTTATCTATCTTACAACATATTTATTAATTCCCATAGATATTATTTTTGTTATTTATAGGTCATGGGGCACAGTGTCAAAAGCCTTTCTTATATCCAGAAGGATGACATCATTGGGGATATCCTTATCCAAATGGTCACTCACAAATTCATAAAATAACAATAGATTGGTAGAACATGAAAGTCCCTTACGAAAACCATGCTGTGAGTAATCATTCAGATTCAATGTATCCATTTCCTTAACTATTATTGTTTTGATTACCCTTTCCATATGTTTACAACATATGGAGATTAGGCTTATTGGCCTATAATTTGTGACACTTGACCTGTTGCCCTTTTTGTGGATGGGAATCACGACTGCCATTTTCCATTCATTCGGGACCAGTCCTGTTTGTAGGGATTCATTAAATAGCAAGGTAAGATGGTAAGTTAACATGTTAGCTAGGTTTTTTAATACCACTGGATTCAAATTGTCAGGGCCAGGGAATGAAGTGGTTTTTAGTTTTAGTAATTCATCAAGAACTTCTTTTGTCTTAATTCTGATTTGGGGGTTCCTTCCATATTAAGTTTGGAGTTGAAGCTGGATTTCAGATTGAATACTGAGATGAAATACTGATTAAAACATTGAGCAATTTCTTTAGTGTCTGTAATTATTTCCCCATTGTTTAGTATTGAAATTACTGTTAATGTAGGCATAGACGCTTTTCATATCCTTTTTATGGGCTAACCTTTGTTCTAATTTTCTTTTTTCCTTCGCTATCATTTTGTTTAATTTTGCTTGTTCGTTTCTATATAATATTTGATTATTGATATTAGGATTCTTTCTGTACCTTTTAAATAACGTATTTTTTACATATCTTTTTTTTATTAATTTATTGAACCAGAGTGGAGTAAATCCTTTTTTGTTGTATTTTTTCCTCATTGGAACATGTCATTTCATTACATCATGAAGAATGGAGTTTATTTTATGCCACATTTGTTCAACCTCAAGCCCCTTTAGTTTAATATCCCAGTTGATTGCATTCAGCTCGGAGGCCGATTTGGACCAGTTTGTGTTTCTGAAGTCTGGTGTTGCTGTTGCATCTTTTACTTTAGTCCTAGAACATTTTAGAGTACATTCGACAATATTATGGTCACTTGTTCTCAAATCACTAATAGCTTTTGGATTGGTAATACATTCCAAGTTGTTTGTAATAATCAGGTCTATTATGTTCGCCTCTCTGGTTGGTTCAGAAATCAACTGGTCACATCCACATGATGCGATGGTATCCAAGAGATCGTTTTCAAATTCACTGTGACCTGATAGTGTATCCCATTTTATTCCTGGCACGTTAAAGTCCCCAACTACCAAAACATCACCAAAGTCTGAAGCTACTTCAATTTCATGCAATAATGCATTATTGAAGTTCTTCTCGGATGAAGGAGGTCTATAGCAAAAATCCGGAATTAATTTGGGGGAGGGAGATAAATCTAAATTAAGCCAAGTTTCTATTGAAGTAGTATGTTGTGAATTTAAATTTAACTCCCTACAGTGTATTTGGTCTGCTACATAGCAACAAACCCCTCCACCTTTTTTAATGCCTCTATTTTTAAAGAATAATTGATCACCAGAGATATTATTTGACCAGGAATTTGTATCATCCCACCATATCTCTGTAACACATACAATATCAACATTGTTATTTTTCAGAAACATCCTTAATTCTATTAGTTTTGTAGTATTTAGGCTTCTAGCATTTATATTCAAAACTTTGTATTTAGCTTTATTATTAGTTTTGTTTTTAACTGCTAAACTGCCTTGTCCCCTTCCTAGTCAGTTCAAAGAATGACTAATGATGTCCTCAAAAGTTATTCCTAGCTTGTAGGCTCTGCTTACTTAGATGTAATCCATCCCAGCAATATAGTGTATTATTGCTGTTAAATGATTCCCAGTGTGTGAGACAAAGATACCCCATCTTCAGAGTCCATTTCCTAAGCATTCGTTTATCTTTTTTATTAGGTTTGCAGGAGGCGTTTACTGCAGAAATTTGTTTATTAGGAATAGGGCTTGATCAGTTAGTTGGCAACAAGAATACCATGTTGTACTTATCACGGTACCTGGCTAGAAGAGTGCTACCAGAATTGCACCATAATTCACAGTGCTAGTCTGATAAGCGCTACCATGGACAGCGAAAGGGGATTTACAGCACTTGCTGTAAGTGATCCCCTGGTCACTGCCCATGGTGCTGTAGGGCACAGGAGGCTGGCCAAGCTGCTCCCATGGTGTGGGGGGGCTGTAGCATGGAGCAGTTTTGCTGGTAGCAATGGAGACCATGGTTCTAATCCTGGTCTCCCAACATTTTGCAGTCTCAGGACTTGAGTTTTGTTATGAGGGGCTGTGGAAACACTGTTCCACAGCCCCACAAATTGTTACTTGCCCCATGATCTGCTTCCCTCAGAGTGAGAATCCTTAAGTCCATGGGGTTGCATGGGGGGTAGAGCCCACATCAAAAGAAAAGGAAAAATCACGCTGTTATTCCTATGCGGTCCTTGACGGCACTATTGTTGTCAGCTATCTTTGGACCCAGTGCCCTTATCACAGCAGAGGTGAAGCTAATTATATTAATCCATTGGGTAGATAAAGACCCGTTGACCTATGGTAAATGGCATAATAAGATTTTGCTAATGCTTCACATGGAAAAGATGGTGGCTAGTATGCGGCATGCCCTCACTACTTTTTGCAATAGATAGAAGTTATACACTCTACTTTTATTAACGTAAGACGTCTGGCATTGCTTTAAGGCTTCGTTAGCACTATATAACTGTTTTTGTCCTTCCACTGATGTATTATGTATTCCTTTTTTTATTACTTATTGTATACTTAGGTACAGCTCCTGGGATTTATTTTTTCCTTTCGGTTGTAATGTTTTTTTTGCAAAACTTTTAATAAAGAAAATAGAGTAAAAAAAACTGAAAACTAACAACAATCACTAGCACTATGGTGCATGGGGGACAGGTTTAACTGGGCTCTGGCATTTGTCAGGTTATTAGTGGATTAGCTAAAGGGGATAATGTACTGACTGCAATGGTGTGACAACTGAAAGCAACTGTCAATGAGGTGACAAACCTTCTAGGGACCTGCTGTGGAGCATGTCAGGATGAAAAAATGTGTATGTAACTGAAAAACTGTGTAAATACAAATGAAATAATTAACATTGCTGGAGTAGGGGAAGAATTGAGACTTCAGTTTTTTTGTGTATACATCCAGAATGTGCATACATCCAAATGGCATACAAGTGAAATCGACTGTATTTGCAGTCTGCAATTGTGTACCCGACTGTTCTTCCCCCAAATGGTTACAAACTCCCTCTCACATTTTACCAAAGGAGAACTATCACTTCTGTGATCCTCTGCATTTATACTGTAACATTAACAGTCTTAGGGTTTTTTACAGGCAAAGTGTCTGTATGGCCCCCTTCCCCACTTCAGTGGACAGCTATACTCACAGTAGCAGTACCTTCACACACATTAATTGTTGTGTGGGGCATACTGAAAAAATGACTAGTATCTCCAGGAAGTCATGTTTTCTTATCTGGTGACCGGGTCCATCCTGCATTTTCCAGTGCTTCTTCCACAGACCATTCATTAGCGTGGTCTTGCACTGCTTTTGTTTTCTGTGCAGGATGACCTTTCCTGATGCCCAAAGTCATTGCTGTTTTGCTTTTCCCTAGTTTTGATGACACCCTACTGTTTACTACCACACCTTTACCTTTCCAGTTGATGGAGTCTTTTGACCTTGGTGCAGTCTCTGATGAGACTCATTATCAGCTTCCTCCCTCAGACTCCTGTTCTGCAGCTTTTTAATTCCACTTTGTTTTGTCACAATCATTCCCTCAATGGCTCCATCAAAACTTATCCTAGTTGGCTCCTTGTAAGTTCCATGTTCTGCAGTCTGACTTTGTGTAGTATGTTGAGTGTGTGTACTCTCTGACTCTTCACTCTGAAGCACAAAACTGTCAAGGGCCTTGTCAATTTCTACAACTGACAAACCAGCTGTAATGGGAATATCAGAAGCCAGCTATGACAGGATGCTTGTCTCCTAGTGCTGCTCCCACTGTCAGCCTTGCCTGCTTTAGTTTCTTCTTTTCAACACAAGACTTTGCTTCTTCTTCTATCACAAATAGATGTTGCTTTCTCTCCTCGATTGCCTTTTGAAGTTGTTCTTCTTCCTTTAGCTCCCAAAGGCAAGTACTGTACCACCATTTTTACTTTTGTCCATTTACTCAGAGCTCATTGCTACTGCTATTCCAGTTGGACTTTCCTTCAGACTTTCTTTGACCTCTAGTAAATAGGTGATGGGGAGGGGGTCTGCTCCTCCACACCTTCAGCTCCAGTTCTCCCTTCATCCAAGTTGGCCATTTTGGCAAGCTGCTAAGTTGCCGACAGTTCCCCTTAAAGCAAAAGTAAAGAATTTTTTTCCTGTTATCCTGACCAAATTTCTCCCATTCAGTAAAATACCACCAACAGTTAATCTTGTTCAGTTTCAATTAGTTTCCATCTGTATCCCCACCTCCCACCCCATGGACAATGGTGAAAATAGATAGTATAGGTAGTGTTGTCTAGCCCTCCTTTCCTGATAAACAGAAACTAAATAAATAAAATATAAATAAATGTACCCCCTGCAGAATCACTTCCCAGGACTCGGAATGCCCCAAAACAGAATGCTGGTTCATGCCTAGCCATTTTTCTCATCAGGAAAGGCCTGAGGGTACAGAATTGGTGATTGAAAACTTTTTTAATAAACATACCAATTCTGATTGGGATGTAGCAATCCTATCTGCAGACTGCTGTATCCCAGCATCTCCTGATACCAGAAAGCAGTGGTTCAAAAATGAGGCAGACTGTGCCTGATGCTCCCCAGGATTCTGTATCCCTTGTCAATTCCAGCATATGCACAGTGCTCCTCTCGAGTGCATGAGGATGGTTGATGTCCGTGAATGCCACCCAAATGCTAGGTACATAGAGCAGCATCACTATGCAGAGCTTGAATTGTGCATATGCTAGCCACTTACATGAATGTAGCCATTCATCACCATGATAAGCAATCATGCAGTGTGCTCTATATGTGATATTCATATGCTCATAACATGTTCTACTATTGTACAAATGTTTCAATTATTAGGGCAACAATTCAAAAAAATATAAAACACCCATCTGACTCATTTTTCAATTTACATTTCTGATAGTACACTTAAATGCCTTGCTCATGTTTTGCCTAATTTCTTCTGTGTTATGATGAAGAGTGTCCTGATATCACATCTCTGTCTGTCTACAAGAAAACCTGTCTGAGCTGGGTTAGTCAAACTTGTTGGAATTTATTTATTTATTTATTTTAATTTAGTCAATCTAGCTGAACTTTCAAGTTCACACTCAGGACTGAAATAGGACTGTAAAGTTTTAATCTAGCTTGTTTTCTTTTATGTTTGCAAATAATGCGTATGTAGTGTTGTTATCACTTCTCTGAGTATTTTTTTATCTAGTTCCCTTTAAGGATAACAGTGGTTGCGAAATTCATTTCTCTTTGATATTACAATCAATTATTGCATCCCAGCTTGATTTTTAAACCGAGACTTAAGACCTATTTATTTAGAAAAGCTTATTATGATAAATCAGATGTTTTTTCTTAAAGCTCAAATCAGACTTTTATTTTGTTTGAATGGTTGGCTATTTGTAATGCACCTTGAGTGGATTGTCAAGAGGCAATCAATATCCATTTAGCGTTAATGAATGTTATATTGTCAAAATCTCTTGTTTGAGTAATGTATCTGTGAATAATAGTTTCACTGCTCTGTCTACCAGAATCCTACCACTGTTTTCTCTTCTATTAATTCAATGGAGTTATAGTTTAGAAATCATGAACTGTTTTTTGATTTCTTTCTATATATTTTATATGCATTCTAGATCTGAATGTACTCAATACCGTGAAAAATAACTACTAATTTACTCACACAGAAACAATCTTCTGTATGTCACCATAGTATGAATTCTCCCAGTCTGGTCCTAGACAGAGTTCAAAGAATAAGAAAAGAAATGCACTGGCACTCATAGATGAGCACAATGTATGTTTCTCTGAACCAGTTTAAGTTGTTTCCCAGAGACCATACTAAATATGAATAGGTTTCCATTTAGCCTCCCTATCCATTCACACAGAGAAAGAAAGCTATAGCTTGAAAATGGTACTCAGCGTCATGGGATTATGCCTTGGGAAAGATATGTAAACAACATAGAAACACAGACAATGCCAGCAGAAAAAAAACAGAGGTCCATCCAGCCTGCCAAACTTCCCTATAATCCCTGGAACCTACTGTTCCTCCAGGGTACTAACCTTCCCCTTTCTTTCTCTGTTCTCTTCCTTGGTCCTGTCATCCCCGGTAACCACTATTCCCTTCATTCAATGGCCTTCACAGCCAGTATAATGTTATGGTTCTGCAACTGTGTTACTTAGGTTTTGGCCATTCACACTCTCTATTCCAGAGGAATTATCATCCTGTAGAGGTACCAAAGGCAAGGAATCCTGTAGAAGGTTCCACCCCTAGAGGTGCTGCAGGATGATTCCCTTGGCTAAAGGTACCTTAGGAAGGATCCCAAGGAGAGAGGCGCTGCCACTGGAGGAGGAGGGCAGGATGGCAGGGCAAAGAAAAAGTGCTTCAGAAGGAGGCTGAGGGGAACTCCTTGTATAGGTCAGGAAGTGGGAGTGGCTGGCTGCTTGTCCATTGAACCACAGGTGGAGCCTTCCAATTCAATGGCCTATGCAGCCAGTATAGTGTTATACTTGTGCAACTGTGTTACTTAGGTTTTGGCCATTCACACTCTCTATTCCAGAGGAATTACCACCCTGTATGGGTACCAAAAGCAAGGAACCATCTAGAGGATTCCACCCTTAGCGGTGCCGCATGACTATTCCCTTGGCTAAAGGTACCTTAGGAAGGATCCTCAAAAGGAAGTATTAGTATGAAGCATATAAGCAATCAGTAGTTGTGAACATAATAATAGATAACGCATTATTCAGCTTGTTAACATAATGGGATGTGCAGGTTAGCAATGGCATGAGTTTGATGGTTTGCAAGAGATAATGAGGGGACTTCCTAAGGAGAGAGGGAATGGCAGTAGGGACACCATCCCCCTCCATCCGACAGCGGATCCTGTCTACAGAACTAGGGAACGCTATGCTAACTAACAGTTATGACCTGAGACATGGAGAAGAGAAAAAAAACATTTGAGGAGGAAATCACTGGGGGATCCAAAGCCTAGGTCGCCTTCCCTCCAGGCTTGGGATATTTTATTTAGTGATGGCTCTGCCGCTGTGATTTGGAAACCCAATTAAAGGAAGGTGGAAAATATTCCAATTTGAAGGAAAGCTCTCACTTAATCCCTCTAACTGGAACTCTCTGGAAGGTTGTGAGCACCACTCTACAACAATAGACAACCAAAGCGAGAGGAGGAGAGCAACGACTGCTGAGGCACTCACTTGTCCTACCAATCTAAACACAAACCAGGTGAACTAGAGGCAGTCATATGGAGAATAGCTTTGAAGGGTGCCTCTGAACCTGCTCGAGCAGCTAAAGGGGCCCTCATGAGATTCCCGCCCCTTCAGCACTGAGTCTTAACTTCTACAACTTAAGGTGCCATCAGTACAGTTGATGACTGAAGGTCCACCAGGAGTGAGGACATTCCCAGCTATGGGCCAGGTGAGATGGACCCCACCCCAAGCTTTGCTTGCTGAAGCTGTGACTCAGGTGCAGAGCAAGACCATCAACTGCAGTGGAAACCCTGCACCAGAATGGTATGACTGGCATGCCCCAGAGACTGATGAGGAGATGAATTAGCATTGAGTGCTGAAACCTTGCAGATAGCAGATTGTAGGGAGCATTGAGCAATGATGACATAAGCAAGAGTGGATCTGGATGTAGTTCAGTAAGGCAGGGTGGTTCAGTGGGGCAGGGTAACAGTAGTCGGACATGCACATAGGTCAGTAAGCAGTAGGAATAGCCAGACCTGCATGTTGGTCTGCAAAACATAGTAGCAATGGTGGGACAGGAACATAAGTGGGAGAAGCAGCACTATGATAGTGGGGCAAGCCAGCCAGGCATTCAAAAAGCCAATGAAGGTGATAAATACTATGAGGATTTTCTGTGGTGGAGGCAGGATTTACTATATAAGTAATTAGCCACATGGGGCCATGACTACCCAAACACTTCTGAGTCCCCACCGTAGGAAAAACAAGAAAGTGATGGAAGGGGTTGAGAACCACATGCAGATATTAAAGCTAGTTTACAGCATCAGCAGTAACTTAGCTGACCTCAGAGTATAACTGTAGTGTACAAACATGGAACAGCATCAGTATTGAGTAACTATGAGTGGTAGTAGTCTATAAGCATGGCATGGAGGGAAGCACAATGCTCTGAAAACAGCTATGACCATGTGGGAGGTAGATTAAGCTGAGAAAGCATGATTGAGCTGCATAGCAAGGGTTTCAGAAGGAGTCTGAATCAGGTGAAAACAATTAGGCATGTAGCATGGGGAGAAGCTTTGGTCTGAGCAAAACACAGATACTGATTGCAATAGCAATGAGGGTAACTGAAAGCAAGTAGCTTGAGCTCTAAATGAGCAAAATTGAAGGAGCTTAGAAACCAAGTCCCCCCAAAAACAAAACAGAACTAAGACACACAAACACAGAAAAAACAGTGAAGTGACAAAAGAAAGCACACAGCCGGAGACAAAGTACAAACGAGAAGCAGAAGAACAAAACACAGAAGTTCAGCAGAAAGAATCAGCAAGATGGGGCGACAGGCCCCAGCCAGCTGCAGAGGACAGACAGACAGAGCCTCTGGCTGGTATATAAAAAGTGCTTCAGAAGGAGGATCAGGGGAACTGCTTATATGGCTCAGGAAGTCGGAGTGGCTGGCTGCTTGTCCATCGAACCACAGGCGGAGCCTTAAACTTATGTCCCAGCCATGCTTGAATCCCCTGACTGTTTTTACACCCACCACTTCAGCTGACAGACTGTTCCAATGTTCCACCACTCTTTCCATAAAGTAGTACTTCCTCACATCTCTTCTGAACCTACCTCATGTTAATTTCCATTCATGTCCACATAACCACAAACTGGTATTCAGGCAAAATTATTCCCCACAGTTCACTTTGCTAATTCCTTTAAGGAACTTAAAGGTCTCTATCATATCTTTCCTCTCCCTTCTGACCACCAGTGAGTACATATTTAGTGCCTTGTGGTGCTCCTCATAGGATCTGCCCTGCTTGTCCTGAATCATTTTTTGTTACTCTGCACTGCACTGTCTCCAACCTATCCTTATCCTTTCTGAGGTGAGGACTCCAGAACTGGGTGCAGTACTCTAGGTGAGGCTTCACCAGGGATCTGTAGAGGGGAAGTATGACCTCTTTTCTTCTGCTATCAATACCCCTCCTGATACATCCCAGCATCCTGTTAGCCTTGCCATAGGCCTTGTTGCATTTACTAGATTGCTTAAGTGAGTTGTTAATGAAAACTCCCAGATCCCATTCCTTAGCTTTAGTGCTAAGTCTCTCTCCTCCCATTTTTTGGCATGGAGGAACTAGACCATTCTTGGATATGAGATCTATGAAAGTTTCCTGGACTAAGAAACTGGAAAACATCACCAGAAGATATTGGGATTCTCATTATAAATCAACTTTTTTGGAAGCCATCACAATCAAAGTAAGTACAGCTAAGAAATTCTACAAGCTCTGACCTGGGGAGTGCAACCTGAATCCACATTTCCATCTACCTTGTTGCTAAAGGGATTTGCATGTCTTTGAGAACCATTCACAACTGTTTAAACAAAAAGAAAGACACTGACAAAGGGTTTCAACTTCCTGCATGTGCCCCAGGCCAGTGTTCCAGGAAATTAACACATCCTTTGTCTTGTTACTGTAGATCAAACAGTTTACTGGTCCTTTTCCTGTGGATTTGATTATTTTACATCATTTGGCAATGGGGCAAATCCTCCCCCTTGAGGCACACCACTGAAATTGATCTGTCCCTGCTCATGTGTGAGCCTTGGGCACATCTAGCCACATCGTATACAACTATTCCAATGTTGCATTTTCAACATTACCACCTGGCATACTACTGTTCAAAAAAGAAACGCAACCTCTCTCTGACTGAACTCCACCTATGCACCCTGAAACTTGTGCTTCTCCTCCTGCTGCTGTCATGGACCGTTCACCCTAACCCTGGACCAAACACCTCCAACTAAAATAAACCAACAGGCACTTCCTCTCAATCATGTGCCTGAACATCTGCAGTTTACTTCCAAGATTGATGCACTGCAAGCCTTTACCACCAACACAGTCCAGATATTCTGTCAGTAGTTGAAATTTGGCTCACCCTAAAGATTCCTGACCAGGCAATCACCCTTCCTGGCTACAATGTCTTCCGGGTTGATCATAAGTCCAAAAGAGGTGGAGGGTGTGCCTTATTTGTCAAAGACACTTTCCGAGGACACCCCATTGATTTTAATCTTCCAGCAACATCTGCTCAGATTCTTCCCATCAGACTCCTATTAGGCGCCCACAATAAGGCCCTCACAGTTGTCACTGTTTACATACCTCCTAAGGAACAGAGACCTGGTCTAACCGCTGTCCTTGATTTTGTCAAATTCCACCCATCGACTCCAAAATCATCCTTCTTGGTGACTTTAACGTTAATTGGCTCTCAGCTGAAGGTGAGTCATTTAAGGACTCCATTATATCTGCTAACCTGACTCAAATGGTTGACTATGCAACCAGAAAAAACTACAGAACTGTGACCTGCACCCTACTCGACTGGATCCTAACCAAACACCCCTCTTGGATCACGACAACCTCAGTCCTCCCTGACTCACTCAGTGACCACTCTCCCATCAGCTGTACCTGGTCAAACAAATTCTATAAGCCCTCCAAAATCATCACCAGCAGAGTCCTACCCGTGGTCAGCTACCCCACCTCAAATTGCACCTCTGTCTCCAGGACTGGTCCCCATCTTCAAGACAACCGATACTAATACTGCACTGAGCAATTTATTCACATTTTCAATGAAGCCTGTAATAAATTTGCGTCTCAAAAAGAATAAAGTTAAATCACTTAGTAACCCTTGGCTGTCAGGAGACCTCCTAAAAAAACTTAAATCCAGGGACCTCCTCTAGGAACTGGCTAGAAACTCCGGTAAGCAACTCGACATCCAGAATTATAAACGGGCACGGAACAACTGCACCAAATCCATTCGGCAACAGAAATCTGACTACTATAAAAATGCCCTCACTAACTCCTGGGGAAATGGGACGGATTTCTGGAAAAACATTAAAGATGTCGCTGGGAAGCAGTCAAAATCTTTGCAGAACATACTCAACATAAATGGGCTCACTACACTCGACCCTAAAACTATTGCAAACACTTTTAGCATTGCTTTCACTGACCTTAGCAGTGTTCTCCCCTCTGACTTCTTCCAAGATGTGTCAACTCCCATCCCCAACTTCTCCACCCATGCCTGTCACCTACCTTTCTACTTTTAAGCACTAAATAAACATCAAGTCCGAAACTACATTACCAAAGCCATCAGTAAATCTAGAACAAGCAAAGACACACTTGACCTTAAGCCACTGGGTCTTAATGCTTGACGAGGTACTTGGGCTCCTCACCAAGATCTTTAAACTCCTCTTTCCTTAGCCAATTCCTAGACAAATGGAAATGTCCACTGTTACCCAGATTCACAAAAGTGGTGCTAAGACTGACCATGCAAACTTCTGCCCTATCTCCATTCTGCCTCCTCTATCTAAGGCACTGGAACGTATAGTAGCAGACCAACTTACCGAGCATCTGGACAATTATAATATTCTCTGTAAACAGCAACATGGCTTTAGAAAAGGTCATAGTACATATTCTGCCTTACTCAAATTCACCGGCTCCATTTACAGCTCCCTTGACAATGGACAACTAGCTGGTGCTCTTTTCATCGTCCTGACCAAAGCCTTCGATACTGTCCACCACTCCCTCCTGCTGAGCCAACTAAAAAATGCTGGTCTCTCCAATGATTCAATCTCTTGGTTCAAAAGCTATCTTGGAAACCGCTCCCAGTGTGTAAAAATTGGGGATGTGCACTCTGATTTCAAATCTGTCCTCTCTGGAGTCCCCCAGGGTTCAGTACTGGGCCCCCTACTCTTCAGCCTGTTCCTTAACACCTTACCGGACTCCTGCACTGAACATATTACCTGTATGTAGATGATGCAGTAATCCTTGCCACACACCAGGACCTGAAGAAATTGCAAGAAAATTCCAACTCGGCTTCTCCCCAGTTGAGAATTGGTTCACAAAGCACAAACTGATCCTTAATAAAAAAAAAAAAAAACAAGGCCATGATCTTCAGCAACTCCCATGATAAACATAAGAACTTCCAACTCTCTGTTATCACCAGACAAGGTGCCACACTGGAACAGGTCAAAAACTTTAAATACCTCGGGATCACCCTTGATCCTCACCTCTCCTACTCTGCCCACATCGACCATGTCGCCAAAGCCTCTAACTCCCAGCTAGGCCTGCTATTCCATCATAGGAAACACTTAACACCCAAAGCCCTTGCTGTCACTGTTCAGAACTCCATCATATCCATCATTGATTATGGCATTATCATTTATGGCTCTGCTGCAACCACTGCACTCAAACGTATATCCACTGCCCTCAACAGGTTGGGTGGGCAGAATGAGAAGAGATCTGGATAAACTAGCAAAATGGTCAGAAGAGTGGCAACTGGGATTTAATGCAAAGAAGTGCAAAATCCTGCACATAGGGAAGAGAAACCCTGAAGCCACTTATAGGCTGGGAGGGGAGTTGCTAGCAGTCACAAAGGAAGAAAGAGACTTGGGCATCATCATCACTGATGACCTAAAATCATCCAAGCAGACCTCTAAAGCAGTAGGTAAGGCTAGGGGGTGTTAGGGTGTATTAGTAGGGGTATCACAAGTCATAAGAGGGAGGTAATAATCCTCTGTACAAGACATTGGTTAGGCCTCATCTGGAGTACTGCAGTATTGGAGGCCACACCTTCACAAGGACATTAACCAAATTGAGGCAGTCCAGAGAAGGGCAACCAAATGGTGCAGGGACTGCATCAGAAGACATATGAGGACAGATTAACGGAGCTCAATATATATACCCTTGAGCAAAGGAGGGAGAGAGTGATATGATCGAGACATTTAAACACCTTAAGGGCATAAACAAGGTGAAAGAGTCTAACATGTTTAAATATAAGAAAATAGCAGGACAAGAGGACACAGCATGAGATTAGAGGGAGGCCGATTAAGGGGAATGTGAGAAATTCTTTTTCACAGAAAGGGTGGTAGATGCATGAATAGCTTACCACAAGAAGTGGTGGCTATGAATACAGTGCAGGGCTTCAAACAGGCATGGGATAGGCATAAGGGAGCAATACAAATGACTATGAATAGATAGGTCACTGACAGAGCAAAGGCTGATGGCACATTTATAAGGTAAAAAAAGAAATGGGCAGACTGGATGGGCCTTGCGGTCCTTATCTGCCGTCAACTTCTATGTTTCTATGTTTCAACAAGGCCTGTCAACTTGTCACTGGCTCCCAATGCCTAACTCACACCTGTGACCTCTATTCTCAAACTGGATGGTTGAATCTTGCCAATTGAATAAACACCAAACTTGTATTACTACTAAGAAAATCTTGCTGGGCCTTGCCCTCTGGAGTCTGTGCTCATACAACCGAGAATCCACACCAGCCACTAGGATCAAACCTCAGCTTCTGCAACTCAGATACACACAACACAAGGCCAAAGATCCTTTGCTTTCTGGGCCGCTAGTTGGTACAATGGTCTTCCCAGTGACATCTCATCCTCACTATCACTCAGCACTTTTAAGACTTGGCTCCACTGCCTCCAACCTCTGTGACTGTTGTGGCTAAACATGTCTTTTGGTTCCATAGCTGAAGATGCACTTTTGGATCCACATCTACTCCTGCACTTTGCCAACACCCCCCCCTCCTATCTTCACTCCCCTGCTGGCCCATGACAAATGCCACCCGGCTGCACTACCTCTATTCTTACCCACCTTCCACCTCGCCTCTCTCTGTTCCCCACACCTACCTCCCCTTTTCTCCCATCCACTTAGTCTCCCTGATTTCACTCTCCTCCTCCTTTCCCTTTCCCCTACCCAAAGTTTCACCATGTTGTTCTTTTTTCCTCTACAAGACTATGTGTTTTTTTTTTTATTTTATAAGCTGTTATCTTTGCTTATGTTTGTCTCAATTGTACCAATGACGTGGAACCTTTGTAAAAGAGCCTCAGCTCAAAGGTATTTGTAATCCTAGAACAAATAAATAAAATAGTAATAGTAATAGTAATTCATAATTTGTAATCTTTAGGGGGAATTTTGAAAAGGTCTGGATGCAGATGCAAATGCATGCTACATCTGCATTCATCTACTTGTATTTTTGCAGACGTTGCATCTGTCAATGGCAAAAATGTGAGTTGCACCCAGACTGGATACAATTACATATAGGCTTTTTTGGATGCAAACTTTGGAGGCTGTTAGGCCACCTAATAGATAGCCTAAAAGGTTTGGATGCATTTCTTATTAGAATAGGATATGTGAAAGGAAAATTTGTGCCCTCTACTGGGATTCAAACCCAGGCCCCTGGAATTCCATGCCATTCTCTAACCACCTGTGCTATAGAAGAATTCAGGAGATTAGCAGACCCAGTCATGCCTTTGAGACACACACATTACTTTCTAGATATTGGTTAAGTCAGCAATTGCATAGAGTGTAAACCTGCAAAACACAAATATTGACTAAAATAGTAAAATGTGCACATATCAGGATGCAAATACAAAAACTGAGAGAATGACAAAACTGAATTGGCACCATATTTGTAAATTCAGCTATGGCACTACTACAGTCATGTTTTGGGAGTCTTATATTTATCTTTAGTCATATTATATTATGTTCAAAGCAATAGAAGCTTCTGTTGCTATCTTAGTTAATAATATCTGTATTAAATCATGTAAACCAGCAATTTTAACAGATCTGGTTGTAATAAATAAAAGATACGGATTTACAGTTTGGGAAGGGGGTGTGGTAGACCACTCAGCAGAGAGCCAATATTGCGAGGCAGCAGGACCGAGGGAGTGAACTGGCATGGCAAACATTGATTACTGTACAGTATTTCAATTACAAGTACAGATTGTGAGTCAACGAGGCAGAAGAGGTGGTTTTGAAGTGGATAAGAGGTGTGTTGACATGTTGGTGAATAGTACTGGAACTACTGGCAGATAGTACTGTACTGGATAACAGCTTCCCTCAATGTAACAAACAGGGAGTTATACGAACATGTGTTTCGACTCCCATTTTGTTCATTATAGCCAGGGACTACTGTACTGTACAGTAACCAATGAACAATTGGCATGCCATGCCAGTTCACTCACTTAGCCCAGCTGCCTCGCAACATTGGCTCTCAGCTGATTGGTCAGCAGCACCCCCTTTCCAAACTATAACTCTGTATCCTTTATTTTAATAGTAAAGATGAATCTGAAAAAGAGTGTCCAGCTCACTTATCCCCCCTGCTCCTGAAGGCAACTGCTTATCACTCAGACATACACAGCATGGCTCTTATGGATCAGACGGGTCAGACACTGATCCTTCCCCAGGCGTAACGCCATATTCTAAAAATAAACTTGAAAAAATCTGTCAAGTTGTACTGGAGTGGTGTGTGAGCCAAGGATCACTTGTTCCCCCGATACTGCCACTCCAGTCTGAATCCATTACTATGGAACTAGCCTGCGAGAGATTTGGGCACCAAGACTGAGAAAAACCTGGCCAGAGAGTGCTGGATGTGAGCCAATATGGTCATTCACTACTGAATCTCCTCTTCTGTTGCATAAATGAGAGTTGTTTTTATTTAAAGACAGTAAGTAGCATGCTGAACTTGGCAAACAGTCAGCAGTGATGCCTGCAACAGCAAAGTACTGTACCACACTATAGTTGATTATTATCAGGTGCCATGTGCCCCATTTGTAGTAGCTGGTAGAGTGCTCCATTGCTATACCGAATCCTGGTATAATGAAATAACGACTACTACAAATGGGGAGCATGGTTTCTGACAATAATCAGTCATAGTGTTACCCCATCCAATAAATAGGATGGAAGCTCCCTCTCTGTACATACAGCAACAGGCTGAGGGAGGTGAGAGAAGAACTGTGCCAGTCGCATTATGGGTCCCATGACACCAAAGATTCCACTAAGGAGGTAGGGGTGGATGGATGGGTAGTTGGTGCCACCACAGTGGGGGTGGGCTACATGCCAGGGATTCCCAACCCCTTCTGATGGTCATGGCAATGAGTGGGTGGGGTGCACAGGACACCAGGAACTGTTTGTGTGGTATGTTGCTATGCATATTGGATGCCACATTTTTGACACACAATACTATCTGTTATGGGGCTGGTAGTTGAATCTGGGGGGACAACACTGGCTGCTGGCTGCTCTTCACAGTGTTTGTGAGTGGGGCTCAGAGGGTGGGGGGGTGCCAATGGACATGAGGGATGTGCTATCATTTTATGGGTCCAGGATCAGAGGGCAGTGAACACTAGGCACCAGGGATGCTCATTATAGGCTATGGGCCCGGGAACACTAGGTGCCAGGGATGCACATTATAGGGTACAGGCCAGGAATCTGAGGGAGGGAGGAATCACTAGGCACCAGGGCTACCTAATTATGGTATACAGGCTGGTGATTGTCTGGAAGGGAGACTGCTAGGCACCAGGATGCTTATTATAGTATCTGAACCGGGATCAGAGGGAAGAGGGGGACAGATTAGGCACCAGGGATGCTCCTTGGGGTTATGAGCTGGTGATTGGGGGGGAACCCCCAATTACCGGCTCTACACACTTGTGTTCCCTGGCTCCTTCAAACACTTGTATCCTCTTCCTGCCCCCTTCCTCCCTACTGTGAGTGCTCCAAGCTTAACCTGTTTATTAACCTTCTCCTTACATGCTTATTTTAAGGTCTTTTTACACATGACTTCCTGCAATCTCCATGTGTATATTGTACATAATGATTTAGGTATCTGCCATTTTTATTTTGTCTGTCTATTGTATATTGTTACAATTCCTAATTGTATTCTGTTTCTTTTGTATATTTTCTTTTTGTGTCACCTTACTCTGTGTATTGATTATGTATACTGCCCAGGTCCACCTTGAAAATGAGTTTTCTCATAGGTTTTGCCTGGTTAAATAAAGATTTTGATTGATTGATTGATTGATTGATTGAACCACTAGATATCAAGGCTGATCCTTTGGTTTACAGCCTGGTGATTGGGGGGACCACTAGGCACCAGGGATGATCATGAGGGTGTATGGGCTGGTGATCAGAGGGAGGGGGGACACTAGGCATCAGGGATGATCCTTCCATCAATGGGACCAAGCAAAGGGAGGAGGGCTGTGATGCTCAAACCTGCTGCTGCTACCCATGCAAATTAGCCCATAATAGGCGTGCAAATGGCCCCTTATTGCCTTGCATGCCCAATGGACTCATTTGCATGAGACCCTCTGAAAACCATGGATAGCACTCCAGCCCTATCCACACTGGTGACACTATTCCCTGCACAGCAGGAATCCATGTCAGGGCAGTGCTACTTGACATAGTGCTGCACTGATATGGCCCTGTATTCAGTTTGATAGCGCCAGTGTGCTATCTGACTGAATATAGCATTCTCAGACTCCTGGGCACTTGCGAAGTACAGTGCAAAACTTTGCACTCCACTTTGCGTGTTTTTGAATATCAGGCCCCTCTGGCCTCAGTATTCATTTAAAGGAGATAAGAAATCATTTTTACATAGTTAACTGCTTTTCATCTTCCTTTTCAAGCCAGTTATGTATTCTGATATGCTTTGATGATTTATTTGATATATTAATTATCTATCTTTGGGGTGCCTTCATATCTACATTGAGTTCCACTTTCCTCACCAGCTACTGCTCTTGATTTTCATATTTCTAAGACATTCTTTGATATCAGAAACTCCCATTTCATGCTATTCATCTGAATGGCTTGGAATGAGTGTTTCTGATGTCACTGAATGTTCAGGCAGTATGAAAACAGAGCAGCAATTGATGAGGAGAGAGGGATTCAGGGTAGTTACAAAGGCAACAAAAGTAAATGATCAATTTAACAAAAAATGTCAAAAATGGATCAGAATAATGGGTAACAAATAAAAGAACAACCAGAGGGCATCTGGAGCTCTAAAAACTGTTTTCCATCACATTTAAGTGGAAAACAGTCAGTTTAGTGTTTATTGCTTTGGATGTCAGTGCCTCATTTTAAGATACAGACCAGTCTTAAGAAACTTTCTAAAAGTTTAAATAAAACACAGTAAGTTTTGACAACTTTTATACAAAATAGTGTTGTGTTATTCATCCTAATTTGTAGTCATTTCAGGTATTTGTGTTCCTAAATTAGACTTAAGACATCTGAATTAAAAAAATATTATTATAAAGTTATAACTAAAATCAGCACGTGTCCTAAATTATGCAAACCCTGAACTCTGTACCATCCCACCCAACCCATCCCATCCCACCCCATTCCATCCCATTACAACCCTTACTTGTGACACATCAATCAGAAAGAGTGAAATGACATTCAAGCACTATTTTTTGGAAATATGTCTATCTATCTATCTATCTATCTATCTATCTATCTATCTATCTATCTATCTATCTATCTATCTGTCTGTCTGTCTGTCTGTCTCTCTGTCTGTCTATCCATCCATCCATCCATCTACCTACCTACCTATCTATCTAGCTATATTTCTATCTATCTGCCTACCTACCTACTTACCTATCTGTCAGTCTTGTCTGTCCATCCATCCATCCACCTACCTACCTACCTGTCTATCTATCTATCTATCTATCTATCTATCTATCTATCTATCTATCTATCTATCTATCTTCTGCCTATCTATCTACTTGTCTGCCTGTCTGTCTGTCTGTCTGTTATCTGTATATGCCTATTTTTCTGTCTAACAATTGCCCAAGTTTTGTTTTGGCAAAAGATTTGTCAATTCTGTTTAGGTCTAAAGAAATATGAAATGATGAACATCTGTATCTTGTTGCTAACACTACATACAGTAACATGTGTTTTCCTTTGCTTGTGTATCAACCATGTACATTCCCGATTCACACAGAAATATTGTTATCAAATATATAGAACACTTGCTTTAACTGATTTTTCTGAATAAGTCTGCATAATTACATTGAACCAATAAGCCCTGGACTTCTGATTTGCAAAATAAAACAAACTGTTGTAATCCATTCTAGTCTACTGTATCCCCACCAAAAGCCCATAAGAATTCAGCCCAAGGTTCTGCGATAGTGATGAAAATGTCACCCAAAGACCTTCATATGGCAACCATGTAGAGATGACTCTTGAAATTAGTATACGAGTTCTACTCTTTGAGATTTATGTAAGTACAGTATGTGACAATAGAACATGCTCAGCTTCCTCTTGTTAAGTCAACTTTTTAGTTTTTTATGTTGTATCTAACCAAGATGCTCTTCAATCTGTCTCATCTTGCCCATACGTTACAGTGCATCATGAAGTACAGAGGCATGATTGCAGACTAGCAGAAGCTTCAGATGTTTGGCAACCCTTGATTCTTACATTAAAGCTAGTAGCTACAGAACAGCACAGGAGGGGGAGCTTATGTTGCATTAGCTGCAAGATACATCAGATTCCTTTCTGTTTTGCCTAGCCAAATGTTCTTTGATCTATGTTCTGCCACATACAGTATGTATGTTGCCATTTGTTGTAAATTCCCCCAATGTGTTGTCTGTTCAGTGATGTCTTGGTGAATAATCAGATGTGTATATTGGTTTTTATTTATTTTTAATCTATAGTATTTTTGAGGGGCAGTTAGATAATTTGATGCATTGATTTGGATTACTCCTGTTTACTATGCAGATTATTTGTTTTATTTATAGGATTTTGCTAATTTGGTAGGTTCACTGAGACAAAATGTAACTGTTTCAGGAGCTACCTGGAATTATTTACAGACAATATAACAAGAAAACTTAATACAATGAATGCAGTACACAGGATTTACAACAAACAAGAGCAGAGGTCATAATATTAATTGTAGGCCAACAACACAGATTGTCATATTGGCTAGCTATATTAATAAGTATATTAGTACTTCATTGCATTTGTGTAGATACAATGGCACATTGTCCTTCCATTTCATCCACAAGTGTGGCTGCATTCTTCTGCACTATACAGTAGTTCTGCATTTTCCTTCTCTTGTCATTTTCTGATTTTTAAAAGGACTGCTATTAACCATAGAGGTTCCTTAAGGAAGATTGACTGTTGAGGCAATGAACCAGCTGATACAGTAAAGCAAGCATCTTAGAGATAGTTTTAGTAGGATCAATAACTATTGAAGCCTAGTCTATGCAGGGCTCAGTGCAGTAAAATAGTGCATATTTGTGAGAGATTGCAAAGACCATGTATTCAGCAGGAAAAGGGGTTGCCACAGGAGATAACAGTATTTAAATCTGCCCTGGAAAAGGTGGATGGTGTGGACAGAACTCAAAAAAAGAATGTTTTCTTTTTAAGGTTTAGTAACTTTTCCACTAAATACTGTTGCTAAAGGTGGTGGATGAGCCCTGAAGCAGATCCAGGAGGCAGATGGTGTTCAGAACACCCAAAGCAGTAACTAAAATGAAGAATACCACTGTATGCAAGTGTCCCCATAGAAGCAGTTGTGCTTAGTAAAAGAGGTAAAATAGATACTGCCCACAGAAAAAATTAAAGTGGTTTATCAGTGTGCTCACAAGAAAGACAACACAAAACTCCTCAGTGCTTCATATCTACCTGATCCTTCCTCGGGGAGGTGGGGGCAACATGGAGACACCTCTCTTGAAATATTTAAAAAGCTAGGTGTCCAGTTTATTTTGTCTTAAAGTAAAGTTGCCAACCACATGCTTCATCTGCATAGCACTCAATATACTACAATGAAAGCATGCAAAAGAATTAAAGACACCCCAGTGACAAATGAGACTAAAACATACTACTAAAACAGCATGGGGCAGAAGGAGACAACTATCTGTGGGGAAATGAAGGTGCTTACCAAAACTGATGAACAATAGTATCAGTTACAAATAGTTAATGCACAGTGAATATGTTAGCAGTATATATCAAGTTTAAATCTTGGTGTCCCTCAGAAACCATCACCTGAGAAAGGAGAAATATCTGAAATCAAAAACAATAAAATAATATCATAAACAGCAAAATTAAACAAAAATAAGAAAACAAAAATACTCATCAATGAATTCAATGAGAACAAAATTATAAAAAAAGGAATTATGTCCCATTCATAAATCAATCCAAGAGGGGCCATGGTTCTAAGGTCAAAGACTAATCTACTTTCCCTTTGAAAAAAGAGATCTGACTCTATCTCCACCATGGGCATGTGGTGTAACAAGGTCCAGCCCCATTAAATGAAAAACATTCTAAGATCCTTGTATCTCAACTGGAATGGTGATCCCTCGGCTTTTTCACTCATTGCAGGTTGGTTTTGTGAAGGAGATCTGGCTCAGATCACATCCATTCCCTTCTTACGGTGATGTCCTTTGCCTAAGCCAATCATCTCTCAGCTGTGGCCATCTCAATTGATTTTGAGAAGGCGTTTGATTCTGTTTTGTGGCTTTATCTCTTTCAGGTGCTTTACCATCTCAGCTGTGGCTCAGACTTTCAAAAATGGGTTTGCTTATTGTATACAGACCCAACTGTCAGAGTATGCCCTAATGGCTTGCTGTCAGACCTGTTTCTCTTGCAGCAGGGTACTCGCCAAGGCTGTCACCTCTCCCCTTTGACTTTTTGTCAGCCAATGAGCACTAAGCAGTGATGATTTGATCCCACTCTGATATTTTGGGTATTAACATCAATGGACATGACTTTTCCACTTTACTTTATGTAGAGGACCATCTAGTGATACTCTCCTCTCCTGAAGCCTCTGTTCCCACTCTCATGCACACCATGCAATCCTTTTCAGAAGTCTTAGATCTCTGTATTAACTGCTCGAAGACGAAGGTTCTTCCCCTCACTTCAACTTGTCTCCCACCCCTTTACTTCGGCAGGGTTATCCTGGTCTCCTGTGGGCATCAGATATCTGGGAATTCATATCATGTCTGATATATCTTCTATACCCAAGGACAACCTTGACCCCATGCTTCATACTTTGCGGGGGAATTGCAAGTGTTGGAAATCCCTGAATCTTTCTATGGTCAGTAAGACTGATGCCATCTGGATGGTAACTGCTGCTAAGCTTCTATATATCCTCAGTCATCTTCCTCTTTTAATTTCTGACTCTTGGTTTTTCCAAGACTGATGCATATTGGGTCCTTTCACTGAGAAGACCATCCCCCCAGGTACAGTCATGCTAAGTTGCTAGCCCACTGGTCTCTCAGGGGATGGGATCTTCCCTGGTTTAAAGGCTACCATCTCACTTTTTGGCTGCACAAACGTTACATTGGTTTCTAGAGGAGGCAGACCTAGTCCCCATATGGCTTCAAATGGAATCCATGCTTTTTTCTGATGTCTCTGTCAGGTCCCTTCCCTATTCTGCTTTCTCCTGTTAGTAGTAGTAGTAAAATCTTAATTTTTACTTAAGAAAGGATGAATTTTACACCATTAGGACAAAGTCCTATTTACAAGGTACTCCTTGCTCCTCGCCCATAACCCACTGTTGTCACCTCTTGTTCACTTAGTGGGCGCTGAGTAAGCAGCTCCACATAGACCTTTGTCCTATGGAGCTGATGCCCCTTTGGCTTAATTCCCAGCTCCAAATAGCAGGTTGTTCCTTTCTCTAACATGCCTGGAAGGCTTGGGGGCTTTTTTTTTAACTCAGCTTTAGTCCATGAAATGATACCACACGTTATAATCATAATTACATACCATTCAGTCAATTCTTCAGTATAATACATCCAAATATCTGTTCCAGTGTGAATTGTGTTTTTGATAATAACATAAGTGAAGAAACCTGCCTCCATATGCACCATTTGACTGTTGTGGTTTCCCTTTCAGCAACTGAGAGTAAAGTACCTCCCTAAATCTTGGGAGGTGGTTTAAAACCAAGAAAACTTAAAAAAACATTTTTCATTTAATAAATTTAAGTAAAACTAGGGCCCAGCCAACAAGGCCCCTGGTTAGACCACACAAAAAGACTCCCATGCCCCCACCCTCTAGCTGGTATCTAACTTTCCTTGAGATCCACCAATCTCAGAACTATAGTTTAAAAATATGAAATCATCAGGATCACCCAGAGTGCAAAAATCTCACTGATGTTCCCCTCTCTCAAGTACCACATAGCCCTTGTGCTTATCTGTCAGCCATAGCTCAGTACCTAAGCTTCCCAGCCCCGGCCTATCTTCTTCATTTTTCTCAGAAAAGCCTAAGCTTGGCAGTCATTGCCTCCATCCCATGCACATCCTTAACCCTCTGTACCCAGTCTCCCAGGGTGGGCAGAACCCTTTGTAACTATTTCCTCATGATCGCTTTAGAGCCACTACTATTAAAGTTAGCAAAACTTTCATCCTTCCCCTTCTGATGTGTTGCTGTCGGGATCCCTAGGATCCATTCTTTGAATATTAATTGGAGTAGGATGCCCATAATCGCATGGATCACAGTCTGTATAGCCCCAACAAAACCTGTTAAAACTGGGCAACCCCCAAAATATGCCAGTGGTTCCCCACTTGCAAACAAGAGCTGCAACACTCAGCTCCAGCAGAAGGGTTATAGTGTTGTGTAATAGTGGGGGTATGGAAAAACTGGACTAGAACTTTTCAATAAACTTCCTGTCATACTGGGGCTGAAGTCACCTTCCATCCCCATTTAATCTATGAACCCAGTCTGCCTCAGTAATGGTGATGTTTGCTTCCTTTACCCAGGCCCTCCTGTGTGCCTTCAAGGATTCCCCATCTGCCAGAGCAGCAATTTGTAAACCACTTAAGTGGATCTCCTGGTCCAACAACTGTCACAGCTCCATGCAAGAATATCTCCCACCCTGTATATGGGCAGGTCAGTCATTGGATATGATCCTCAGAATAAATAAAATGCCTCACCTTCATGTACCGTAAAAATTCAGTATTCTTCAAGTTAAATTTAACCTTGGCCCTCTGGAGTGTAATACACCTCTCATTTTCTAAACACTGTGTGAACCTGATGATTCCCCAGGCTGCCCAGCTGGCATAGCCCAATTCTAAAGCAGGTGGAAAAATATGGTTCATAACGCATCAGGAAAGGGGACTCAACCCCTCTGGAGTGTCCATGGTTTCTGTGTTTTCTAAGTGTGTATGTCATGTTTAACCCATCTATTCTGCATTTTTTTCTCATATTCCAGAGAGACCGCCATCAGTGCTAGGGTAAACAGTGGTCTATCTCCCAACTCAGCATCCTCAAGTAGGTACTATTGGGAGGAAATTCTCTATTTGGCCCACGTCATGACTGCTGTTCTTGGGCAGCCAAGTAGTAGTAAAGCAAATTTGGAAGGGTGAGGCCTCTCTCCTCTTTAGGGAGTTGCAGCAAGCGCCTGGTTATTCTGGGTTTTTTATTATTCCAGAGAAACTGGGAGACACCCTTATTCAGCTTGTTCCAGAACACTAGGGGAATCCAAACCATCAGACACTGAAATAGAAATAGCAGGCATGGTAGAATGTTCATTATCATCACATCTACTCTTCCCACCAGGGAGAGGGGTAGGAGGCACCATCTAACCATGTCTCAGTCTACCGCCTCCCAGAGCTTCTCATAGTTTGTTGCAAAAGCTTGAGAGATCTATTATTATTTGTACTCCCAAGTATCTGATCTGGTTAGTAAGAGACCATTTAAAGGGAAAGGTTTCTTTAGAAGGTCTGAGCTATGACTGCTTATCATCAGGGCTTCAAATTTGGAAAATGTATTTTGTATCCTGAGAAATAGCCAAAGGTCTAGGGTATCTGCAGAAGGGGGGGGAGGTAGGGAGGTTTCATTGGAGGACAGAAAAAAATGGAGTCTTCTGCATACAGGGATAATTTTTGTTCCACTCTTCCCACTGTTATGCCCTTAATTTCTAGAGTTTGTCGGACCTTGGTGGCCAGTGGCTCCAGGCTCAGTGCAAAAAGAAGTGGGGACAATGGACACTCCTGCCATGTCCCCCTCAAAATGGTAAAAAGGGCAGAGCTAATGCCATTGACCCACACCAGCACCTTTGGCTTTTTATACAACCACCGTGCATAAATTTGGGGCAAAATTTCATCTTTTCGATGGACAGTTTTAGAAGTTACCAATTTACCCCGTCAAATGCTTTTTCAGCATCCATGGAAATAGCAATCTGGAAATTGTGTTGTGATTCTTGGGAGGAAATAATGTTCAGCAGTTTCCAGATATTATCAGATAAGTATTGGCCAGAAATGAACCCCGTTTGTTCCTCATGTACTACTTGAGGGACCACAGCCTGATGTCTCATGGCTAGTAGCCCTGTAAAGATTTTTAAGTCAACATTAAGCAAGGACATAGGGCAACAGGATCTGCACTCCAAGAGGTCTTTCCCAGCCTTATGAAGTACTGAAATCTGGGCTTTCTGCCATGACATCAGAGTATCTGTGCCCGACATAATCTCCATGTAGGCCCACAGAAGGACCTGGAGGAGAAGTCCTGCAAACTTCTTGTAAAATTCTAGGCTCATGAACTTTTATTGGGTGTGGGATATTCTGCTTTCTAACTCTTCTCAGCTTCAGGCTTTTGAGGCACTTATCAAACAATTTGCTATCCCACAACAGGATTTTTTGAAGTACCTGCAGCTTCGTACTGTACTGCATAAGCAGAAGCTGCTATGCACACCCCCCCACCTGCATGTATTCCCCTTCAACATGAACTTCACATCTATACCTGGCTTCTCACTCCTAAGGGCCTTTTATTGGGTGATTAGGAACTCAGTGCTCGACCCGACACAATTGGCCAAGCGCCGGTAGGAATGGGACTTGGGCCTGGCTGTCTCCCCTGAAGACTGGTCCCAGGCTTGGTCTATTGCACACCTTGCTCACAGAGACACTTGCAAAACAAAGTGCTCCTTTATTGGAATCACACTCGGCTAGCTTTTTTTTAACTTGGACTCATTCAGTAACCTGGAATGTTAGAGGTGCCACTCCATGGATGGTTTCTTGCTCCATATTCTGTGGTCTTGTCCAGTTATCCATCCTTTTTGGCAAGGGGCACACACCTTTTGCCAAACAGTCCTTAATGTTCCTGTTCTTTTTCCCCTACTGTGTTTATTTTGGCCTTCCCATTGGTGGCCACCTATGTTCCTCTCACCCTGTTTAAGTGCCTCACTGTGGCTGTGACTGAGGTGAATTGACTGTAGCTTCCGATATGGTGATCTGCTGCAGTCCCCTCAGTTGATGTCTGGATGACTTCGCTGGCCACGCTGGCCCATAATGAATGCCTTAGCCACATAGCTCTTAGTACGATCTCTACCTTTGATCATGTCTGAGACCTTTATCTTGGATAGCTCCATGATCAGTCCACCAAATGTTCATTGGTCCCCTGTTCCGGGATATCATTTTGTCTTTCCCAGCCTTTTTAGTGGTGCTTCCTTCTTGTCTTTCTCCATTTGTTTCTCCTGCTGTTCAGCTGCTGTGTTTGCTGAATTTTTTATCAGCACTTTAAGTTAATGGTGCTCTCCCCATGTTTGTTATTCTCACTTATGGTTTCTTCAGACAACATGTTCATCAGGCTTTTCTTGTAGTACTTTCACAGTTAGCTTTTCTCTACCCCATTTATGGAATTATATGTATACTGTTCCCTAATGTTCCCTATTTTATGGGATTTGTCTATTCTCCTACTGTACTTTTGCAAGTTGTGCCATTTATTTGTCATATAGACTTTGTGCTTTGTTCAGATACATGCCTGACTTCTATTCATATTGTTCGCTGTTTTGCTTGTTGAAAATTCAATAAAAATTTTAACTGAAAAAAAAATAAATGAAAACCATTCACACCTGGATCATGGACCTGGTGCCAATGGACAACCATCAGAGTACCACATCCACCACTGAAAATAGACCTCACATGTTCTTATGGTTGATCCCCCTCCTCCAGCCACAGACATGGTTACTGCCAACTGCAAGTACTATAGTAGTATCCTTTGCATAGCAGGAATGAAGATGCAGACATTGCTGCTTTTCATAATTATACAGTACAATCAGTGTCACTTCCTATACCGACTCAGCAAAACTGTCAGTAGGTTCAAGTTATACAGTTCCTTCGTCCCTTTAAACCCTTTTTTCTGGTTTAACTAAGTTTATGATATGCTTTCAAGTTTCTCCATATGTTTTAAAGAAAGTGCTGTATAACGTATGGCCTGAGTAGAGGTATTGCTTAACTAAATTATTGGTGCGTGTTCCATGATACCTGCTGTTGCTGCAGGTTCATCATAACTGAGTTTTGCCAGATGTGCAGAGGGGAATACATATCCTCAGCTGCTACCTTGTACAGCTACTGATTACTGCCCAGTACAGTACCTAAAAACTAAGGCTATGTAAGAACTTACTGTAACAGTAGATCTGTGAGGGTATCTCTTGCAGCAGGCACACACCTAAAGAACTATAGCTGCCCAGCACTAGGACCACTAGAAAACTTTCCTTGCTAACAGTCTACCAGGGGACCACCCAATCCGACATCATACACCAACGTCGGCCTATCCTATAAAAGTGGGAGGCCCCTGTTCCCTCCTCAGTTCTCCTACCAGAGACCATAAGCCACCTAGTCCCAGCTGAGCAAACAAGGAGGAAACAAAGGTTCCCACCAAAATGAAGTAATGGAGAAAAGGTTGAGGCACAGAAGAGAGTGATGGCATGGTTTGCTGCAAGAGATCCCCTACAGATCTACTGTTATAGTAAGTTCTTATGTAACTGTACTATTTGACTTTGAGGGTATCTGTTGCTGCAGGACACACCTATGGAACGAGTCCCAAGCAGTTCTGTCAGTAGACAGTACAATCTCCGTGGAGGAAACCTCGAGCCTAAGAAGTAGGCCCTGGAAGACAGCTAAGCCAAAGTTGGCTCTATGCCTAGAGGCAATGTTCAGACTGTAGTGCTCAGTAAAGATGTGGACAGAACTCTAAGTAACAACAGCACAGATCTCTGTAGCTGACACATTCCTGAAACAGGCAGTAGAAATGGCAATGCCTCAGGTGGAATAACAACATACAGTGCCAGGAAGATCCTTGCCATGCTTCCTGTAGCAATAAGTGATACAGTTGGCCAACCATTTGGACAAGCACTGTTTAGAAACAGTGATGCCCTCTTTCCTGTGGTAAACAAAACAAACAACTGTTTGGACTTCCTACAGCCCTTCATATGGTGTGTATAGTAATGTAGAATTCTATGCACATCTAAAGTGGGGAGCAAAGCTTCCCCTGGATTGACATGCTCTGGAAAATAAACAGAAGGTGGATGGATTGATTTAAAGTAAACTCAGACACGACCTTAGGAAGAAACTTAGGCAAGTACACAAAAACACCTTGGGCCCAATTCATGAAAGGTTGCATCTGCCCAAAGTCCCTGGTGCACATCAACAGACGGCGTAGGGGCTTGTGGCAGGCATTTGATGACGACAGAAATTCATGATCGGTGCACCAGATGCAGTAAGTTAGACCAGCTCCCCTAGTCTAACTTTGCATCCAAGGGAGATCCAGTTCATGAGGCATACGCCAACCCTTTGGTGTAAGCTGCCATAAACTGTGGAAATGGTCGCAAATGTGTCAGCCCTTTCTGAATCAGGCTGCATTTCACAAAATGGTTTAGTTCAGCTGCACCAAACAATGCGGATGATACAGGGCCTGTCTTTGTGGAAAATCTAATATGGATGCTCACACATGAGAACCTGTAGCTCTGAAATTCTTCAAGCAGAAGTAATAGCAACTAAAGATAATGCTTTCCATGACAGAAAGCATAGTTTGCATGTCACAGCTGGCTCAAAAGGAGTCAAAGTAAGTTTTTCCATCACAAAATTCAAGCCCCAGGGTGGGACTGGATTATAGATAGGAGGCTTCAGGTGGAGAATGTCTCTCACAAAAGTGTAGGACACTTCCAGTTGTGCCACCATGCATCCATCAACAGGCACACGTAAGGCAGAGATGGCAGACATGTGCACTTTAAGAGAGGAGTACTTCAAGTTAGAGTCTGAAAGGGACAGCAGGTACTCCAGAATATGATTCACTGGGCAAATGAAGGGATCCAGCTGACATGAAGCAGCCCATAGTACAAAGCATTTCCACTGCATAGAAAAAGTAGTCCTAGTGCACAGCTTCCTAGCCACCACCTGGACATTGGCTACCTTGGGTGACACCACAAACGGAGCCATGACTATGTCCTCAGGAGCCAGGAGTGAAGATGCAGGGATTTGAGGTCTGGATGGACCAGGTTGCCAGTGCACAGGGGAAGAGGTACTGGAGGTTCCACTGTCAGCTGCTGCAGTAAAGGAACCAGATCTGACAAGACCAGAAGGGGTGATGAGGATCATTGGGGACCCTTCCATCTTGAGCTTGATCAGAGCCCTCTGAAGCAGGGGCAAGGGAAGAAGTGCATACAGAAAACTCCCTTTCCAAGAAAAGGACAATGCATCTCAGCAGAAAATTCCAGGCCCTAGACCAAGCTAGCAAAAATGTAGCAGTTTTGTGTTCAGTGGGATGCAAAAGGTCCAACTCTGGATGACCCCATCTGTTGAATAGGTCTTCTACTACTGAGGTCAGCAGCTCCTGCTTGTGCACCTTTGACTGTGACTGGTTTAGGATGTCCACCTGGTCTTTGGGTGCCCGGAACATGGGCAACTGACAGTTCAAGACCAGGATCCAGAGCCCTATACCAGACTCTCATTGCTTCCCAGCAAAGATGGTATAAGGAGTGCCCCCGCTTGTTGATGTAGTGGATGACACTTATGATGTCCATCTGCACTAGCAGAAGACCCGGGATAGCAGAGTCTGCAAAGCCTGCAAGGCAAAAAGAATGGCCGCATCTCCAGGACACTAATGTGGAGAGAGGATTCCAGATGGGATCGAGTACCTTGAGTTTTGTGGGGCACTAGATGAGCTCCCTACCCCAAACCCCGAAGCATCAGTCATGAGAATTTGCAGAGGGGAAAGAACCCCCCAGGTTGCTGGGTTCCATCCAACAGAGCAGAACTTTCTTCACTGGACAGAAGACAGGGACTGGCTGCTCCAGGTCATCAGTATGCTGGCTCCACTGAACCCTCAGTATCCATTAGGGAATCCTCAAGTGCAGTCTGGCTAGAGGCACTGTGACTATGGCAGCAACCATCAGAGCCAGGGGAAGATTCTTGCTGGGGCATAGTGGCTGTTGTACAGCAGATGGGCTTGGACTATTAGGCAATCTGCCTGGTCCTGGGGCAGGAAGGCAATGCTCTGTGAAATATCCAGGACTGCCACTATGCACTGAAGGCACTGGAAGAGGGTCAGAACTGACTTGAGCAGGTTGAATATGATGCCCGGATCCTGGAATAGGTGGGTGGTAAGTTGCAGAGTCTGTAACAGGTGCTTCCTGGACTGGGCTTTGAGAAGCCAGTCATCCAGGTAGGGAAAGAAATAGAGTCCCTCCCACCTGAGGGTGGCTGTCATCTCTGTCAGGAATTAAGTAAACACACGAGGGGCCAAAGACAAGCCAAACAGCAAAGCCCAGAACTGAAAGTGTGCACCTTGGAAATGAAACCTTAGGCACTGTCTGTGAGAGGCATGTACTTGCATATGCAGGTAGCAGTGGCATGGTTAGCCCAAAAATTGGGGGAACTGACCCCCCCCAGTTTAGGCTGGTGCCTCCCCAGTCTTTTCCCACACCCTTTCTTTAAATGATATGGCTGTAAAGCCCAGCAGCACCAGCTCTGCCTGAACCCTCCTACTCCAGACAGCAGTACCGCCTCCGTTCCACCTCTGACAATCCTATACCTACCAGTACCTCACTCCAGCTCCAGCACTGACAGTGACTTCTCCTCTTGGTTTCTCCTTCTCCTCCCCTCTGTCTCCTCCCAGCCATCAGTGAGACCGCGAGCTTGCCCCCGCCCTGAGTCCTTCTGATTGATGCTGACTCCGACACCTCTGCGATCTTGCTGTGCTGTTTAATGATCGTCCAATCCCGTGGGTGGATTCCACAATGTGAAGGTGACAGCTCATCATTGGATGTAAAGGATATCCAGTTGGCGGGTAGAAGAGCAGGGCGAGGGAGCGAGCTAGGCCCAAGTGGGCAGGGCGACACGGAGCTGAGCACTGTGGATGTTGTGCAGCAGAGTGCAGCATGCAGACACTGTAATGCACCCAGTGGGGGTGATCCTGCTGCCCAGAGGCATCATTGTCACCGAGAAGACAGAGCCAGCAGCAGATAACGTGATGGGTCAAAAAAGCAAGGGGAGGAAGCAGAGCTGATGAGAAGGCACTGTTCTAGGCCAGATGACACAGCACATGGAGATGGGAAACTGTTACTCGGCACAATTGAAGCGGACTGATTGCTGTGGTGCACAGACCAGGTGGGTCCAGGCCTTGCCCTGCAATTGTTTGAAGAACTGCTGTGCTATTGTGCCACATTCTGCCCCCCTGGACAGGTGGTGAGACTGTAGTGTGGTCAGGTGGTCTCTATGTAGTGAACTGTAGGCTGTGGTGGCAGGGAAGGGGCCTATGGAAGGGGAACTATTGTCGGCTTATGTTTTTGAAAGGAATTTTGAGAAGAGAAAAACAAGATGAGGAGGGGAGTCCATCACTCTGGCTGGAGGGTGGGTGACTGACTGGGTTGGTGGCTGTAGGCCTCATGTCTGAGTGGGGATGGAAATAGAGACTGAACATAGAAACATAGACCATGAGGTAGAAAAAATACCAGATGTCCATCCCAGTCTGCCCAACTTCTTATTTTTTTGTCATTGAAACAAGGAGAAACAACAAGGGAGTATTGTTTAACCAGGAATAGCGCACTAAGCTGAAGCTTGTTTCCAGATGCAACCTGGGAGAACAAGGAAGTTAAGTGACTTGCTCAGGGTCACACAGTATGCAAGTGGGGGCCAAGAGATTGAAACCCAGATCTCCAGGTTTGCAGCTCAGAGCCTTAAACCACTGTGCTATACTGCCTCCCTAACAAGGGAAATAGAGAACATGACTCCTGTACTGTCAGTTGGGGGTTCTAAATCTTGTACTGACAGTTATGGGGTGCTGCCTGGAACTCCTGTGCTGCCAGTTTGGGTGGGGGGTTGTTGTAACCCTTCACTGTCAGTCTGTGGGATGGAGATTTAACTCATATACTGTCATTTGGGGGTCTGGCACTTATTGCTTGGTAGGTGGCTGTAACTCCTGTACTCAGTCAGGAGGAGATGAAAGTATGTTGAGAGGGTGGCTGACAACTCCTGTACTCAGTCAGGAGGAGATGAAAGTATGTTGAGAGGGGTGGCTGCGATAACTCCTGTACTTTCAGTCGGGGTGGGGTGGGAGGTCTATCTCCTGTACTGTCAGTTGAGGGGCGGTAACTCTTGCACTTGTTCTGTCAGTTGGGGGGTGCTGGAACTTCTGTGCTGGCAGTCAGAGTGTGGGCGGGGGGGCTGTAACTCTTTCACTGTCAGTCTGTGGGATGGGAACTTGAACTCCTATACTACTGTCATTTGGGAGGACTGGTTCAAGCCATGCTCTGAATTGCAGGATTTTCAGCTACTAACTCTTGTGTTTGTCTTGATGCAGATTACATAGCTTACTTCTGAAGTTCACACTTTGCCATATATTCTTATTTCTTCTGGATTTCTTCCAATATGCAAATCCCACCAGTGTTCTGCCCAGTCAACCACCATGGCCCATTTGATTTCAGAAAAAAAAGAAAAGTTAATAATTAGACTGTTTTCCTTCTATCTTTGTGTGCATATCATTCTGAGGCAATAAGTATGTTTCCTGGTTCAACTTAGTCATCTACTGTGTACGTCAGGGTTTCATCTATGAAATTCCTGTGCTTGTCTTGCTCAGATTTCATAGCACATGCTTACAGAATGCACCGCTTAGCACCTAATTCTTCAAAATTTCTGCAGGTAAATATCACAGGATTATAATGAGGCAGCACCAGCAACCACAATTCAGATATTTTTATTTTCACTTAATTCATATGGCTCAAATTGCCCTCCATTTTAAGAATCCTGGTGATGCCTCTGTCAAGTAGGCATCCTTCTTGTTGAGGGAGCAAATCCAATCTCCTTTGTGCAGAAGGGGCAGCAGATCCTAGAGTGTCACCATGCAGAATTTGTTGTGCTGATGAAAAGATTTAGATCCCGAAGGTCTAGAATGGGCCTGAGATCTCCTGTGTATTTGGGCACCAGGAAGAAGTGAGAATATAACCCTCTGCGCTGTTGAGTCTCTGGGATGGGTTCTATGGCCCTTTTTTGCAACAAGAAGTGAATCTTTTCCTAGAGCACTGGAATGTGGTCTAGGGGTAACAGGACAGAACTGGGGGTTCTCTGAGGCCTCTTCTGGAAATTCCAGAGTATGGCCACTTTCAATGATCTGCAGCACCCATGCATCACTGGTGATTTCCTGCCACTTGTCCAAGTATAGGGAGAAGTGACCCTCACCATCACCTCCTGCCTTAAGGGAGGGGTCAGGCAATGAGTCAGGCTGAACTGGCAAGGGAAGCTGGGGATCACACCTCCTCCTCTGGGTGGTTTGCCTTGGTGGCAGAGGGAGTGGGCATGGCAGGGGCAGCCTGGCACTTATCCTGAGGCTTGCTAGAGGGCTTGGGTCTATGAACAGACCACCAAAAGGGCACTCACTGACCACTTCTTGGTAGGTTGGTGTGGTACATAGAGTGGACTGATAATAGGGTATGGCCAGAGGCTTGCAGTTGATACAGTTTATCCTGCATATCTGCACAAAACAACTTGTAGCCTCTAAAGGGGGCATTCAGGATGGACAATTGAACATCCTGGGCAAAGCCAAACACCCTCAACCAAAAGTGTCTACATAGGCAAATGCCTAAGGTGGCTTTCCTGGCCAAGACATCTAAGCCATCGTATGCCACCTTAAAGAGGTGGGTGTCAGTGTTGGAATTGGCTTTAAGAGACTACATCATCTACTGCTTTAAGGGGTCCTTTGGGAGGGCACAGATAGATTCAAGGACTTGGTCCCAGTGTTGGTTTTGATACTGAAACATATGGGCAATGTAATTTAACACCCTGATGGTCAGTGTGGCAGAGGCAATGATTCTCTTGCCAGTGTGATCCAGCTTCTGGTACTCCTTATCTGCGGGCAAGGAAACTTAGATGTTTGGGCTTCTTGGTGCGGTCATGGGTGGCATTAACACATTACCTCCAATAGCTTCATATGAAGTCCATGCTATCCATTGCTAACTTGGCACAAAATAACCACCAGGAGATACTGTGTTTTAATGACCACCAAATCTGCTTGAGGCTGATTGGTGAAGAAAGGTCTTCCTGCTGGATGCTGGTATAATTTGTCCACCTTCCTTGGTATGGCAGGTATCACATTGGGCTGAAGCCAGGCAGCCATGGTTGCATCTTCAAAGGGCTCAGTTCTTGGCATCGGGGAGGGTGGCCACATAGGCTGGGGCCTACAGTGAAGCTCTTGGCATGGGTAGGCATCAGGGAGGGCAACGGTGTCTAGGGCTCAGGACGGGGAACTCAGAGGGTAAAGGCTCAGAACCTGAGACAACAGCCATGGAAATGACTGAGGTTGGCAGCAGGAGGTTAGCTTAGTCCTGGCAACCACCAATGCTGAGCCCATTTATGATGAGCCAGCTGAACCACCTGCCTGACTGCCCACTGAGAACAAGGGCCTCAATAACAGGGGCTGCAAACTCAGTGGGGCATCAGAGTGCCTTGAACTAACCCTCTTACCACCAATAAATTAGTGAGGGAGCTGCCAATGGTAGCTCTTCCAGAGAAAGGGCATGCAAGGCAGAGAAGGTCACCCTAATGACGACATGATGGCCTGCAGGCAGTCAATGCACCAAAGCAACCAGGATCGAGATGAGGGGACTGTGTTTCTCATCGAGGAGGTCCTTGTCACAATGCTAATGCTTCCCATCGACTTGTCCCAGGACCTGGAAAACTGTGAGCCTGAGGATGTCGTGGGGATGCAGAGGAACTTGAAGCCTGCAGCTCTTCTCCATCTGGGTGACCTACTGCTTCTGCAGAAAAGTTTTGAGGATGTGCACTCAGTGTTTTCTGGTGGCCTGTTTGAAGCGCAGCAGATCACATGAGCCTGGGTGTCATGTTCTGGGCTTAGGCACAGATGCAGGCCTTGTGGATGTCCTTCTCAGAGATCTTCTGCCCACAATCACACTTTTTGAGGAGGATCATGGAGATGGAACTCCCCATAAATGGAAAGGAAAAATCATTTTATCACTAAAGTGATACAGATTAGGGAGAGGAAATAAAAAAATAGAGGTCTGATGAAGAATTTCAGCAAAATGACGGTTGACTGAAGCTGGCAGATCTCTGTGAAGTTCAATGGTCGATGGTGGAAAGAGAACTGAGAGGAGCATTGGGGCTGCCCCCTCTTACAGGATGGGCCAACATCGGCGCATGACATTGGAGTGGGCGGCCCTCTGGTAGACTGCTAGCTAGAAAAGTTTCCATGTGGTCCTAGTACCTGGCAGCTATAGATCCATAGGTGTGGCCTGCTACATGAGATACCCCAAAGTAAGATCTTAGTACAGTTAGACCTGGTTAATCTGTAAACATTTGTTTTTGCCCCTTTTGTTACATAGTAAAAATATAGGTAATAACCAGACAATGTCCAGAGGATTTTTATTAACATGGCAAAAACTCTGTTTCAGAGGTTCCCGGTTCAGATAACCAGGTATATGTAGTAACAAGGCATGGATTAACTAGGTCTGACTATACTTCATGTAGAGTTTTGACAGATAATTTCCACAATTGAATACAAGGTTAAACGTGATAGTTTTGCTTTAAGCAGAATGGAGGTTAATGACAATGAATTTGGAATGCAGACTGAAAGCTATAGATCAAAAGTACATATACCTTCAGTTTTATAATTTGTTATGCTGTCTGCAATAACATTTAGTATGTAATCCTCAAGGCAAGCTCCTTTTACTCATTTATGAGCTGAACTCATATTTTGCAGCTATACTACTGCATCATAGTACCCGAGTGAAATAACATCCGCTTTCTAAAAATGTCGCTCAATTACACGGAAAGAAAATGAACATCAGTATTAGTCTCATAATTAAAACCACAATCCTCATCTGTCCTCATTAAAACTGAATTGAGTTGTAAAGCTGTATTATAAAGCAACCCTAGGTACTATTAAATCAAGGATTTGTTTTAAAATTAAAGATTTTCTGCCTTTTAGCAGAAGGTGTGACATTTGAAAATGTTCATCACTGTTCCATGCTGGATAAAGTAAATGACTCTTCTGTCTCTATGGCATTATTGTTCTATCATCTGACAGGCCCTCACTGCAAATCACTCCTAATAATAATGTAGCATTTTAATGAATACAGTTTGGATTGATATATGGCAGTGGCTATCTTACACAAAACATCTGAACCCATGCTGGTAGTGCAGCTAGTTAGTGAGTGTTTGCATGCAAATGTTGCAGCCATAATGGGTCATCAACACTCCACACAGAGTTGCAGTCAGGTAAGTACACAACTGCCTGCTTTACTGAGAGACAGAATGTCATTAAGGACACCTACTGTATGTCCTTCCCTACTGTTGTCAGCTGTTACTGTAATATATGGTGAGGTATCTTGGTTTTCCACAGGGCCTAGGAGGCCCTGCACCTTTGCACTCATAGCTACATGAAGGTTCAGGGCCAGGAAGGCCCTGTGCTTCTGCACCCAGATGGACTCTTGGTCCTGCATGGCTGCATCTGAAGCCACATGGAAGTGCAGGGCCCAGAGTACCCTGAGCTTCCACAGTCCCCCAAATAACCCAAAAATCATTTGTATTTGTATATGCATTGAAGTGCAGGGCCCAGATGTCCCTGCATTTCTACAGGTAGATGGACTCTTTCTATCTTCACCTGTTCACGCAGATCCAAAGTGACCCACATGAATGAAGGTATGATTCTATTATCTCAGAAAAAGGACATTCATTGCAAAAAGTGTTGTTAATGCTCCAGTTACTGTAGATTGTGACTTAACCCCACAAAAGTAGGGAAATGTGGTGTTAGGGTATCCAACCCTTACTCCCCCACACACCCCCAAGGAGCAAAAGGACAATACCACATAGGCAATTATAGACTGCCATTGTTAGCAAGGCAAACAACATACAATTGTTTCCTGATGACACAAATGCAGTAGCACTAATGTGCTGCCTTCTTGGATTTGTATCTGCAGCATGGACACTGCAAAACATAACCATATGCTCGTGAATCAGTGGTGGGGTTTTCCTTGGGCTGGTCAACCCCTAATGTCCAACCCCTTCTGCCAGCCCGTAACCTCCTCTCTGAAGCATAAGGTACAGCCCCAAGCCAGTGCCTTATAGTGATACACTCTTAGGAAATAGAGACGTTATGGTTTGCACATGTTGCCAACAGAATCAGTCATAATAGTTTTCTTCATGCAAGGCCCCGTGAAGAAAAGAGGTCATGCCTGCCCTTGCTTGCCCTGGGGAGTCGGTGGGCATTAGGGTTGACAAACCCAAGGAACACACTACCACTGATTTGCCAAAGCTCTGGAGACCCAAAACCCTAATGCTTTTTATCGCCATAGTTTGTGTGCTCTACGTTCTTCAACACTAATGCCTGCATTAACATAGTTTTTTGCAATACGTTTCCCTTCTTTTTGTGATAGTGGAATTGTATCCTCATTCTTGCAGGCACAAAATGAAATAAACAGAACAGTGGAGATATTTCTAGCCCTGCCTCACCAACCAACTAACAAGTGAAAGGCAACAGCATCAATATTTGCACTTGCACCGTTATATCGTACCATCTTAGTTTAGACACAGTACTAATAATAAAGATTTCTTACCTGGATTCTGGGGACTGTGAGATGGGAATTGGGTGAGTTGAGGGAACATCCACTCATACCTGTAAAATAAGACTATCAATGGGGTCACAAAAGATATGCAGCTCTTTAGTAACTAACTGGAACAAACAATGTACTCTGTGCTGACCTATAAGGCACTATACAGATTAGGTCCTAGGTACTTGGAGATCTTCTGTCTCTTTACTCACCACCCCCCGCTTTTCTCTGAGCCTCCAGGCCTCATTTAAAGTCATCAGGAGAGTGGGCTTTTGCAGTTGCTGCTTTAGTGCTGTGAAATTTGCTTCGAAGTTCTTTGATGGAGGCCCCCTCTGTGGAAGCCTTTAAAAGGAGTTTAAAGTGACACCTATTTAAAGAAGCTTTTGTTTTATATTAACGTTATTGGCTGCATGAACAATTCTATTTTTAAGCTAGTGAATTATTAATAATTGTGACATGTATATTTGTTTATTTTATCAAGGTTTTAGAAGGGATGCATTTTATTGTACAGTGCTCAGAGCCTCAGGGGATGAGCACCATGTAGATAAAGTTTGCTTTGCATTGCTTTGCTTTGCTCTAAACATAAAACAGTACTTATCTGATACATGGGTCTGTGTCTTCCTTTTGTGCTGTGTTCATCATTTCACTGGACCCATAGAAATAAAGAGGAAAATAGGTTAGTATGAGTAATAAACGTACTGATGGTGTCTGGTAGAAAGGGATTGTAGTTTTTTTGTGGGGGTTTAGTTTAGTTTAGTTTATTAGTCTAGGAATTAATACCTTTGAGCCAGGGCTCTTTTACAAAGGTTCCACGTCACAAAGAACATTTAACAAAGCACGATACACATTACAGGTAAAACCAGACAGGAAAGTTACATCATAAATTTGCTATTAACAGTTTAAGGCAGTAACGTTTTTAAGTTTCATAGAAAAACAAGCTATAACAGGTTCAAGCGAGTAGACAATTTCGAGGTTAAGGAAACTTCCAGGGAGAGGGTGATCATTAGGCGCCAAAAGGGTTTAAGGTGGGTTGGTCGGGGAGGGTAGATACTAGTACCAGGACAGCAACCTAGTTTTGAAAATAGACTTGGATCACTCATGAAGGCCAGTGTGGGGGATGCGGACAGGATTCAGTGTCCCTGGGCCCACTCTCCTCTTGGACGGGTAAGTTGCTCCACTCATTGATTGCCACCAGGGCAGGATGAAGCCATCACCTATCTCATGCCCTGCAGCACTGACAGGGCAACAGACTGCCAAACTGGCTTACACTTAAGGTGGGGGCAGATGTCCATCTCCCTCCTATCCCCAACATGGGAAGAGCCTGGGGGTGGGTGTACCAAAGGTACAAGGTAAGTTTGTGAGATGGGGGTGATGGGGCTGGACAGATGACAGTAGCAGTGGGCCTGTCAGTGGTGTGGGGCCTTCAACAACCCAATCTTCATCCTGCCAAGTAATCTTTTCCTCATTCTTCTTGCCACCCCACTTGTCCCAACACAATGTATAGGCCCCTCAGGCCGTGATACATTCATCAACCCCTTGTGAGAGAAGGCTCTCCGGCCCACTACGATATGTCAGCTGTGCATCAGTATACTGCTTTGTGCCTCCCCAGGCTGGGGCTGATGCTGCATGCACACTGCCTTCCCCCCAGTCTCAACTCATTCAGCCAGCTCACTGAGCTTGACCCCAAATTCTGTTCACCAGCACAGGAAGGCAACGTGGTCCTCTTTGGGCTAACATCCATCTCTGCAAACAATGTTACTTCATATTTTTTTTTTTGTGACATTTTGACCACAGATTTTCAACATAGTCTTTTCATGACTCCTCCCTTCTGAACATGACAGGTGTCATTTATAAATTTCTGGCCAAAATGTCATTTTGCTACAAGAGTGAATCCACGTTTTGGCCATGATTTGAAATGTGACACCTGTCATGTTCATGAGATGGTGTGAAAAAAATGGCTGTGTTAAACATTTGCGGCCCGATATTCAAAACTTAGCCCCAGGGCAAAATTAGCACTGCTTGGCATGCAAAAATAGCCCGGAACCATTAGCACGCTATATTCAAAGGAATAGCCCAGGGGCTAAATCAGTTGAATATAGCATGCAAACAGGGATTTAAGTGCAGTGCAAAAATAGCCCAGAAAATAAGACAGCTCTGAATATAGCAACCAAGCAGTGCAAACCACAGCAGCAGCCCAGTGGACACAGATGTGGAGTAAAGCAAAGGTGAACTACATGTCCAATGTGTGTGCTAGCAAAGAAGTGGAGTCACAAAAACTGAAAACAACAGTGAACGGCAAACACAGCAGAACTGTGCTATGGTTGTGACAGGTTTATGTGGGTCAAACTTGTTTGCCTGGTGCTAACACATTTACCCATGGCAAAACTTTGCTATATTCAAAAGTGATATACAAATGAGCCTATTTAGGCAGTCCGTGGGCAACCAGCCAGATTAGCATGTCATTATAGATTGATCTGCATGCATTACCATGGGATTGCCCGGAGCTATTGCAAAGTGCACACAGCTCCACCTGTAGGCCAGACAGGAACTACAGGTTGGTAGCTGCAAGCTGGGTCTGCTCAAAGTACCACCTGTATGTCAGACTGAATCAACATGTTGGTAGTTGCAGGCTACGTTCGTACACGGCAGCGGAGACTATTGTGCCCCAGGGGACTAGCACCACAGAACTGGTGGTGGTGCTGCATGCTATGGACATATTGTAGTCCCTGCTACAGTGCATAGCAGACACTACAGTAACAGTGGCTGGTATAGTGAGGTACACAGCAATGCCTACAGTGTATCAGGCATCAATGACTGCTGCTCTCCACATGGTGACAGGCCCAGCTGGCGGGTGTGTTCTGACAGTGGACACCACTGTCATGTTGTCCTGTAACCCACATACACTGTACCACTGGCATGGGATACTCACAGTAACATATGCATGGCTGGCCGTGTGTTCCATGGTGTCAGTACAGATGAGCAGTATGTGCCGGGGGGGGGGTGACCCATACCATCAGACAGGCACACTGGCATTGGGGGTATTCCGACACTGGAACATGTGCCCTGTGTGGATGGCCCCAGCCTTGTGGTAGCACCTACTATGTGGTGCAGCCTGACCACCTGTGCACCCTCCCCTCAACACCCTTCATTCCCCCAGTGCTGCACGTGTGTGCCGGATTGTGTTGGCATACCCCAATGGGTGGACTGGAGGTGTGTGTTGTATGGATGCCCTGCCATGGTGTCCACTGGGTGCTGGGGCACCCACTAATGCCTGGCAGGTTGAGACCAGTGCCAGATGATGGCAATGTGGGCAGGGTCATCTGTGTGCAGCATGTCTCTTCCATTTATTTTTTATTTCCATTTATATTTATCGCTTAGTTGACCGGGTAAGCACACTGCATGGGCCAAGGTCCATTTTCCGGAATTACCCGGAGCCACTATATGTGCACCTGAGACGATACAGTTTACAATAAATACATACAATGAACAACAACACACAACTCACAAATGTCACCTTAGTATCACATTAAAAACAATTACAAATAGTTTGGTGCTGCAAGTGGAGTTTTAGCTCAGGTTCTTAACTTACATGATTGCTAGTTTCTAAGCACTGTTGAGGCATTGTATTCCACAGTTTGGGTGCCTGTACATATGAAGTGGCTCCGGGTGGCCATCCGCCCTCACTGCCTTCTCATTGACTACATACAGCCTTGTTTCCTGTTGCTGCTGTGTCCACGCCCGCCATCCTTCGTTTGCCCAGAGTGAAGACTACCTTTTCATAGGTGGTAATTTGCAACGTGCTGCATGTTTCACTAACTCATGTTGCGTGACACTATAGTTTTGAATATACTGTTGCGCCTGTATGCATGTCCCACCCCTCACTTTGCACCGTGCATACATTATCTTTTAGCGTCAGTGCTAGCCCATTGCGCCAGCACTATTTGTCCTTTAGAATATAGCAATCCCACGCAAATGTGGCACAATCGCAGCTTAACTGGTTTGTGCCAGGTGCAAAGTTTTGAATATCTGGGGTCAAAATATTGAAAATTACCAAAGTTACAAGTGAACACTGAAAACTTTCAATGTACCCTAGCTTCATAACTTTGTTGTTTTTTAGTATTTTGGCCTTAAATTTTCAACATAGTCTTCTTATGACTCACCTTAAGATCCTGGTAGGTGATGTTTTCAAATCCCTCCCAAAAGGTGAACAAGTAAAACAATCTGACACACACACAGAATCATTGGCAGACAACAAATTTATTGCAATAAAGCACACATACCATATCTATTTTCGGATTGTGAATATGAGTTTGATGGTGGATAGTATTCTCTTCCAACTTCTGTTTCTATTTTCACTTCACGTTTTCCCCTTTAGCTTGTTTTCTTTAAATTAAACCACTTCCTTTTCTTTATATCCCTCCCTTATTTCTATAGTATAATCTAATGCATTATTATTTTTAAAATAGTTACGGGAGCTCCACGGCTTGAAAATATGTTATTATTTTTATGAATGGTGATATTTTTAAGCTCTTGGTGATCCTCTGGTTTTTCTGGTACATCCATATCGGGACTCTAATCAGCATGCATTTATCATATGCCGTGATCTGGATTAATTATAATACAATATAAGAGATATTGAAAGTTTTTTTCTTAGAGTTAATGGTGAAAGGTATTTGGACTCTGTGGGCCAGATATTCAAAACTTTGCAGTGGGCACAACCATTTGTGCTGTGTTTGCTCGGATCCCCTATATTCAAAAGCCAAACAACATGGGCAAACTGTATTAGCGCTGGGCAAAATTATAATGTATGCACTCTGCAAAGAGAAGGGGCGTGTACATGAATACAGGTGCTATGCTATATCTGAAGGCGGTTAGCACCACTAAAGTGTGTTTATAACTTTGCTAACACTTTGGCGTGGCTCAAATTACCACCCAGAAAAAAGTAGTCTTAACTCTGGGCAAAACAAGGATGGGGGCATGGAGCAACAACAACATCATGGTGCACCTGATGACTGCAACCAATAAGGAGGCAGAGAGGGCAGATGGCCACCCTGGGCCACTCCATGTGCTGTGGAAGAGACATGCTGCACACAGATGGCAATGTCCACATCACCAGCATCTGGCACCGGTCCCAAACCTGCCAGGCATTTGTGGGTGCCCCAGTGTCTAGTGGACACCATGTCAGTGTGTCCATACAGCACACACATCCAGTCTTCCCATAAGAGTACACCACCACAATCCAGCACACATGCAGCCCTGGGGAATGGAGGTACTGAGGGAGGGTGTACAGGTGTCCAGGTTGCACCACATAGTAGGTGCTGCCACATGGCTGGGGCCATCCACACAGTGCACATGTGCCTGTGGACGGAATGCCCTCGCATTAGTGTGCCTGTATGATGGCATGTGTCTGCCCCCGGCACATACCACACACCCGTCTAGGCCCCTGACACATGGCCTGCCATGTGTATGTTAGTGTGGGAACCCATGCAACTGGTACAACGATGTGGGTCACAGGACAGTATGACTGTAGTGTCCACTGACAGAACACACCTGCCAGCTGTGCATGTCACTTTGTGGATAGCAGCAGTCATTGCCTGATACACCGTAGGCATTGCTGTGTCCCTCACAATACCAGCTACTATGGTAATGTACCATCTAATACACACTGTAGCAGGAATAACAATATATCTATGGCATGCAGCACAACCACCCATTCCTGTGGTGCTAGTCCCTGGGCCACAATAGTCTGTGCTGCTGTAGCATAGAAACATAGAAACATAGAATGTGACAGCAGATAAGGACCGCTGGCCCACCTAGTCTGCCCATTTCCTACCTGATGGATAAGATGCAGATTCTAGTTAATCAACAGCTTACTTCCTCCTACCCCCCCACTAGAATTGCCTTATGCCTGTCCCATGCATTCTTGAATTCTCCCACTGTTCTATGTCCATACTCAGACTGTAGCTACTAAACTGTTAATCATGTCTGACATACAGGTGGAGCTGTGAGCACCATGCAGTAGTGCAGGGCAATCTACATGGTAATGCATGCAAAGCAGACCATAATGAGATGCTAATGTGGCTATTTGCCCACTGATTGCCTAAGTTGGCTCATTTGCATAGGAGCTTTAAATATAGCAAAATTTAGCACTGGGCTAATGCGTCAGAGCCGGGCAACTGTATTAGCGCCTCGCAAATGAGTTAACCCTGGGCAAACCTGTCAAAATTATAAGTAGCACAGTTTGGTATCACATCATAAAAGTGATAGGAATACAGTGAACACTGTCACAGTGACATTTTCAGCAGTTCTCTGTGATGGTCAGCAAGGTTCTCGATGTTGCTGCCTCTGGGGTGTTCGCCCCCTCCCCAAACCAACTTTAACTCAGAGTTGGTAATCTTAGGTGGGAGTGTTAGTAGAGGCCTCGTAAAAGCCCATAAACACTTTTCTTTCTAGCGAAGGCACAACACCAATTAGTGTGTTGTGCCATCACTGTACTGATGGTCGGTGAATTCCATGTCACCGTGGCATGGTGAATCATACAGTTCTGCTGTGTTTGGCCTGCAATGTTGTTTGCAGTTGTTGTGTAACACCTCTTTGCTATCACTCACATTGGCCACCTGCCATGAAGTCTGCCTCTGTGTGCACTGGTCTGCTGTTGCTGCTTGGCCTTCCCAGTTGCTATATTCAGAGCTGTCTTATTTGCTGGGACATTTTTGCACTGCACTCTCTAGCCCTGTTTACACAGCTTCATTTGCATGCTACATTCGACTGATTTAGCTCCAGGGCTATTCCTTTGAATATAGCATGCAAATGATTCCAGGCTAATTTTGTACACTGTGAAGTGATAATTGTGCCCTGGGGCTACATTTTGAAAATCTGGCCCTGTATTTGATTTTAACATAATTCTTTCGCATTTTTTTAAATCTCACATAGCTACTTCTGTGGCTATGAACATACTAATTGCATTATAAAAGGTATTGTTACCACACCCGATGAAATCTTTCAGCAAGCAAATGCACATGGAGCAGTCGGTCCTTAGTGTGTGTGTTTTATTGTAATAAATTTGTTGTCTGCCACTGACTCAGTATGAGCATCAGATTTTTACTTGTTTGCTTTGATCCTGGTGTTTTGTCTGACAGCACCCTTGGGAGTTGCCCTTTGTGCACCAGCTGTTTTTGTTCTTTCCTCCCTAAAGGTGATTTTAAGGAGTGATTGTGAAGTCACCTTTCAGGCTAGATTTGGAAAATTTTAGCTACCTTGTTCATGAGCTGGAGTCTCAAAAAAGCCATGCTGAAAATTTGGAGTAAAAATATTTAAAAAAATGATCAAGTTATGAAAAACTGAAAATGTGTTTAAATGCACTAACCACACTTACCTGGTTTCCTCAGATCATGATCTGACATAGAAGGGAGGAGGATGGGACATGGCTCTGGTCCAGGAAGAATTATGGCATAGATATCTGATAGGTAAGTAAGGGGTATGGGGGATGTGGGATAGATGAGCGGTGGATGGTGAGTGCTGAGTGGGTGGGGGTCAGGTGGTGGAGGGGAATGGCTGCAGCACGACAGATATTGATTGTCCATTTTCTTCATTACAGGAACAAAAAAAATGCCAAGGGTTATTTTTTCTGTTACAGGTACTGTCACTGGGGATTGTGCCACTCAGTTTCAGTTTGATGTTTGGTGGCACTGGGGGGGGGTAGGGCACCCCAGTGTCACACACCATTATAGGAGGTCAGAGCCAGAACTGGTGACTGGACACTGTGGTGTCCACGTGTGGTGGAAGGAAATTATACTGGCCTTGGGGGTTCTAACTAGCACCAGGGATGGGCAACCCAGTGTCAGATGCACACTTTGTTTTGTTTCCTTTTTTTCCCCACTGGCACGATGGATTGGCACCCTGGTGTCAGATGACTGTGTGGAGGGGGTCAAGATACAATACCAGACCAAAGAGGTAGGGGGTTCTTAACTGGCACCATGGGTGAGCACCCCAGTGCTTGATTTCCTTTTCTGTATATGTTGCTGGCACTGGCGATTAGGAACCCTGGTGTCCAGTTGTATTGACACAGATCCCTGCTAGTGGGATGTGGCAAATAGCTACTACAAGAGAACACTCACTCAGTGTCTGTTCAGCAGGGGCAGGGCTATGCACAAACAAGTAGCCCCATACCCACTCAGCGAATGCTGCTTAATAGGAAACTGACTCTGTTCACAGCATCAGGAATCACCTTATGGTTTGAAAGCCCCTAATTTTTAAGTTAGTCTTTTATTGAGGAAGTACACAATCACAGTACAACACATACAGTACAAAAATGTTATTTTTCCTGGAAAGCAGCCATTATACACAAGTCATATAAACAAGTTCATCCCAGACTCTGCAGTTGATATATAAAAATTTGTAAGGCTGGGGTGGTGATTATAAAGTGAATTGGGACTGCCAGTCTGGCCAAGTCCTCATTAAAGTTATATCTAGCAATAAATAAGAATGTCACAAAACGTATCTATGTGTTCCCTCATTTCTCTAAACAACAATAAACCAAAACAATCAGCACAACAGAAACCAGTCTGCTTTACCCATTTGGTGGTACTTAATAAGGTAGCCTGATATATGAGAGTGTATCGGAAGGGATCTGGAACTTGACGCCTATGCTCACTTACTTGAATTGTGGCAGTATTTTACTTGAATCGTGGCAGTATTTAGATTACAAAAGTGGATACAACAGAGTATATATCTATTCAAAGCCTCACAGGCAAAGATAAAGAGTCTTTCATAGGTTGCTAGCTGCCCTACATCTGGAGCCATTTGTTAATTGTCAGGACCTTCTGAGTTCTCCAGTCACACATCAGTTGGCTTTTCACTGATACACCTACTGCCATGGCTCATTGGGCCTGCTAGGAGCTGTTTTGGGTGTGCTCTGGGCAACACCCCAGCAGCAATAAAGGAGTTCCGGTGTGGTGGTCTGGGCATAGTATTTCTTCACATAGCTGGGTTACCCACTGGCAGAATGGCTGGATTGTTGGGCAGTCATGAAAAAAGTGGGCACCAGGTTGGGCACATCTCCAGCACTGGTCATGGCTCATGAGACCCAGGCTCCTTAGCACCTTATAGGTAGAGTACGATCTCAGAAGGTTTTTGTGTAGAATCAAGTGGCTTCTGTCATTCTGCATGCTTTGTAAAACCTATCCCAACAGTGGTCCCACTGTGTATCTGAAGTGGTAATCCCCAGTTTGGATTGCCATTGGATCCTTGCTTTTTGGGTCTGGTCTAGTTGGGTATCCCTTAATGTCCAGTATATGTGACTAACTTTACCTTTGATGAGCTTCACCCATACCATCAAGGATGGGGAGGTCTGTAGAGCATCTGGAGTGTGAGGGTTGTCTGTGTAGTTGAAGAATCACATTCCTGATCTGCAGACATTTCCAGTAATACTTTGTGGGCACTGGAAACATGTAACCAGGGAGGGTAAGGAGTCACGACTGTTGTGCCTGGTACTGTATGTACAGGTCTCTGACCAGTCTGATACTTTGGGTCTCCCACTTTTCCAGTGGATTGGAGCGGTACCAATCTGTACCTTGAGATTATCCCACAGAAGGGTATAGGAAATTGGAGCCAGATTTTTAGACAGTTGTTTGTATAGTCTGCTCCAATACCTCACAGAGACCTCAATTATCAGGGAGGGTAAGCTATGGCCTCTGCATACCCCATCAGGAGGTTTTACCCACAGTGGAGTAAGGATGTCAGGTATGAAAAACATTTAACCATTTGGACCAAAATTAAGTCCATGTGGTACCCATACAACTAGGACAGTCCCCATCCTCCCCTACTTCAATAGCACCTCAGTTTAGTATGGCTTTACCTGGTGGGTTTGCCCTCTGATAAGAAGTGGCTGACCATTGTTTCTATCTTTTGGAATCATTTTGGAGGGATTATTATTGGTAGATGTGACTTCAGGTGTAAAAATGTGGGCACAGTAATCATCTTAATGGCATCCATCTTGCCTTCCAGGGATAGATTTAGGGCTTTCTACCTCTCTAATTCAGTTCTAATAGTGGCTATAAGATGACCCAGGTTTAGAGGGATCATTTTATTTGAGTTCTGATGTAGACTGATTCCCAAATAGGTGATACCCTCTGCCACCCATTTTAACCAAAAATAACTGAACACTTTGGGGGAGCACTTGGAGTTCAAATGCAAGACCTCAGTTGTGGTGTGGTTAGCCTTCAGACTGTGAAGAACTGATGTATGAGTGGTAGAAACTGTTTGAAAACTGATGTGTGTCTGACAGCATGATGAGCAGATCATATATGTACGGAAACATTTTGTATTCTTCTGTTCCCACCTGAATTACAGGTACAGAGACATTTTCCTTGATGGCTATGACCAGTGGTTCATTTCCAACACAAACAGAAGTGGAGGAAAATAAACAGCCTTGTTGAGTTCCTTTCTGTAAGGGAAATGTGGCAGGTTTTAGACCACTTCTAAGGACGGAAGCTGTTGTGGAGGAATACACCAACCTGGCCCATTCTCTGGAGGCGATTACATACCAATCTTTGCTAGGGTTCCCAGCAGATAAGGCATTTGACTGAGCCAAATGCCTTTTTGAAATCTACTGCCATGGCAGCTATGGGGCTGGGATTATTGTGAACTGTGTGAGTCAGGAACATTAGGATTCTAAGATGGTGTGAGCTGATCCGGCCTTTGATAAAACTTACCTAGGAGGGGTGTACAAATCCTGGCAAAACATCTTCCAGCCTGGCACCTAATACCTTTGTCAATATTTTGGTATGAGCATATTTTGGTATCAGCATGAGGGATATGGGCCAGGAGCTGTTGTGTAAGGCTGGGTCCTTGCTTTTTATGGGTAGAACAGTTATCACTGCCTCCATCATGGATGGCTGCATGATGCCCAGGCATAAAGAGTCAGGGAATACCATTTTTGGGTAAGAAGCAATGTTCTCGCATATTGCTTGATACAGATCCAAAGAAAATCCACCACTTCCTGGTGCCTTGTGGGCATTCATGCATTTTACTGCTTTTTGGAATTTGTCAAGTTATCATAGGTGTTTCTAGTGCTGACTCTTGGACTAGAGAAATAGATGGGTTGGGGAAAGAATCCAAAAAGCTGTTACTAGAGTCACTTTCCAATGGGGAGGCATAAAGTGCTTCATAAAACTGCTACATGGTGGAGTTTGTGCCTTCAGGTTTCCTGTGCAGGATACCAGATGTGCACTTTATCCCTCCTATTGTTTTTGTGGCCTGTCAGCATTTCAGCATGTAGGCTGCAGTTAGCTGTATTTCTTCCATACCTCCCAAAAGGAGTGGCATAGCCTTGTAATGGTTAGTTCTTAGTGAGAATGCTGGTAAGCTGCACCATTAGACTAGCAGAGGAGGTATGCCTCTTATATTGCCTCTTCAGGTCCTTTTGCTCTTTTTCCTGGGTGGGTGACTTGCTTTGCTTTCCTGGTTCTACACCTGTGGACAGAGTATGTTATTATACTGCCTCTCAGGTTGCTTTAAAGGCCTCCTGTAAGCGAAGTCCGACCACATCCCCATGTTCTTCATTCACCTACTAATACATGCTAACCTCCTTTTTCAAACACATTTTGAATTCTTTGTCCTCAAGGGGTAAGAGATCGATTTTCCAGGTCAGAGATTTTTTATAAAGATGGTCCTATAGAATCCTGATTGCCAAAAGGGAATGATCAGATTTGATAACGGGGTGAATAGAAGCCTTCATGATCAGTGGGATTAAGGCTGGTGAAACCAGCCAGAGGCCTATTCTGCTTGAGTTACCATGTGGGTTTGAGAAACAAGTGTAAACATGGGTTTTAGGGTGCTAGAGTTCTCCATGCATCAGTTAGTTGATGGACATAGAGTAACTTCTCAACCGCTTTAACAACATTGACATGTGGTTCTGCCTCCCCCAACTTCTGTTCATTTCAGCTGTTAAGGTTGGGTTAAAATACCCCACCCCCCACCAACAGCAGGCATTGAGTAACATTAAATTCAGCAGTTCTCTCACTAAGTGGAAAAAGGCTGGTTCATCTGAGTTAGGGCCATAAATACTGCAGCAAGAGGGGTCCCTCTGGGGTTGATGCCATAGCCAGTATCGATCAACCCCTTTATCAGATTTAGATTTAGTTATTTTCCATGGTAGGGTTTGGGGTTTGTGTATAAGAATTAATACCCCCTTTTCTTTGTCAGGGTCATGCTGTGGACATCTTCCCCCATCCACTACCTCCTCAGTTTGGCAGCTTCTGTAGAGGTTAGCCTCCTCTCTTGTGAGAAATCCACTTGTATTTTTTTAGGTGGGTCATGACCATTTCCCTCTTAATCAGAGAGTTCAGTCCTTGAAATTCCAACAAATTATGTTAACTTTCATTACTGATATGCTTCCCCTTCCCTCTTCCTTATACTACGGATATTTTTGCAAACAAGCTTCAACTCTCCTCTTGTGTGCCCCCACCTCAGTTCCATGTCTTCAGTCTCGGTCTGTTTAGTAGCCTGACACATAGTACAGCCGGCAAAATACTAAAACCAACAAGTAAACAGCATTCCTGAAACCTGCTGCATCTCCCCTGATTCTTCCCCCTTCCCTCTCCCCTCTTTATGTATCAGCATTCAAATCATAGATAGCACCAGTTGTTCCATGCTCAAGGTGCCTATGACTTTTTCTTGGGTTGACATTTTAAGTACTTCTGGAACTACCCCATCAGGGTAGCCGAGAATCCATCAATACAACACAGCACAATGGCTTGGCCATTGAAACAAGTTGGAACCCTCATCACACAAGCTCAGAGGGCCTTGATGGTTATGACCAACGTGCTTTGCAGAACTCCTTAAGTACATGTCCGTAGCCCATTCTGGACAGTCACTGTTTGTCCCCCCTTATAGTTCATATAGCCTGAATTACCAAATGGCATCTGTGAGAGTACCTCCTGCAACGGAGGTAGCTATTATCTGTGCCAGAGGGCACAAAATTAGAAATGACCCAGACCCCCAGCAGCTCCTTGTATATGGCTTTGCCAGGCAAATGGCATTTACACAACATCTGGCAGTATAATCATAATAATGAGCTAACAAGGTCATGTGACCAGGATCCTTGTTACTGACCAGTTCCCATGCAAAGCTTGTGACAAAGATAGTCCAGCTGGATTGTCCTAAAAAGGGCAACATTGTGGAGCTAAGGGAGATATTATAGGTTGGGAAGATTCTTTACTAAGCAGCAAGGTATGAAAAAGCCAAGTGGGAAAAAGCTGAGATGTTGACATCCCTGGTCCCAATGAAACCACTTGAGGTGGGTTGTGGAGGGGAGAATCTGTTAGCAGTTCCCTGGTGAAATTGCACAAGCCAAAAGCCAAACTGTAGCAGGATTCCCTTGCACATTCCTCATGCCGCAATTCAGTAATAGTCCAGAAGTTAAAAGGGCTTGGAGTTGCCTTTAACCCATCCTGTTGCCTTTAACCCATCCTGTTCCCTTATCTTCATACCTGCTGCTTTAATAAGTTGTGCATCTTAACTGATGGGCTGTCCGGATAGGGCAGTGGAGGACAGATGTTAGCTGTTCTTTCTGAAAAACAATTCAGCAAAACATTCCTGGGGTATAAAAGACCCTGCATTTCAGTGTTGTGTGTTCCTGGAGAGTCTTGATGTTTTCAGCCTGTTTATACAGTGGGAAATGCATGATCTGGTGTGATCTTGCTGAACAGTTGCAGCCCTTCTGCCTCCTTGGTGCTGGTGGAATCACTAGATGGAAGCTTTGTTTGGGCAACTGCCTCCACTTGGGATCTGGAAGTTACAGAACCAGGAAGATTTTTCTGAGGTGCTGAGGCATAACTGAATAGGGGGCATTGTCCAGCATCCTTTAAGTTTGCCAGTGGGGTGAATCTGTTGTTGCCCAAATCCTCTTGGGCAGAACCAGAGGATGCTGTTGAGTCATTGCTGTGGATATGGCTGTGGCACTACACCCTTGGCATTCGGTCTCTTCTCCTCCCAGCCACCAGAGCTTTTTTTCCAACTTCATTGCGTGGGCAGTGGGAGCCACAGCTCCTCATCTCAGGGTGGGGAAAGCATGGGTGGCCCATACCGCCGTCATGGGGCCTGGCATTTATCCAGGCCCAGGGCGTGCCCATGTCCTGTGGTGTAGCCAGGTCATTGTGCTGCCTTCCATGGATATGATATTTGTCCCATTTCAGCAGTGGTGAAAGCTTGCAGAGAAGCTGCTTCTGGAGTCTTGAAGAAATGAGAAATTCTATTAGTTGTGATGCATAGGGTAGCAGGATAGTGTAAGAAGTATTGAAACCCAAGTTTGTGCAGTCCCTGTGTGCTGAGGTGAAAGCCCTCCAGTGTTTGGAGACAGCCAGCATGTGAGAAGTCTACAAAGAAATGAATCTTATTTCCCTGCTATGTCAGAACTTTTTGTCAATTGCAGTTTGCATGATCTCCTCCTTGACTGGAAAAAGGTGGACTCTGGCAAAGGCTGGTCAAGGGTGAGCCCCTGGAGGTGGCTGTAGAGTCAAGGAGCAGTGGGACTGATCAGTGTCCAATACCCCAGGCCATCTGAAGCCTGGTAGCTCTAGGAAGACCTCCTAGAGGAAATTAATAGAGTTTTTCCCCCTCATACCCCTCCAGGAATCCAAAGAAACACAAACTGATCCGTTGATTGAGGTTTTCAAGATCTTATTCCCTGTCCCACAGTAGTCGCAGTGTGGGGTTTTGTTCCTAAATGTGGTTCATGAGGTGGTCAGCCCTGTTCTCCTGTCAGCTATTCACTGTTCAGAAACACTGACTCTGTGAGCAAATTTGACTATGTCAGCTGATGTCCTTTGGGCTGCCACTTCCAACTTGCCCATTTATGAAATAAGATGTTCGAACATGGTTTTTGTTTCTTTCAGGTTAGTGTTTGGAGCCATCTCAGAAGAAGTGACCATTGCTGAAGCCATTTCTCATGTGGACACAGGATCTACATGGGTGGGAAAGACAGCGACAATAACTACACAAATTCCGGGTTGAATTGGACTGGGAGCACACCAACAGGTTCATCAGGTTAGTGGCTGGCAGAATTTTTGAAAGTGCTGGTAAAGATGCCAATTAAATGCAGGATGCTGTAGGACTGTGATCAGGGTAGTTCAGAACTGCGGAGTAAGGCTGCCATCTTGCCTGTAGCCAAGCCCCCAAAAAATCCTTCCAGTTTCTTAGTTATAGGTGAGCAGAAAAATGGTCTTTATTTTAGCCAGTTCAATGTTTTCTGTACCTCTATAATGTTGCCCCCACTGAACTGACTGACATGAAATTTTCAGAATCCAGAGATCCTAGCATCCACTTAGTGCTTGCCAGATATCAAGCAAATTAGTTGAATGGGGTGGGGTAATTATGGTGAACAAATCGAGGTTTAACATTAAAGTGCCTATTCAAACCTAATATGCAGGTCCTACTGTGCTTATATAATATACAATCTAAGGCAAATCAATAGGTCCAGCCTCATTTTGTTTTTCAACAAAACTGTAGTTTATTGTAAATATAATGGTAGCCAAAGTGATCACCTGGTAACCCAACATTTCACCCAACTGGGCTTTTTTTCAGGTGCCAGGATCTGCATTAAATAAACAACATTATTAGAAATGAAAAATTATATATATTACAGTGCAACCCCGGAAATACGAACCTCAGTAATCCAAACTGTTCGGTTAACCGAATGGGCATTCCCCTCCCCCCTCTACCTTCATCACAATTCATCACAATTAGCTAATTAGCAAACCACTATCACCTGTTATACCTTGGCACACAGTATAAAGTGCATTAATGCGTTAGTGAATCAGTAGCTCTAACTGGGGTGTTACAAGCATGGCAGGCAAAGAAAACAAGTTACTGTATCTATTGACACAAAATTAGAAATAATAACAAAGCTGGAATGTGGGTGAGCCTCAGTAGTGTTGCTGATGAATACGGTATAGGTAAATCAACTGCATTTGACATAATAAAGGGACAAGAAAAATAAAACAATTTGCGAGAGAAGCGAAGGACATTGGTGCTTCAGACCGCTGCATTGTCCAAAACGCCGCCAATGAAGATTTTGACAGAGCCATGCACTTATCGGTTTACACAGGAACACCGTAAGGGCACCCCAATAAGTGGTGTTCTAGTCACTGAGAAAGCCAAACTGCTGTTTAAGCTGATGTTTCCTGAGAGGAGGAGACGATTTCAAGGCTAGTTCAGGTTGGCTGCACAGGTTCAAAACCGCCACAGCATATGCCAGTTAAGCATGCAGGGTGAATCATTGTCGGCTGATTGTGTTGCCGATGATGCTTTCAAAGACACCCTACTCAATTTAATATCCCACCACCAGCTAACAAGACATCAAGTTTTTAATTGTGATGAAACTGGCCTCTACTGGAGGCTGTTGCCCAACAAGATCCTTGCAGATGGCACAGAAAAGCAGGTGAAAAATGTTAAGTCAAGCAAGGACAGAGTGACACTGATGGCTACCACAAATCGCAGTGGTGAGTTTCGTCTTCCACTTGTTTTATCCACAAAAGCTCAAAGCCATGGTGTTTTGTCAATGTGTCCATGACAGCACTTCCAGTTCACTGCTACAGCCAGAGAAGTGCTTGGATGGACTGCAACATTTTACTGACTGGTTCTTAAGCGCTTTACTCCTCTTGTGAAATAATTTTTTATAATCAAAATCATTGCCTGCTAAAGCCATCCTCCTCATGGACAATGCCCCCTCACACCCCTCCCTTGAAAATCTGGTCTCCACTGACGTAAATGTACAGTGCATGTTTATGCCACCGAATGTAACCAGCATTCTACAACCCATGGATATGGGAGTCCTGGAAAACCGGAAATGATGCTATAAGCGGGATTTGCTGCATCGCCTGCTGTTAGGTGTGAATGAGTTTGAGTGCTAAATTGACTTTTGCAAACAACTTTCGGTGAAAGATGCTGTTTATCTTAGTGCAAAGGCTTGGAGAGAGATCAGCTCTGAGTCCCTTCACCGTTCGTGGAATAAGCTGTGGCCAGTTCAGGAGGATCGGGAGCGTGATGACATCGCATTAGCTGACAGCCAGGTGCACTTCGTTGAAGAGCGAGCAGCACTTCAGCTTACAGAAGAAGAACAAGAGGAATGGCTGAGAGCAGATTCCAAAGAAACAGGACATGAGATCCTATCAGACACTAATATAATAGACCTGGCCAGAATGAGTACAAAACCTGAGAGTTTTAGTGACAGTGAGGGGATGAGGGGACGAGGTTTCTGTAAAAATTCCACATAGCCGTGCTGTGGACTGTTTTGCCGTGTGCATTCAATGGATGGAGCTGCAGCCCAAAGCAACCCCCATGAACCTGATGCTGCTTCAGGAGTTAAGAAAGCTGGCTACTAAAAAGCACTTGAGTGGACTGAAGCAGAACAGCGATGACTAACTTTCTTAAAACTGCTGAATCTTAATATAGTACTGATCTTTTTATACTCTTGATAAATAAAAAATCTAAAACGTGATGTATTTGCCATTTTTGATTTATTTAGTGATGTTTCAAAGATACAAAATTTTCAGAGATATGAACACCATTGATTCCCATGGTGTTCGCATCTTTGAGGTTGTACTGTATATCCCATTTCCCCAGTGGTGGTTGGGGGGGACTAAATTTTATATTTTCAATTTTTCTCCTGCCTTTCTTAAACTATATCAAGAACACCATATTCTTATGTGTGTCTTTAGGATTTTACAACCTTATAGGTTTAAACTGTTTTAACTTAAAAGAATTGTTTACATAACAGCAAAAAAATCAACTCTATCACCATTTACAAAACAATTCCATATGTGTGATTCTTATTCTCAAGTGTTTGTTAATTGTAGACATTACTTTCTTCACCCTCCATAACTGTCTTTATGTCACAGTGGGAGCGAGGGCCCCTTTGGGCCCTGCACTCTCGTTCTTTATGATTTTCCTTATTTTACTGTGGGAATGCAGGGTGTTTCGGACCCTGTGCACACATCCCTCTGTAGATGCATCACCAAATTATCATCATAACCATCTTATTACCCCTGCACATGTACCCAATACAGAAAAATTTCAAATCCCCACCAAAACAGAATTCTTTGCAACTGCAACAGTGTTCTGCACCACAGGTGCAAAAACACATTTGGGGCAGGATTTGAAAAATGACAGCTGTGACATACATGAGGTTGTGTAATAAGAAGACTGTATCGAAAATCCTTGGTCAAAATATTTAAAATTTCCAAAACACAAGCGGTTGTACTGAAATTGCAATGAATGGTCATAACTTTGAAATTTTTTTCATATTGTGACCCCAAATTTTCAACATAATCTTCTTATGACCCCACTTCATAAACCCTGTAGGTGAAAGTTATCAAATCCATGTCAAAATGCCATTCCATGTCATTGGTGCAAAAACACATTTTGCACCAGATGTGAAGGATGACAGTTGTACTGTTCATGAGGTGATGTGAAAAAATGGCTATGTTGAAAATTTGGAGTCAAAATATTACAAATTACCAATGTTACTAACATGCATTGAAAAATTTCAACCCCCTATAGGGGGGACTAAGAATTCTTGCAACGAAAAGTCCTTATCTCGAACCATTTTCGAGATACGGGCTCTGAAAAGTGCCACAGACACTGCAATATTATCCTGTGGGAAAATTGTGGAACTTTGGAATGCTGTAAGTTTAGGCCCCTGTAATGTTTTCACACCGAATCACCAACAGGCACATTTGTGGGACCAGGGCTTGCCACCCTGCAAATTTCAGCCCAAAAGACCAAACCATTTTGTTGCAGGAGAGTGGCAAAGATTTGTAGTTATTTTGAGCATGTTTTCACAAAATACTTTCGCAAATCATGAAAGTTTCGCAAAAAAAAAAATCTAAACTTTCACATTTGAAAACGTGTTTTGCGAAAGTATTTTTCTAACATTTTTTAAAATGCAGTTCTGGGGGGTTTAAACCCTAAAAAAACATATATCTAGCATCTCCATGACTCGAATAGGTGAACACAACAAGCAATGTGTTCCTAGATGGTCCCAGTTTTAAGCACCAGGAATTTTTCTGTGCAGTAACTGAAAAAAAAATGTCTTACTCATGAAAGTAAAAGGGCCATTTGCAAAAGTAAAAGCTGCCATTTGCGAAAGTTTCATGATTTTTGTTAACTTTTCCCATTGACTATATGGGAAATTTGCTTTTTGAATAACTTTTGAACGGTTTAATTTTTCTTCACCAAATCTTCAAAAAGGCACATCGGTGACCAAGACTGCATTTTTCCTGAAGCTTTTGGACCAAATGGACAAACCATGTGGGCTGTGGGTGTGAGCAACGAAATGCACAAAAAGTCAGATTTTTTGCGTTTTCTGGTGTTCTGTAGCCCTGCAACCGTACATCAGACCATAACGCAACTTGGAAGATCCAGAGAACTATGGTACCAGACCGTGCATGCAAAGTTTCAGCACATCCATTATACAGTGGCAAAGTTATTACAGTGCAAAAGTTGAGGTTTTGCAATAAAGTGGCTACTCAACCCTAACTATAGTGCCACTACCGTGCACTATAATCTATATTCATATATATATATATATATATATATATATATATATGTGTGTGTTCATGGCAAAATCTCCATTTAATGCATCAGTTAGGGTTGTTCTACAGTGACAAAAGTGAGGAGATTCACTGTTAGGGTTGCAACCCCTGCTGTGGAACAACCCTAACTGATGCATTAAATGGAGTTTTTGCCATGAATTCCATTCTTTTGAGAATGTGGACTATAAATAGTGAATGTTATGTGGTGGTGAGCGCCGGGGCCCATTGGGCCCCATGCTCCCACCATGTGATCTTTTTGTCACTTCACTGCACAAAAACTGTAAGATCAACTGAACTGAAAATTGGTAAATGAAGACATGTACCATGGCACACCATGTGTCCAGAATTGTGTGTACATCCATTGAATGGGCACATGGTAGTGCCACTATAGTTAGGGTTGAATACCCCATTTAAGGTTAAAGTCTGAAATTTTGCAGGTTTATAACTTTAACTTTTAACTCCATTGCACCTTTCGGGGCCCGTATCTCAGAAACGCTTCGAGATGCAGACTTTTCATCAGAAAAATGCTTAGTCCCCTACTAGGGGAATAAGTGCAAAACTAGCCAGGAAAGCCATAAATTATATGAAATGTTAATTTTTTTTCTATGTAGTACGGTTCCTGAGATATAAGCAATTTAGTATTCCAAGTGTTCATTTTCTGCTCTGAGGACCATTATTATGCATACATTCTTTGTATTCACTGTGTTGCTCAATGCAGCTTTGGGGGAAAAAAGGGGTGTGTTTTTTCATTACTGTTACCGTTAGAGTTTTCACTTTCGTTTTCATAACCGTTTGCGTTAGCGTTCCCTGTCTACGTCACCATGTGCGTTACCCTTTGCATTTTCGTTTGTGCATTTGCATTTGCATTACTGTTAACATTTGCGTTTCCATTACTGTTTTTGTTTGCATTTCATTTTGCGTCACCGTGTGCATTTCCATTTGCATTTGTGTACGGCTTCTGTTTGCATTTCTGTTTGTGTTTCTGTTTCCTTTCGCATCATTGTTGCTGTTACCTTGTTTGCATTTCCAATTGCATTACCGTGACCTTGTGCATTATGATTTGCGTTTCTGTACACGTTCACGTTTCTATTTTCATTAACATTTGCACTTGCGTTTTCCATTACCATTTGCATTATCGTTTAGATTTGCCTCACCATTTGCTTTACGCTTGCACTTGCATTTTGAGTTATCATTACTTCACTATTTATAGTGCACATTCTCAAGAAAATTCATGCTAAAACTCCATTTAATGCATCAGTTAGGGTTGTTCCTGGCGACAAAAATAGGAAATTCAATGTTAGGGTTCCCACCCCTTGCACCCCATCCTCACCCAGCCCCCACCAATAGGCATCAGAGTGTGAGTTGGGGTCATCGGTCCTAACTCTCACCCCATTCTCATATACTGCACCACCTCCACTTGTTTACACATGGGATGGAGTGAGAGTTAGGACCGATGACCCAACGCACACCCAGATGCCTGTTGGTGGGGGGTAGGTGCAAAGGGTGGAACACTAACAAATTGAATTTCTTTGCTTTTGTCACTGTGGAACAACCCTAACTGATGCATTAAATGGAGTTTTTTGCATGAATATATATATATATATATATATATATATATATGTAGATATACAATGGTGGCTGTCAGATAAATGATTTATCTGGCACAAGTGCTGTTTGACTTTGGCAACTTTCACAAGTGAGTAAGCTAAGAGTGAAGTGTCCAAGGTCAAACAGCACAAGTGTAGATAAATCATTTATCTGACAGCTCACCATTATATATTTCATTTATGCAATAGTTATGTTTTCTGTTAGTGCAGGAACATTTGCTTTTGTCTGTTTACCTTTTTCAATGATAATTTCTGGGACTTCTTGTTAACTTTCCTAGTGTAGGTCCACCTAGCGTAGTGGCTGCTATTAAATGAAACACCACTCATTGTGTAGAAAATTTAGCGCTGAACAAATTTTATACTAACATACTAACATACTATTTGCCAGCAGATTAGGCCTTATGGTCTATCGAGTCTGCTCGAACCTAGATCCTTAGTTGGGTGCCGAGACCCTCCCATCCCTTGTGCTCCAGAAACCCCTATCATCCATCCCCACCCCCCGGGACAGGCCATCATCTGATACATCCACTTTCTGTGTCTGTCCCACCCTCTCTTAAAGCCCTCCACTGTGGATCTCTGAACCAGCTCACCAGGCAGAGCATTCCAAGGGTCCACCACCTCTCAGTGAAAAACCTCCTCCTCTTTTCCCCTCACCCTTCCACCTTCCAACTTCAAACCATGCCCTCTGGTGATGCCTCCCTGCTTTAGTCTAAGATCCCTCCATGTTTACCCTATTTATTCCTTGAGGTACTTGAGACCTCAATCATGTCCCCCTGTCTCTCTCTCCTCCAACGAAAACAGGCAGAGCTCCTCAAGTCTGTCCCCAGAAGTCAAATCCCTAGCCCTCAGATCATCTTTGTTGCCTCCTCTGTACCCTCTCCAGGAGCTGTATGTCCCTCTTCAAGTGTGGTCTCCAGTACTGTACACAGTACTCAAGGTGTGGTCTAACCAGTCCATTGTACAGCGGCAGAATCACTTCCTTGCTCCTAGAGGTGATCCTCATGATGCATCCCAACATCCTGTTTGCCTTGCTAGCTGCTCTCCTGCACTGCTCAGAGTTATTCATACATGTATCCACCATGACCCCTAGGTCTTTTTCCCTGTTGAGGCTTCCAGCACCTCCCTCCCAGGGTGTACCTGTGTTTAGGGTTTCCCGACCAAGATGCAACACCTTGCACTTGGTGATATTGAAATTTAATTTCCATGTGTGAGCCCAGCTTTCCAGGGTGTCCAGGTCCCTTGCAGGCCAACCTCCTCTTCTCCCTCAACTACTGCTCCCATCTTGGAGTTATCCAATGAAGAGACTCATTTCACACCCTATACCATCCCTGATGTCCGATATGTATGCATTAAACAGGATTGGACCCAGGACCGAGCCCTGTGGTACCCCACACCAACCTCTGTAGGGTTCGAAGCTCCCCACAGACCACTACCTCTGAGTGCATCCAGCTATCCAGTTTTCAATCCATCTGACCATCAAAGGGCCTACTCCTAACCCCATTAGTTTCTCCACCAGACCCTTGTGGGACAGAGTCCAAACGCCTTGCTGAAGTCCAAGAATAATACATCCACAGGCTACCCTGTCCAGTTCTGATGTTACCCATTCATAGAACTCCCACAAGGTTGGTTTGACATGATCTACCTGGCACAAACCCATGCTGCCGACTATCCAGACCTCCCACCTCCTCCAAGTAAACCCCAATCGTTCCTTTAGTATACTCTTCATTAATTTTCCCACCACCGAGGTTAAACTGATGGGTCTATAGTTTCCTGGTACTTCCTTCGACCCCCTTTATGGATTGGTACCCATGTGCCTCTCGCCAATCCCTAGGTACCTCCTGTCTCAAGTGACCTGCTGAAAAGCTCCAGAAGTGCAGCCAGTATGTCCGCCAATTCCCATAGTACTCTCTGGATGAATGCCATCCGCCCAGGAGATTTGTCTTTCTTTAGGGCCTTGAGGGCAAACCACACCCTTTGGTGGGGATGGCATCATCCGTCCCCTCCACCTTACTGGTCTTTTTTATCCTTATCCAGATGTGACACCCCTGGGTACCTTTCCCCTCCTTTTGCTCCATTTCTGTTGCTCCCCTGATCCCACTCCTGCCGCTTCTATCCCTTTGTGCCTTGCTTTGTAGATATCCCATCCCCTCCCTAGTGAACACAGAGGCAAAGTACTGCTAAATACCTCTGCCTGGTCCTCGCCTTCCACCCACCCTCCTTCTGTCTCAATCTGCTGAGATGGCCCTTAGTTTTCTCCGCTCCCCAATGTACGGAAGAACCCTCTTCCCTCCATGTATCCCTGTGCCAGCCGTTGCTCTTTACTGGACTTTGCTCCCCTCACCATCTGGGTGACTTTCTAGTTAGCAAGCTTGTGCATTTCCTTATCCCTATCCCTCTTGCTGTTTTATATTTTTGTAAGCTGCCTTCTTTTCTCTGACTGCTACCTGGACCTCACTGGACCACCAGCATGGTTTATGTGACCTTGCTCCCTTACATTTCAACAGCGCAGATCCTGACTGCCTCATGAAGTCCCGTTTATGACCTCCATCTCCTTTCCACACTTGTCGTTGAGGTAATCCCTTCAAGTGATCCTTGAGAATATTTCCCATGCCCATAAAGTCTGCCCCCTGAGAGTCCACTGCCAGTGTCCTAGATCTCACTCCCCAATGCTTATTTGAAACCAGACAGTATTGTGGTCACTCCCAGTCAGGGGTCCTGTACAACCATGTCCCTTACAGATCCCCATCTGCCAGAACCACATCCAGGACATGCCCTCCCTTGTGGGCTCCATCACATGCTGTGTTAAGAACACATCCTGGAAGCCATCCAGCAGCCTCTGCTCCTTGGCCACCTTAGGACATGGTTCCCCAGTTTGTACCTGGCATATTAGGTCCCCATCAACCTCCTTCCCTTTTGGACCACACTGGGCAATGATGTTGTCCAACAAACCATCCTCTAGAACATCACTCATCCGGGGCCTATATGCTACTCCCAGCTTGACCTTATCTCCTGCTGGGGATAGTAAGGTGACCCATAAGGCCTCCATGTTTCCCTCTGCCTCTTCTACCATAGCAATTTCTATGTCATCTCTAATGAACATAGCCACTCCACCCTCTGCCCTCCTTTCTATCCTTCCTAAGCATAGTGTACCTCAGATATTTAGGTCCCAGTCATGGTTTTGTTGGCCAGTTTCCGTGACTGCCGCCACATCCACCCCCTCGAACAGCATGGCCTGGAACTCTGGCAACTTGTTTCCCAAGCTCCTGGCATTTACTAACACTAACCCCACCCCTTATCCTGATCCTTTTTAGCCGAGACCCCATCCAGATTCCTTATGCTTCCATCCTCCTCCTGCTCCTCCTGAAACCTCCACCTCAGTCTGTTTCCCCTCCCCTTGGGCTTGAAGGCTACCCCTCATCTGGAAGGGAGGGCTTCTGGTCAGCCCTCCCTTATCCCTTCCCCTTATGCTCACAGTACCATGTTACCTTTTTCATTTTAAAGTAATTTGCATTTGTCAAAAGTGAAAACAAAATTGTATTTTCTGCTGTTTTTTGCTAATTATAAAAATCTAAAAGGTATATATAAATGAAACACCACTCATTCTGTACATATTTTGTGCTGAACAACTTTCATGCTCACAGTATCATGCTATAATATATTTATTTTAAAGATATTTACATTTGTTTGTCAAAAGTGAAAAGAAAATTAATTTCTGCTGTTTTTGCTAATTAAAAAATTCTATAGGTATCTAAAATGAAACACCACTCATTTTGTAGATAATTTTGTGCTGAACAACTTTCATGCTCACAGTACCATGCTATCATTTATCATTTTAAAATTATTCCCATTTGAATATGGTTAATACTGCTTCTGAGGCGAACATTCTGAATTAATTATTGAGAGATTTGTGACATAGTAACTGTGTGTATAAATGGTAACTGGGTGTATAAATAAATTTATACACACAGTTACTCAGATAAACTGAATTTATCACAATCTGTATCTCCACACCTATAGCATAAATGTATATATATATGGGATAAGCAGGGGTTCAGTGTGTGATAATGCATTTATCTTGTACAGTTTTCAGTGACCTCAAGTAACCTCGGCACGAAGGCAGGAGTGAGAGTTACAAGAGGTCACTGGAAACTATCCAAGATAAATGCATCATCACACACTGAATCACTGCATATTCCATTTATGCAACAGGTTTAGATGCTGTGTGAACATTTTGATTTTGGTAGGTGTAAATAATTTGTCAAACAAGGGCAAATAAAATTTAATTTCATGCTGTTTTTTGCTAATTATAAAAAAAAATGGTGTCTATAAATAAAACACCACTCTTTTTAGACATTTTTGTACCATGCTATCATTTTCTGTTTTAAAGTTATTCACATTTGTTTGTCAAAAGTGAACAAAAATTACATTTTCTTCTGTTTTCTTGCTAATTATAAATATATATAAGGTATCTATAAATGAAACACCACTCATTTTGTAGAACATTTTGTGCTGAACAATTTTATGCTCACAGTACCATGCTATCTTTTTAGTTTTAAAGTTAATCTTATTTGAATATGGTTAGTACTGCTTCTAGGCTGAACATTCTAAATGAATTCTGAAAAGAACTGTGTAGATAAATGGGATACTATGGTGCTACATAAATTTATCACCATAGTATCATAAATAAATGGTTTTATTCTACAGTTTTATCTTGACGCTGTTGCATAAATATATATATATATATATGTGTGTGTGTATGTATATGTAAACATAGAAACATAGACTTTGACAGCAGGTAACGACTGTAGCCCAACCTACCAGTTCCCTACCTTTGGATAAGTTGCAGATCTAATTAACCACCAGCCTACTTCTTCCTACCCCCACCTGAATTGCCTTATGTCTGTCCCATGCATTCTTGAATTCCCCACTGTTTTTGACTCCACTACCTCCTCAGGAAGGCTGTTCCATGCATCCACTAACCTCTCTGTGAAAAAATACTTCCTCACACTGCCCCTGAGCTGTCCCCCTATTATCTTCAAATTGAGTCCCCTTTTTCTTGCACATCTCTTTATCTGTAAGATGATACCCTCTTGGACTTTGCTGATTCCCTTGAGGTACTTGAACGTTTCTATCATGCCCCCCCTCCTTTCCTCAAGAATATACATATTAAGCTCCTTTAGTCTCTGTTTGTATGGCTCTGTTGCAGACCCCACCATTTTAGTTGCCCTCCTCTGGACTGCCTCCATCCTGCCTCTATGTCCTTGCGGAGATGGGGTCTCCAGAACTGCACACAGTACTCCAGATGGGGTCTTGCCAACTGTCTGAACAGAGGGATAACAACTTCTTGCCTTCTACTCGTGATGCCTCTCCCTATACATCCTACTATCCCCCCAGCCATTCTAACTGCCTTCTCACATTGCTTACTTACCTTTAGTTCATCTGATATGACTACCCCAGGTTCCTTTAAATTTTTGTTGTTGTTAATACCCCCTCCATTGTGTACTCTTCCCCTTTGTTTTTGTTCCCCAGGTGCATTACTTTGCACTTCTTAGCACTGAATCTAAGCTGCCATACTTTTGACCATTCCTCCAACCTTGCCAAGTCCCTTTTCATCCTTTCCACCCCTTGTGTATCAACCCAGTTGCAGATCTTTGTGTCATCTGCAAAGAGGCATACTTTACTTCCAGTCCCTCTGCAATGTCACTTATAAAAACATTCAAAAGGACTGGACCCAGTACTGAACCCTGTGGTACCCCACAAGTAACCCCCCTTTCTTCAGAGTGGACTCTGTTTACTATTACCGTCTGTGTCCTGTTGTCCAGCCAATTTTTTACCCATGCTACCACCCTGGGACCCACTCACAGGCAGGCTAATTGGTTTATTAATCTTTTGTGTGGGACAGTGTCAAATGCCCTGCTAAAGTCTAGATAGGTCATGTCCATAGCCTCCTGATCTACTACTTTGCCACCCAGTCAAAGAAATCTATTAAATTCATCTGACATGACCTTCCTGCTGTGAATACATGCTGCCTTGGGCCTGGCCCACTGGCCTCTAGGCACTCAACAGTCTTTCTTTCAAGTTATTTCATCATTTGTCCTACCACTGAGGTCAAGCTAACAGGTCTGTAGTTTCCTGCCTCTGCTTTGCTCCCACTTTTGTGAAGGGGAATCACATCTGCCCTCCTCCAGTCCTTAGGTACCACACCATCATCCCATGATTTTCTGAAAGAGTGGTCAGTGGTTGCACTAGTTCTCCCCTTAGTTCTTTTAGAATTCCAGGGTGAATCCCATCATGCCCCATTGCTTTGTCTACCTTCAGTTTTATGAGTTCTGTCAGAACCCTTTCTTCTGTGAAAGGACTGGTATTGACCCCCCTATCCAGAGGGTTCCACATCATGTCAGTAAAGTTTTTACAGTGCCGACAATGACAGCGAGTGAAAATCGGGGAAAACTGCAGTAGCAATTTGCACAACAGTGAGTGGAACAACAGTGACACTCAACCCCATTTACAGGACCTAACACAGACAACAAGATTTTTTATGTGGGGGCTGTGCCTCCCACACCCACCATCATTAAGATTATCAACTCCAAGGGGGGGCTTGACATCGAGGAAAAGTGCAAAAACTACATGCAGCAAAATGTATCACACACCACAAGCTCTGAACCCAGAGCCTTCTGCAGTAGTGGCACACACCCAACCACTACGCAAGACAGCCACATCGCAATCACACCACCAGACTTCCTGCCATATCCTGTTACCGCCCTCCTCCTGTCCCACATGTAGCCCATTCTTACACTTGCTGTTGTTGTCGTACTGCCTCGCTATTCCCCTACTCACTATTGTTCCACAGTCGCTTCTCTAACAGGCGATCAAATTGAGTAGCTCATATTGAGTCACACAATTTGACCGCACCAGTATCACTGGATACCTATCCACAGTGTGTCAATTGATTGGATTAGGTACTTCCCACTCCTCTTTTGTGAATACTGAGCAGAAGTATTTGTTCAGTATCCCTGCTTTTTCACTGTCTTTCTCTGCCCTTTATTAAGCCTCACTATCCCTCTCTTGGTCTTTCTTCACTCACTAATGTACCTCTAAAAGGTTTCATCTCCCTTCTTTGTTTGTATCTTCTATTTTTGCTCCCACTGAAGCCCGGGCATCCTTCTGGGGTGCTTGCTTGATGTGGCTACTACTCCCTGCCTGAACCCCTCATCTCCGGATGCACTCCCCTAACCACCCAGGCAGGTCTAGCCCCCTGGATCACCCCCCCAGGGTGGGTCCACCCTCCCTTGGTGACCTATCTGTAATTAGAGAAGTCTTACCTGGGTGATGGGTTGGCTGTGAGTCCTCCAGAGTGACAGGGCAGTGGTGGGATGTGAGCCTGCTTCCCTGGAGCCGCCTTCATCTCTGCAGTGATTCAGCAGGTGTTTTTCCATGTTTTGTGTGTCCCTGAAGTGCAGCAGTGCAATGACATCATTATGCCGATGTCAATTGCACTTCTCCTCTCTTTGGCCCTAAGCTTGAGTAGTGCCTCCGGTCTCCACCGAGGGCTGCTACTATGCCAGGCAAGCCCTGGATCCCCCCAGAGAGAGAGAGAAGTCAGTTGGATGCCTCGATCCTCTCTCCCCTGCTGACCCCTGGTGCCCAAGCTTGTTCCCGAACTCGGTCACCAGTGTGGCACAATGTAAGATGACCAGCACCCTGGCCCTCAGTGCCACTGGGTTGACCTATCCCACATCTTAACCAAGTTTGCTATCTTTTCTTTTGATTTGGGCCTTTGCTATTCTGACTGCCTTCCTTGCTTCCTTCTGCTTTAAGTGGTACAGTTCTCTGTCCTGCTTCTTCTGTGTTTCCTTATACTTCCTGAATGCTATCTTTTTCTTCCTAACTATCCCCACCACCTCTTTTGAGAACCATAGTGTTTTTTTCTTTAATTTTTTATTTATTTGCTTCACACAAAGGCTTATTGCTCCTGTGATGGCAGTTTTGATGTTTCCCCATTTTTCCTCCACCCCTCCTTCTTGTCTGTTTGCTTGTGCTTTTCTGAACCTCTCTCCCATTTTGACAAAGTCAGCTCTTCTAAAGTCCAGTACCCTCACTTTTGTATGGCTTGAATCTGTGGCTGTGTTTATCATGAACCACACTGTTTGGTGGTCTTATTCCCAGATGGCTACCCACTTCTAGATCCGAGATCCTCTCTCCATCTCCATTTGAGAGTACCAGGTCTAAGACTGCTCCCTCCTGAGTGGGTTCCAACACTAACTGTCTGAGGCATGCCCCCTGTAGGGCATGGAGACTGACCTTGCTCTTGGATGTGGCTGCAGCAAAGGTGCTCCAGTTAACACTTGGCATTTTTAGGTCCCCCATCAACAATATCTCCCCATTTTCTGCCATCCTAAGGATGCCTTCTATCATTTCCTTGTCCATTTCCTCCCCCTGAGACTGGTGTCTGTATACAACACCCATGCAGATTGTGATGCCATTTCCAGTCTCCAGGGTGACCCACAGTGCCTCCTCTCCTCCCTGTTTACCCTTTAGTTCCATTGCTTTCTATCCCTTCCCTTTACGTACAGAGCTACTCCTCCACCTCTTCTAACCTCTCTGTCCCTCCTGAAGATTGTGTACCCTGGTATGTTGACATTCCAGTCATGGTTCTCTTTGTACCATGTTTCTGTGACTTCCATGATATCCAAGTGTCCCTCTTCCATCAAGGCCACCAGTTCAAGGAGCTTGTTACCTAGACTATGGGCATCGGTACTCATTATCCTCCATTTTTGAGGACCTTACCCTTTTGGCCCATCCCTATCCTTCTGCAGTTGCCTTTTTCTCCATTTACCACTGCCCTTCTCCCTATCAACTTTTCTATCTTGGTGTTTACCCCACTAACTCACCCTGATTTTTGGGGGTTGATTTCCCAGCTCCTTTTCAGTGTCTCCCTTGGCTAGCTTTAATCTTGTCAATGAAGCATTTAAACCTATCACTTAGGATCCTGGTTCCCCATCCTGGACAGATACAGACCATTGCACCAGTATAGGCCTGCAACCCTCCAGGTGGACCCCCAGTCCCCAATGAAGCCAAAACACTGAGCTCTGCACAGTTTTTCAACCATTGATTGAATCACATGGTGTGGTGCACCCTAGCCTCACTCATGCCATAGACAGGCAGCACCTCCAAGAAGGTTACCATGCATGCTATTTGTCTAAGGCCCTTCCCCATTGCACTGCTCTGATCCCTTTCTTAGCCAGGTCATTTGTCCCTAGGTGGACAATGATATCCAGCTCCTTCCCCCATGCAGCTGCTCTCCTGATCCTGAGGATTCACTCCCTGTCCCTCCTAGCCATGGCACCAGGCAGGCACTCCTCCCTCTCCCTTCCCAGTTCTCCTTCTAACAATGGAGTCCCCACCAGGGTTGTTTATTTCCTGTGGGGTCCCATGCAACCCTGTGGGTCTCCTTTGTGGAGGTTTCCAGCGTCCTCCTTCATCTCCACTGTGGGTGCCTCCATAGAGGAACCACAATCTGCCAGAATGGTGTACAAATTGTGGAGAGGTACAACTGGAGGGATGTGCCTCTGTTCCACCACCCTCACCCTCCCTGAGCCCACTGTGGTCCAATCGCTTCTCTTTCTTGGCAACTTTTGAGACAGCAGAGGCAGCCCTGGTGGTCCCTGGGTAGGAGAAGAGGTCCCTCGAATCCTGGCCAACTCAGCCTGGAGATGAGTAATCTCCTCTCTCAGTCCAGAGAGGTGCCTGCAGATGGGACAACACCGCATCCTCCAGAATGTCTCCTGTAATGCTGCCACTCCACAACCACTGCACTGCACCACTCCCATAATGTACTATTTGTGGCCCCTCAACTGTTGTTTTAAATGTTTACTCTTTCTCTCTGTTTATTATTTTATTTTATTTTATTTTATGTTTTCTCCCTCCTTTCCTACTGCCTCTGTGCCCTTAAAGCTCCTGCTCTTCCTGTTCTGGGACAGAAAGTTCCTGTATTCCTCAGTAGTCTCTGTCTTACTTGCTCAGAGTCAGACCTCCAGCAGCTGGGGGGGTGAAGAGCTACTTTTCTCCTTCTAGGATGGTGAGTCTTTTGTGCCTCTGTGATCACTCCCTCCCTGCTCTGAAACAGGAACTTCCTGTTGTCAGTCAAATTCTGTGCCTATAATAGTGGAACTGGGTAAGGGAGGGGGTGGAGGGGAGGAAGGGAGGGCGATATAGTCTCAGTAGAGGAGTTATAGAAGTTGCCTCTTTCCTCTTGCTGCTCTGCCAAAAAGCAATCTAAGGCAGTTTTAAATCCAAACACCTGGCTTCCTGCTGCCTATGCCACTCCCCCTAATTCACAGTTCCCTTCTTCACCAAACTTATTGCACAGGTAACAGTTCCCTTCACCCAACTCAGACAAACTCTAACTCTTGCTTTTTTGTTGTTGTTTTTACCCTAAAATGAAGGTTTCAGTAGTAGAGTTTGAGTTCTTAAGTCCCAGTAGAGTAGTAAAATTCTAACAGCACCTCCTTCCTCTTGCTGTTCTCTGCCAAATGCTATCTAGGGCAGTTTTAAATCCAAACACCTGGCTTCCTGCTGCCTAAGATTCTCCCCCAATTCACAGTTCCCTTATGCACCTAGCTAACTGCACAGATAACAGTTCCCTTCATGATATAAAGGGAACTGTTATCTGTTATCTAGGTAGATATTATACTGGCATGATGGAAACATAGAAACATAGAATTTGATGGCAGATAAGGACTGCTTGGCCCACTTAGTCTGCCCATTTTCACTAACTGTTTCATATACCACAGATCCTAAATGATCTGTGGCTCATCCTCTCTTTCCTATTGCTAGAGTTCCTTTATATCAGTCCCATGCATTTTTGAATTCCCCTACCATTGTTGCTCCTACAACCTCTGCTGGGTGGCTGTTCCATGGATCCACCTCACTTTCCATGAAAAAAATACTTTCTCACATTACCACTAATCTACCCCCTCTATCTTCATATCATGGCCTCTTATTCTTGAACATATTTTTTTAAAGATGCTACCATCTTGTAACTTATTTACACCCTTGAGGTATTTGAAAATCTCTATCACCCCCTCCAGGGAATACATAATGAGATCCTCCAATCTCTCCTCATATGACTTTTGGTGCAGTCCCTGCACCATTTTTGTAACCCTTTCTCTGAAACACTTCTACTCTCTCTATGTCCTTCCGGAGACGCAGCCTCCAGAACTGGACACTAGATGAGGTCTCATTAGTGTTCTATACAGTGGCATCACCACCTCCTTCCTTCTGCTGGAGATACCTCTCCTTTGCAACCCAGAATTCCACTGGCTCTCCTCACAGCCTTCTCACATTGTTTGGTAACCTTTAGATCATCAGATGGGTAGCTTCTGCATAGTTAGGTTGAGTGAGGTGTTTAACATTAAATCCCAATTGTTGCACCTTAATAACTTCAGCAGTGTTCAACAAAATAGCCCTTAATTTGGCACACATGGTCTGGCTGGTAGGATCTCAAGATGTGAAAAGTTTCAAGCCAGCACCTTATGCTGTTTCCAAGATATGGAGCCTCCATGTTTAATGAAGTGCCTTTTTTTCTATACTTCGTACACTTTTTTTTTTTGCTGTTATGTACAGTCAAGATAGTAGGGAATTTTTATTCCAAATCCTTTATGCTAAAAGTAGCCTATGCCAAGGCAGTGCCTTTTGAAGGTTTCATGAAAATATATTAATCGGTTCCAGAGTTATAGTTGCAGCCATAGACATGGTCAGATATTTCCTGAAATTTCTGGGTTATCTCTGGAGAAATTCCCAGCCTGCCTACAATACAACTATGGGCCACCAGAAATAATCCCTTTAGATATATCATGAAAGATCTGGAAATATCTGAACATATCCATGGCTGCCATTATATAAGATTTGAAAGATTTTTTCATGAGGTCACTCAGTAGGGTTCTTGGATAAGCCTCTGATATGAACTATGCAATTTTGGTTCATATGAACATTTTCAGTTTGCATCACTTAGCTGACAGGAACCGAAAACGGTTCTCATGAACCAACACTTTTTTTTTGGTTTGTGACTGACGCCATCTTGTGTGCTTTTTTTTTATGAAAAAAAACATGGAAAAATACCTTAAAATTATGTGTTTTAAAAAAAACACCTGAACGTAGTTAAACGAGATCCATTTGGATAGATTCTGGGGTTTGTGTTTTTCAACATTATGCTAGGAAAAGGTTTCTGGGCACCCAAAATCCTGGTGCCCATCTTAGCAAGAGGAGATGGTCACCCGCATACTCTGAGAAAAGTGGGACTTTCTTGGTTTCTGCAGCTGCAGATGAGTGCTGCATCTAGCTTTAGTGCCAGCAGAGAACCAGCAATCACTCAATCTCACTCTCTCTCTCTCTCCATTTATCTAGCCATCTCTCTCTCTCTCTCTCTCTCTCTCTGTTTATTTATCTGTCTGTCTATCTACCTAGCTTTTCTTTACTTTTTAAATCCCCCCCCAGCTCAGCCACCCTCCCTCAGCCTTCCCTGCTATATACTGTAGTATAGCAGACTGGAGTGCCCAGCTCCAGTACCACTTGCTCAATCCCCTGCTCTCCAGGTCACCCACCCCCATGCATAGATGGCAACACCAGGTGCCCACATCTAATGCTGCCATAGTGTAAAAGCCAACACTGGGGTGCCCATTCCCCAGTGTCAGATCCAGTAGTAGTAATGTCAAAAGAAAGAAAACAGTCCATTGTCTTTTTGTTTTGTTTAATACTCAGTAAATAAGAAAATGGTCACTTGCTGATCTGACCCCCATCCACCCAGCCTGACCCCCACTCAATAACCACCACCCCAGTGTCCCACGAAATAGATTCACTGTCTGATAAACTTGTCTTGCTGATGCAACTATTGATTGCGTTATGAGAAAAGAAGGCAAATCCATTTAACATATTTCAATATGTTTCAGATTTTTACTCATAACTTTGTGATTTTTCAACACTTTTACAAAAGATTTTTATCACAGCCTTTTTGGAACCCCATCTCATGAACAATATAGGTGACATTTTTCAAATCCATCCTGAAAGGTGATTAAGTGATTGCTCTGCAAAATCACCTTTCAGGCAATATTTAAACATTTTCACCTACCAGGTTCCTGAGGTAGGGGTTTTAAGAAGATTATGTTTAAACTGAGATGGAAAATATGGTTCGAGGACTGAGTTATAAAGGAACATTGAAATATTTCAATTTTCACTCATAATTTTGCTGATTTTCAGTATTTTTTCACCAAGCCTTTAACATGAACTTTTGGGGACCCCACCTCATGAACAATGCACGTGACATTTTTCAAATCCATGCTGAAACTGTGATTTCACAGACAGTCCATGAAATTAAGTTTTAAGTGGGATTTGAACTACTGAGTTCATGAGGTGGGGTCAGAAGAAGACTATGTTGTGGAGGAACGACATGGTAAAATGACCAAGTTATGAGTGAACTTTAAATTATTAAAACATTCGCTCAGCTTCATTGCTTTTCAATCTATTTCCACCAAACTTTTAACATGGTCTTTTTGAAATTCCACCTCATGAACAATGTAAGTGAAAGTTTTCAAATCCATGCAAAAAGGAGATTTTGCAGTCACTCCACAAAATCATGTATTAGGCAGGATTTGAAAATGTTCACATACTGGGTTCATCAGGTGGGTAATAAGAAGAAAACATTACAATTTTGGTGTGAAAATATGGTAAAATTATCAAGTTATCAGTGAACATTGAAATATTTCAAAGTTCTCTTAGAACTTTGATAATCAATATTTTGACTCCAGTCATTCAACATATCCATCCCCCACATCATAAATGTGACAGGAGTCATTTTGCAACTCCTGGATGAGACGTGTTTTCACACTTGTGGTGCAAAATGACATTTCAGCCACTATGGTATGAATAATACATGTCATGTTTATGAGGAGGAGTCATAAAATGACTATCTTAAAAATTTGAGATCAAATATTAAAAAAGTGACAGATTGGTAATAATTGAGCCCACTCACCAAATAGCAAAAAAAGTATAATTAATTTATTTTTCCATTCTCTTATATATACTTGAGAGCATAGTGTCCTAATTACATCAAACGTTTTGGAAAAACATATCCTTCATCAGTGATGAACCACTCATGTTCATTCCAGAACTGAAATAAAATAAATAATGTTGCATAAATTCAGTACAATGTATCACAAACATGTATTCTATTAAACATTTTCCAATTATCTCACCTGGTGAATTCAAAGCACCTGAATTATTTCATCTATAAAATGTAAATGAAATACATTACTTCATTTATTAACTTGGTTTCAAATGTTATTGCATCCCAGCCCTTATAAACATATTATTCACCAAGATTGTTAGCTTATAAAGTACCATTGCATATCCTCATTTGTTTAGAACTAACAGAGTATCTTATGGTCTATCAATAAATAAAACAGAAAATTCCCACATCATAAACAGCATGCAGAAGAACTTGTTATAAAGTTCCATTACTTCTCATAGATATTCTCACATCATAAGTTGTACACCAAAGGAATTGCTATCAAATTCCTTTAATTTTCATGGACATTGCACAAATTCTAAAGTAGGCTGGCAGTCATTTGCAGTCATAACATCACATACAATTTTGTTAGTTCATGAGTTGGTTGATTAAATCACAAAAGAACTCAATGTACACAAACAGAACTTTACAGAAGGACTCTTATTTGTTTACACCTATAGCCTTAACAGCAAAAGTCATGTAATTCAAAAATATGTACTTCCTAGTCAAATGTCTTTTACATATCTCTCTGTAAAAGAAACAATCAGGTTTTAGTATCCTTGAAAGGGGCATCACAAATACCTTAGCATCAACAATCTTTTGAATGATGTAAAAGTTTTACTTACTTAAAGTTTTAAAGATTTTATTTATTAAGATCTTGGATTAACCTTTGAGTATAGGCTCATTACATAGGTTCCACGTCAGGGTCATTACAGTAACAAATAAAACTACAACTTATGGAAAGCCATAAAAAGACAACCACAATTAAGGCAAATTAGGTAAGAGGTTACATGGGTGACTGAAATAAACAAACACTATGGTACTTACCAACACAAAAGGAAAAAAGGGAGGGAGAGAGAGTAAACAAGGGAGGGTTGGATCAGGAAGAGAAGGGTAATAGTGAGAAGACAAACAGGAGAAAGAGAATATATACTGAAAATCAGCCCAGAAGGTGGGCCTCGTCACTCATGAGGGAGGTTTCTACTAAGCATACTGGCAGTGCCAGTAGTGGGAAGTGTTAACAGAGAGTGTCGGGTGAGGAGGTGGTGCAGGATCAGAGCAGGATGTCAGTATAAAAAGGGGAAGAGGGAATGGGAGCTGAAGGGGAGTGCTGGAGAGGAGATGGTGGAAGAAGAGTAGATGGTGTAGGGAGGAAGTTGAGTCAGTTAGGAGGAAAGCAGTAGGGGTGGAGGCACCCGGCAGTGTGGTGGTAGAAGCGAAGGGGAGAGGGTGGCAAAGTTTAGGAGGGAATATATGGGGTATAGACAGCACCAGGAGGTACTTAGGTTGATGAACTGCCAGGGGCTGGAGGCCGTAATGGAAACAGTCGCAACTTGCTTTGGTAACCAGATATGATTATAGCCCACGTTATGCTGCCGTGACCTCTGCTCTCTCTAAATGGAAGTGGTCAGCATCTTGTGCAGTTAATTTATACTGCTAGCACATGGGGAATCTGGTGCATGGCAATGAGTCTGTACCATTGGACATACTCCAGATCTCTTTGTGCCCGACCCGCTAAAAGCATCACCTAGCAACCAGCAACAAAATTGCTAGGTGTCTCCATGTGCTCCCAAATAATTTTTTACAGTTTGTATATAAATATTAACATCTACAAGCTGATAAACCTGATATTCTGTTTAAAAAAAGAGAACTCTGATTATTTTCCTAAATGAATGTAACTCATAGTGTTTCACTATCAGAACTATTGTTTACATAAATCTCCTACTCGTACTTCAGGTTATAATGTAGTCCTACTTGAAGTACTCCAATTCTCATTAAGTGAATACATTACTTGAACTTCAGGTTGTGTGTGTATTACTCAAACTTTGGGTTATGTGTATAACCTAACCGCAAGTGCTTCTCCAGACTTGATTTTCCAAGTACTTCATTTGCTCCAGCTTTGAATCATTTGTATAATACCACACTGTATCCTACAATCATCAGCAAAAATAGATGTACATTTTAAAATTCACTGTAACATTAACCAAAAGTCCTAAGCCCAAAAATTTGAATTATTCCTTAAGTAAATTCTCTACTCCAGCTGAAGACACACTGAGCGTCATCTTTTTCAAATCAAGCAATCATCCCCCACATCACAGGATATATGGGTGCTTCTGAATATAATTTCCTACACCTTAAAGCAAAAAATATTCATATAAATAAAATAAAGGTAGATTGCATGAGGTCAAATATTAAAATGCATAATAATTCTAAAGAAATGTTATGTGTAGTGCCAGCTTTTACTCCAGCAGGTAGTGTTCTGTGATCCCTTGCTGGTGAATTGAGTTTGGGGGCAAGCTCAGTGAGCCAGATGGATGGGACAAGGCTGGGGGGACAGTGCTGTTATGTGACACCACCACCCAGCCTGGGAGGGAAGGTGAAAGGTTGCCCGCATTGGCCCAATTACCAAATAGTGAAGAGAACTTTTCACTTGGCATAGCGCCCTGCACCTCTGCACACATGGGCACCAGAGGGCACTGTGCTTCAGCTGACAGATCAACTCTTTACCCTGTGTATCTTTATCTGTGACCAAATGGAAGCAGTGGTCCAGATGTCCCTGCCCTTCTGCAGCCCCCCAGACAGCCCAATGAATTATTTACATCTGTTGTTGAACTGAAGTGTAGGACTCCACAGAGCCCTACACTTCTGTAGGCAGACAAAGTCTTCCCTTGGTGCAGGGTACAGAGGCACTGCATGTCTGCATCTGATTAAACATGTTCTAAAGGGACCTGCATGAATGAAGATACAATTACATTATCTCAAAAGAAAGAAGTTCTTTGCAAAACTGTATTAATGCAACAGTTAGGGTTCAATTAAGGTGGTAAACTAGGTAAGAAATTGGTTACAGACAGGCAGCAGAGGTTGGTGGTAAACAGAGTTCACTTAGAGGAAGGGAAGGTGACCAGCAGAGTGCCACAGGGATCAGTTCTATGATCAGTCCTCTTTAATGTCTTTGTAAGTGATATTGCACAGGAGCTGGAAGGGAGAGTTTACCTCTTTACAGATGTGACCAAACTCTGTAATAGGGTGGGCAGTCCATGGGGTTGAAAAGGATGAGCAGTGACCAGAGAAAACCCAAAGAGTGGTTAAGAATATGGCAGCTGGGTTTCAATACAAAAAAGTACAAATAATGCACTTGGGGCACAGAAACCCAGAGACAGAGTAAAAAATGGGTGGGTGTTACTGATGGCTACCAAGCAGGATAGAGACCTTGATATGATCATATCAGATGATGTAAAGGTGGATAGGCAGTGGTACAAAGCAGTTGGAAGAGCGAGAGTGGGATGCTGGGGTGCATAGGAGGTATCACCAGCAGAAGTGGTAGGTGGTGTTGCCTCTATACAGATCACTGGTAAGATCCCACCTAGAGTACTGTGTCCAGTTCTGGAGACAACATCTCAGAAAGGACATTGACAGAGTGGAAGCAATCCAGTGGAGGGCAACTAAAATGGTGCAGGATCTGCATCTGAAACCCTATGAGGAAAGATTAAAGGACTTAAATAGGTACACCCTAAAAGGGGGGAGGGTATGACAGAGACCTTTAAATACCTCATGGGGATAAACAAAGTACAAGAGGGAAGCATTTTTCAGAAAAAAAGGTGCTCATGGACAAGGGGCATGATCAGAAGCTGGAGACAGGGTAGATTCAGGAGAGATGTGGGAAGTACTGTGCTTCTTCACAGAAACAGTGGTGTATTCCTGGAACAGTCTTCCAGTGGAGGTGGTGGGGTGAAAACAGTAGTTGGGATTCAAGAATGTATAGGATAGTCATAAGGGAGTCATAGGGAAAGGGAATGGAGGGAATGAACTGGAGATCAAGAAGGATCTGTGGTGATACTATAGGCAGGGAAAATTGGCAGACTAGGTAGGCCAAGCAGTGATTATCTGCCATCAAATTCTATGTTTCTATTTTAAGGGGCCTGAGCTGCTGCAGACAGAAGTGCTGTTGCAATTTTAGTATCATGTATTTCATGGCACCTGTACTTCTGTGGCCAGAGGTTGGTGTGCATGTTTTACACCTGCAGCTGCAGAACTGTGTGTATATCTTGCAGCATGGATGTGTACATGTGGCTACAGAAGCACAGCCCTTCTGCAGACAACAGAACTTTTGTAATATGGGTATCATAGATTTGTACCCATGGCTGCAGGTGCCTGTGCTTTTGCACACAGAAGTAGTGTTGTGATTTTAGTGTTATTGATTTCCATCTGTAGCCAGAAGTGAGTGTGTATGCCTTGCGATGTGCATATCACAGATACAAATCCACAAAATTAGTATATCAATGCTACTGCATTTGTGTCACATGGAAACAGTTGCCTGTTGTTTGACTTACACTAACCCTAACACCACATTTCCCTACTTTTGTGGCATTAAGTTGAAACCTATCGTAGCTGGTACATTAATGCAGATTTTTGCAAATAATATCTATCTATCTATCTATCTATCTATCTATCTATCTATCTATCTATCTATCCATCTCATCTGTTCTAGAGCCATAGATATCACTTGGTATCCACACATTGACAGGTCCACTGGAAGTGCTGATTCATCAGAATGCCTTCAAGCTAAGCTCCTCCCACCACTCAGGTGGTATATAGTCTGGCTCCCTCCTCATGATATCAGATATTCCTTTCCACTGGAAGAGTCCAGTCTCATCCTTCACAGCCCTGCAGAGCTGTATACTACTAGAGTGTACCTTTGGTGAAATTGTTTGCTTTCTTCAGGTATTTGCAGTGTTCCTCAATGGATCTCCTCTCCCTTGCTCTGGCGCTGCCTTGTCAATGGAAGATGGACTCTGAGGAAACAAAGCTAACTTGTGGCTTCAAATTCTGCATCATGTGCCAGCAGAAGATGTCGAAAATGGCCCCCGTTTTGCCTCTTGCCTAGGGGCACATGATGTTTCTGGCTGTTGCCTATGCCAAATAATGTTCTTTCTTGGAAAATCATGTGGCAGGCTTCTTCTCTGCCAGCTGACAGGCATCCAAAACTCCAGCTGAAGTACTGCAAGATTTTTTCAGCTGCGGTGGGGTCGACTTCCCAGTTTGCGGCCATGGAATAAGCGGCGGCAGCTGCAGTAGGCACCTCCTTGGCCTCAGTGCTGCTCCTGACTAGGGCCAGCATTGGAAGGTCTTTATGGAGGATTTCCACAAAATGTGGCTGGCCCTCCAGGTCTATGGGGAGAGCCCTGTCCACCACAATAAGAAACACAAGTGCCTCCAGAGCCTGTCATGGGATCAGGAGCTATTGCTGTCCTCCTGGTCATTCGATTCCCTAGACCACTCAACTCGTCAAGCTCAAGTGGCTGAAGGAATTGGTTGACAGCTCCATGGTGCTCCCAATGGCGTATTGATCTTGACACTGGCTGATCAGGCTGTCAAGATTTTTCTAGCCCTGTCAAATAGTTGTCGGAGTAGATTGATGAGGAGAGTCTCCAAGATTCAGGTTATACTAATCCACTCCCAGAAGGACATGGACTGGTCGGTGTCCCCAACCCGCTCCATTGAGGACTAGCTTCCACTGGTGGTTCTGCTGCTGAAGCTGATGCTTGTCCATGCACCTCAGCATGTAGTCTATAGCAAACATCTGGTGGCTTCTCCTCAGCATGATCTTCAGTTCAATGCTTGAGGTGCCACTCATGCTGTCAATCCCACCCAACTGAAAGGTGCCACCATCAATGTTCTTCATCCTCCTAATTATCAGGTGAGGAGAGACACCACTGCAGGATGTGATGGCACTACAAGGAGACCCTCTGGCAGCAATGGACAATTTTGGGGTTGGGAAGGGCTCTGCCACACAGATCTATAGTCAACTGGCAGGCACCAGTACTGCCCGTGCTGGCCCATGATCAGAAGATGTCCCCGGTGTCTGCCTTCCCCCCTTGTGGGTGAAACCACCTTCACCACAGCCTCTGGTGGAAATTCCAGCCAAGGACTTCCATGATGCAGCCAACTTGGCAGGTTGACTGTCAGTGGAAATCAAACCCTCAGAAGACTTCAGTATGGTCAGAGGTATCAAACAGCCACATTCAATTTTTGAAGAGTCCTCAGATGACTCAGATGGGTCATACCTGTTGTCCTCGAGGACCTACACTTTCAGTCATGTCTCAGTCAAGAACCTGCCCATCGACCAAGTGTCAGTGTATTCAGGGCTCTCCTTTGTCTGATCTCAAAGAGTATCCATGTGTCCTTGGAGCCAGTCCAGAAGACAGTGAAATACCCCTTTACAGACATTTTTGATAAGTATGAATCCATTTCGGGACCAGTTCTGGAGCTCTAGCAGCATCCAGTACCCTTCTCTTTAACCTTCACCTATAGGGTTCTCAGACCATTCTTCAGCCAAGAGATTGATTTTGGACTTGGCCTCCCAGAAGCAGGGGTGAAAGGGGTGTGGACAAGCCCCCTGATGAGGAGTCCAGGAAGCTTGACTTTTCAATACACTGTTTTTTTTTTATCTCCATCTGGTGAGTTACGCCATAATGATGGTGAACTTTAATCACTTCATGCTGAGAGTGCTGGATGAAGTCCTCCTCACCTTTCTGTTGACAAGAAGCTGCTGGAGATATTGATCAAGGAGCAAGGTCAAACACTGATTAAACACCAGTTCCAGATGACCTTAGGCATGGATGATTTTTGTGTCTGTGCCATGGCAGCAGCCATCACAATGCATTCCTGGCCTGGCTGAGGCTGTCCACCTTAACAGCGGACACTCAGCACAAGTTGGCTGTTGTCCCCTTCTTAGACACTGACCTATTTGTTCCAGGGATGAAAAGACATCTCACTGAGAAGTCCAGTACAACTCTTGACCCAGTTGCTTCATCCCAAGAGGACTCTGTGGCCCAGAAATCTAAAAGAAGTCCTTCAGTTTCAATCCTCTCAGCCACAGCAACATCAGCAACAGCCTCAGAAGGGCAATGCCAAGCCTGAATTCTAAGGCCAAATTATTTGGCCAAGGACCAACAGGCGAGGTAGGAGAAGTGGTGAACCTCTGCCCCAGTGGTTGATCCCTCCTCCAAATCTGCCCAGTGATGAGTCAGGGGTGTCATCCTCCAGCCTGTCTATCCCATGAACCAGTTCCCTGTGAGGAGGGTGTTGGCTGTGCAAATCAGTCTACCATCACTATGGACATATGGGTGCTAGAGGTGGTAGGCAGGCAGAGGGTTGCCTCTTGATTTCAAATCTCTCCTGCCTTACAAATCCCATGCTCCTGAAGAGTCCTTGGTGTCACAGGACATGCCATCTGCTATATGGGAGAATATTGCTCATCTCCTTGTGAAAGGAGTCATAGTCCATGTCCCAAATGCCCTGGTGAGTCGGGGGTTTGTGTCCAGGTACTTTCTGGTTCTGAAATAGATGGGGGGACTGGTGCCCCATACTTGATCTGTAGAACCTGAATGAGTTCATGTGGAAGCATAAGTTCAGAACGGTCATCCTGAATGAGATTATCCCAGATCTAGAATATGGCATAAGGTTTTGCTAACTGGATCTCCAGTATGCATTTTTCCACATACCATACCAAGCAGGCAGTATAGCGCAGTGGTTTAAGGCTCTGAGCTGCAAATCTGGTGACATCCAGCAGACCAGACCTTGGTTTGAATCCCACAGCTTCCACTTGCATACTGTGTAACTCTGAGCAAGTCATTTAACTTGACTGTGCTCCCAGGTTGCACCTGTGAAAAACCTTTCAGTTTAGTGTGCAACTCCTGGTTAAACAACTAAAAAAAAAAAATCTGTCTCACTGGTGGTACCTCTGCTTCCCTCCAGAAGAGGTTCTGTATCACTTCAGCTAATGCTCTTCAGCCTCTTGTCCACACCCAGGGTCATCTCCAAGTGAATGGCATTGTTGGCAGCCTTCCTGCAGTGCAAAGGCATCTGGGTGTATCCCTACCTTTTTTTCCATAATTTTTTATTAGAGAAAAAGTTATTTAAAAATATCACAATAATATTCGGACAATGAACATATCACAATTATAAACAATAAACCACCATAGTTAAACTATAACACATTATAAGAAATAACATCATTTAATTTTAAGAACAAACTATTAAAATTCCACATAATTAAAAATGAAAACAATTCCGAGTTACATCAGATCTCTTAAGAATTACAATGAAATCAACAACACAAAAGTACTATTAAAAATTAGGAGAATATTAGCTAAAAAGGGCAACTTGATATAATAGTAAAAGAGAAGAAAAAAGTTAGAATCAATGGAAAACCAAGAATACAAACAGAGAGGAAAAGGCACTAATGAGTAACAAGAGTGCTGTAAGTTAGTAGAGTGTTTAATTTATTATTGAATTTGACCTTTTCATCATTGAAACAGTGTACCAATTTTTATATCTTAAGTGCTTCCATAATTTCAGTTTCCCACTCTGCAAAGGAGGAACAGTATGATTTAGCCACTTTCTGAGAATCTAGGTTTTTGCAGCAACATAAATTAAGGTCAAGGAGGCTTCATAGGCCCATAGGATATGATTGCTGACAGGGATGTGTCCAATCACACATGACGTAACATTAAAATTTTGGAGTGAACAATGCGTAAGCATCTTAAAAGACATGTATCTGGGACAAAAAAAATGTTACACCAGGGCAATCTCAAAACTGTTTTATAGCTGCCTTAGAACTATTACATTTGACACAATTATCTGTTGGTTGTAGTCCCATTTTTTTCTTATAGGTGGGAGTGTAGAATAAGTTATTTAAAATGTTATACATGCTGGCCCAGTGGTGTAGAGGGTTGAGGCGCTGGTGCCTTATCTCAAACCATGCTGGTGGTCTGGGTTCAGGAACGGACTCGGGATGCCGGGGGCTGACAGGGGAAGGAGAGGATTGAGCATCAGTAGGACTGCTTTCCTCTCCTGGGGTGGGTTGTGGGTCGAGGTTGAGCTGCAGTGGCCTCTGGTGGAGCCCAGGAGCTCTGCAGATGCACATAGGAGGGAATAGTAGAAAAGCGGAAAATCCACTTTGCTACTGACTGGATGATGGCTGCCTCTGCCACGATACCCTGAAGGAGACCCTTCACCTCAGCAGCACTCTGGGGCCAAGTATGTGCTGGATGCCCCCTCAGTGCATTACCCTCGGAGGAGGGACCTGCCAGCGAAGGTTACGTCCGTTTACCCCAGGGATGGTTGTGACTTGAGGTTGGATGGCTCAGGAAGGCACAGGCAGAGCGGATGGGACCTAGACAGCCTGAAGGGTGGTGGGTCACGAGCACGAGGGAGGAAAGAGATAATACAAAAAAAATGTTATACAGTGACAATCTATAATTTGGCAGGGAACAGATTTTTGAAGGAAAGGACCAAATTGCTTCCCAGTTCCAATTCACTGATAAACCATTAGTGACAGTTCCAGTAGTTGACAGATTCAATTGCATACCCTCTATCAACAACACTGATGAAAAATGAGTAGAACATAAAGATAGTACAGTAGGTTAGTATTGCAGACAAATAAAACATTTCTAGTATTCTCATTAGAACTAAGCAAATAATCCTCTTGACTGAAAATCCTCTTTAGTACACTTAACACATTGTTTAAAAGTTCTGAGTCTGATTCACCTAGATTAAGCTGTTGTTTCAAAGGCACATTCATGCCAGATCCATTCCTTCCTTAAATCTTGAATTTTTCTAATCCCAAGCATGTCCAAGACTTGGCAATGAAACATTTTTTTCTTGATTGTAATACATTGATTTCCCCAGAGTGATTGTTGAGGTGATGTATCTAGTTTTAGACCTAATAATGTAGCTGTCTGCCCTATTTACCTAATAGGGTCAGAGATAATTGTTTTTAAAAGGGCATTTGGTAAGTTTAGGGTTTGTAAATAATGAATCCATGCTAATAGTATTATCCTAAGCTATATCCATTTCAATACTAAGCCACTTGTGAATACATACTTCTGTGTATTTGTTTTCAGTCATCTATAAGAATCCATTGCCCTACAAGCCAAGTAATATAAATAAAAGTCTGGAAGCTTTAAACACCCTTTTCTTTATCCCTCCTGGTTAATTTGTAATAGGCCTTCTTAAGCTATGGTATGTCCCTACCTGACAACTGATAGCCAGGCCACCTAAGGCGGCCTTGGAAGTCCAGGGATCTGGCCTTCCTTACCTGCCATGACTTGGGAATGCTGGTCTCAGACAAGACTAAACTGATCCCTCATGGATGATCATGTTCATTGGTGCATATCTAGACCCACTGTGGGCGAAGCCTGCCTGCCTGAGGACCAGACACTGATGCTGATCATTTCAGGTTGGATGCTCACACTGTGCCCAGGATTTCCTGCGGTTGCTGGTGTGCAAAGTGCCCTGCAACAGTATGGTTCATTGGGCCTGCTGGTGGATGCACCACCCACAGTGGAAGTTGGGTTCTTAGTTGTCTCAGCATCTAGGCCACTGGGACCAGCCAGTCACAGTGACCCAGCCAATGGGGGATGCCATCCAGTGGTGGCTGATTCCAGACCATCCTGGGAAGGAATCCCATTTGCCCAAAGCCGACCATCATGCTCATGACGGACATTTCTAGTGGGTGGGGAGCACACTGGGAGCCCTAGAGCTCATGGGTACTGGTCACCCAGGAAGTCCATCACTGCATAAACCTGCTGGAGCTTCATGTATAGTTTCATAGTTTCATAGTAGTGTACAAGTCTGTAGCCATGGGCCATGTGACTCGCAATTCAATCATGATAATAAAACGTTCTATCCCCCATATAGGCATCCAGTGCATTCCTGAAGGATTCCATTGTGTTGCTAGTCACAATGTTATTTGGCAATTGATTCCAAACTTTCACCACTCTCTGAGAAAACCAATTTCCCTTCATTGAGGTTCTGTACAGAGAACCTTTTTTTTATTTTTTTTTTATTTTTATTTAGTCTTTGGTAACCGGGTAAGGCCCACTAGGCACAAGTGCATGTTTTCAGGGGAGACCTGGGAGCACTGGGTAGTTAAGCGACTTGGTCAGAGTCACACAGTATGCAAATGGAGATTGTGAGGCTCAAACCAGGTCTGGTCTGCCGGATGTGCCACACTCATTCACAGCTCATTACTCTAACCTCTAGGCTATACTGCCAATCCTTTAGATGTAAACTGGGACCTCTGCTGTCTTTTCTGTAGTTTTAATTCTAATCCAATATATTCAAATAGGACCTTGTTTTTAAGAGCAACTTTCCTGATGGTTCAAAAATTTCAGCTTGTAGTCATTATATGCATACTAGACCTGAGAGAGTGTGTGCATTTGTTATTTTTGGCCAAGATTTACTCTGGCTTGCATTATTTGGATTTGTTCTGGAACCCTGCAGCACTTGCCTTTGCTGTTCAGCTGCTGGGCTGCTATCTCCTGTTGACATCGCCTATAGGGCAGAGGCGTGACTAACACTGTGCAGTGCTGTGCAGTTGTAACAGTGTTGCAAGGGAAAACTACCAGTACTTGGTGTACATACTGTGTTCCTCCTTACCCAAGCAATTCATTATGCCAAAATCTAAATGCCTTGTTAGTTTTTTTTTTTATTTGTTAAATTGACTCTGCCATATAGTGATGACAGCAGTACAACCCTGGATCCAGAGCAACACCAGGCTTGCTATAGAAGCTCTGGTACACCCTGCAGTTTTTAGCACCTCAGAATGCAAAAACTAACTGCAGCAGAGCAGTAATTACTGTATATACAATTCCAGAATCAATGCAAAAAGGGGAAATTTATGCATGAAAGTCAAAGGACCATGAAAGTTGCTCTTTAAAGGCTTTGTGAACCATATAGTGGTCCCTCCTTAGCCGCTTATACTCCAATGAGAATAGGTTTAAATTAACCAGCCTTTGCCCATTTGTTTTCGTTTTTTACCCTCTTAGTTGCCCTTCTCTGGACTCCCTCTAATAGTTTAATATTGTTATGGTCCATGGTGCCAAATATTGGATACAGTACTCAAGGTGTGGACGTACCATTGAACCATAAAGGGGGCATATTACCTAACTATCCCTGCTTACAATGTTATGCAAAATAGTGCCCATTATCCTGTTTGCCTTTATGATCACTTCTTTGCAATTGTCATCAGATGTCATTTTATTTGATGTGATCACACCAAGATCCTTTTCACTCATTTTTTTTTTATTTCCTGCCAATACATATAAAACGCTGCCTCCTTATTATGAGAACCAAGATGCATAATTTTGCACTTATCTAGATTAAAGTTCAGTTTGTGCTTCCGCCCCAATGTGTGATTTTGTCTATCTCATCTTGCAACAACCCTACCCCTCCTCACCCTCCCCAATTGCTCCAGTTTTCATGTCATCTGCAAACTTAGTGTGCCAACAGTTCCTTGAAGTTTGTAGTGTTTAAAAAAATAACCCCAAGAGTGAAGGCCCCAGTACAGACCCCTGGGGAACTCCACTCATCACCTGAGACCATGAGGAAAAGTGACTCACTATGCTGACCCTCAGTGTTCTGTCAGAAAGCCAAGAATTCACACAGCTTATTATATTACTTGGTAGATTCATACCCTGAAGTTCTTCAATTAAAATATCATGGGGTACACTGTCAAATGCCTTAGAGAAGTCTAAGAATAGCACATCAACAGGGAGGCCTTCATCCAGAGAATTGCTCACAGGTTCAAAAAAGTGCAAAATATTAGTATTACATGACCTTCTACTTGTAAAGCCACGTTGGTTTAAGTCTTCCAAACCTTTATCCACAATATGCTTATTTATTGCTGCTTTCTCTGACAGAATTTGCTCCTCTAGTAAAGGGTCAGGTTGTGCAGGTCCATACAGAAAACATCACAAGCATGTTCTAACTGAACAGTTAGGGCAGAATGCATTCCTTCCATTGTGTAGGAGGCCCTCTGCATCTGGACCCTCGTGTGCAGCCTTTGGATGAGATGAAAACCGAATACTAAACCACACCCCCAAACTCCACCCATAACCCCGCCCCTTTTATGACTAATGAGGGCATCGCTTGGACTCTGATTCACTTGATTTATTCAGAATTCCTGCTGATATAACATTGTGTACAACTTCTTTAAATTACATCATGATTATTATTTTTGGTTTATTTGATTTAGATTTAAATATTTTAAATTTCAGTGTGTGTTAACATTTGGTGGGGTTAGAGAGGGGCGTTCAGGGGACTTTCCTTCCTGTGTCGACAGCTTAGCTGACAAATTGAGTGACTACAAGGACACCTCTGACAACTGGCTAGTTTGGATCAGGTGGCCTTTTCTGGTAAAACTCCTTCAATAAATAAATAAGCTACACCAGTAATGGTGGACTGAGATGTAATTACAAATATCATCTGCCATTTTAAGATGTGCTACTGTCACTCCCATTGCTTCTACTCTAAAGTTATTTGTAATGTCAGAGAAGTTTTTAAAAGTGGTAGGAACTATTCTATGCTGTTAAATACCCTATTTTGTTTTCCACGTCAGTCTACATAGCAGATAGCATGATATGTGATATGTAGCATGGAGGCAGTGTAGCGCAGTGGTTTAAAGCTCTAAGCTGCAATTCTGGAGACCAGGGTTTGAATCCTACAGCCCAAACTTGCATACTTTGTGACCCTACACAAATCACTTAATTCCCTTGTGCTCTCAGGTAGTACCTGTAAACTAGCTTAGTGTGTCTCTTATGGTAAAAAAAAGAATAATGTTTTGAAACATTTTTGATAAATTGACTACATTTGCAGTGCCTTCAAATCTAGATTGTGTTCCTGTCATCTCATCAGCTACTGCTCTCTCTCTTCCTTTTCTCATTTTTATGTTGCTTGCACGCATGTGCAAGAAACATAGTGCCATCATCGGAGATTTCGGAGGTGTGTCACCTCCTCCTCCTCCAAGTCAGTCAGTGAGCTGGCAGGCACGGCCCCTGTAAGCCAATGCATTTTGGAGCTGTCTATGACACGCTCCAAAATGCAGTGGCATACAGTTGAAAGGAGCAGCTACACTTCAGTGAGCAGAGATAAGAGCGTAGCCCCCGGACACGCAGGCGTGCGCGCTCTGCACCTACTGTGTAGCCAACGGGTGCCCAATCCCCGTCGGTTGAGCTGCGCCTCCCTCCCCAGTTGTAGGTGCCATGCTGGGAGCCCACCCAGCGTGGCAATCAGTCCATAGGCCGAAGGGGTGCCCAATCCCCGTCAGCTGAACGCCCCCAACATCCTTGTGCCATGCTGAGCCCACCCAGTGTGGCAAATGAATCCCACAATGTCTTTTTTATTTTGAACCTAAAAAAGCAGCGATTCAGCAGGCTCCGACCCCCACAACCGCACCCACCCTGCGCACTCAGCCTCCCCGCCTCCTCTCACCCCATACTTACCTTCAGGCTCGGCATGATGATCTTGGTGGACGGAACACATCTGCACTCTTCAAAGCCGACCGCGAACTGAGGAAATGCCGGTAAGCTGTATAATGGCCTAGATAGGGGTTTCAACTTTGTTGCATATCTCAGGCATTTTGGGAATTTTACACCAAATTTTCAACAAGGGTTTTGGGACCCCTTCTCATGAATGATGTCACTGTCATGGCGTTATTCAGGCCGAAGGGTGATTCGGCGCAGTGACACAGTGACTGCAAAATCACCCTTCAGGCCTGAATACCATATGACGGTGAATCATTCATGAGAAGGGTCCCAAAACCCCATGTTGAAAATTTGGTGCAAAATTCCAAAAAATGACTGTTTCTGATCGTTATGCAGTTCCTCGCGGGCTTGTAAGTTCACGAATTTCAATATTTTCACTCCAGATTTTCAACATTGCCATTTTACCACACCTTCTTATGAGTAGTACAGCTGTCATTTTCACATCTCACCCAAAATGTGTTTCGCCCATATGGCGCAGAATGGCCCAGTCGGTGTTGAAATCAATGTATGGGACAAATTAAGAAAATCACAGTGACACTGTTCATGAGCAGAGGTCTTAAAATGGCTATGTTGAAAATTTGGTGAAAAATTCCTAAAAATGACTGTTTTCTGGCGGTTAGAGTTCCTCACGCATGCTCGTAAGTTCGCAAATTTTTAATATTTTCACTCCAGATTTTCAACATTGCCATTTTACCACACCTCCTTATGAGCAGTACAGCTGTCATTTTTCACATCCTGCCCAAAATGTGTTTCCGCCCATGTGGTGCACAATGGCGCACATACCTCTCAACTGTCCCTGATTTTCAGGGACGTCCCTGATTTTGCCTCAATATTTTACTCTGTCCCTCCTAAAAATTGTGTTTCCATGACCAATCATTGGGGGTTGTAAGCACAAAATAATGTTAAACATTGAAGTTACAGACTTGTTCTTCCTTAGAAAATATATTTTACACTAAGCCCTTATTCTACCAGCTTCCTGAGTGGATATCTCCAATTTGAAGATGTGTCCCTGATTTTGGTCCTTTGCCCCTGATTGTTTTAAGCCTTGTCCCTGATTTATGAGGCAGGAGGTTGAGAGGTATGATGGCACAGTTGGTGTACAAACTCAATGTATGGGACACATTAACAAAATCACAGTGACACTGTTCATGAGCAGAGGTCTTAAAATGGCTATGTTGAAAATTTGTTGAAAAAATTCCTAAAAATGACTGTTTTACGAGCGTGCATTGCGCAGTTCCTACGCACGCTCGCAAGTTCGCAAATTTTCAATATTTGCACTCCAATGACTTCCAAATACCTAAACAGCACATAGAAGCAAGCAACATTCGGCATTGACAAATACTTGTTGTAGCTTAGCATGACATTGGCCACATTATTCTGTGCTGTTGATATGAAAGGCCTGGATTGGTCTTCCTGGAATATCCAAGTAGTATGAAAACTGACAACAATAACTACTGAGGAGAGAAAGACATAGCATTGCTAGAAATTAAATAAAATACTAGATTATTAATTTAACAACAAAAGGGGTAACAAATATTAAAATATAGGACAGACCATAAAGGAAAAAAATGGTGAACATTTAAAGGTATAAACGTAGGGCAAATTCCTTATTACAGCAGTCAAAGACCATACTCACAATGCAGCCTGGAAAGGATTAGTTTGATTTGCTGCTAATGGTCTTAATAGCCCTACTTTACACCTCTCAGACTGAATGGTATACAAACAAAGGTCTGCATGACATCAGAATTTGTTTGTAATCTGACCATGCAAGTAACATGGTGAAGGATTTAGCAGAATCTGTTTTACAAGCATGTGAGCATTCAAAATGACTGAAAAAGTACTACCTCTGAATAAAACTGGATTAGCAGGTAAAGTTTCTGAAACACATTGTACAGTCCATACTGGGACAGGAAGCTACCCTAATGTGGTGCCTGTCTGGTTTCAGAAAAATGAAGGTGTTAATTAAGGTGGTATTGTTTACCCTTCTCGTGAATAATCTCCCAATTTGCTGGTGTGAAGTTAGAGGTGACAACTGAGCAGACAGGGACACATTTGGCTCTTTAAGTGCCCTGCTCTAGAAGGCACTTCCTGATTAGCATGCACTGCAAGCAAGCAAGCACACTGACATGTCAGACACTTGCTTACAGTCAGATGAGAAGAAAATGAAACAGTTAGTGGGGAATCTAATAGGTGCTGCTTGACCCACCATAAAAAACGAATTTGCAGTGGTGAAAACAGGAGGACCAAATCTGGACCTAGAAAACTAAATCATTCGGTCAAAACCGAGTAGGTGGTAACCTTAAGCCTGAGTGCAGACAATCGATGTCATAGGAGTTTACAATCAGCTGCAGGTGTGCTCTGCTGGGTAGGAGAGATGTTTGCACAAGTGGTTCCTGAATCAGGAAGTGGTAAGCCACCTGTTCACCATGTGTGGATCTGTTTGCCTCCTGGGAGAATGCAAAACTGATGCTGTTTTGTGCCTGCCTCCCAAAGTCTGGGACACAGCTTTGGGATGCCTTTGTGAGGCTGTGGACCCAAGGCCTCATAAACATATTCCTCCTTCCTCTTGATCCACAAGGTGGTGGTCAAGGCCCAGAGGACAAGGCATGGATAATCCTGGTGGCTCTACACTGGCCATGGCAGTTCTGGTACACAGAACTTCTCAGTCTCAGTAGCAGGCCTCTGTGGCAGTTGCCTTTTCCTTTTCTTTCTTCCTTTTAATTTTTTTTTTTTTGCAATTAAATATACTTTGTTGAAGAAATTTCAGCAAGTAAAACACTTAAACCATTAACAAACAGTAAGGATAATAATGTATCAAACCAAGAAATAATGAAAAAAGAACAAGAAAGAGATACAAATGGGAAAAAAGGCTGCACCTTCCCGATCACTCATTCCCCCTCCCCCGGAGCCACATCTAGCACCTAAAGCAGAAAAGCCCAGTTAATAAACTGCACAGGAAAGAAAAGAACAGAAAAGAAAAGAAAAGAAAAGAAAAGAAAAGAAAAGAAAAGAAAAGAAAAGAGAGTATCTTCTTGAGGTAAAATGTAATGCTAGGACCACTTGCAAAATAGCACATTATGTGAAACCACTATAAAGTTATACACCATTACTGCAAAACAAGCACACAGCCAGGCTAAATGAGTGCAATCAGGGTTAGCAGCACTTCTCACGTCCACTGGAAAGTAGAAAAGCGATGAGTCATCTTGGCTATGGCCCTTTCCACATTCAAAGCAAACAGCATCTCGTTATGTGATTCAGCATATGAGGGAACAATCTTGTCAGCACAATGTTGCAAAATATTAAATTTTGCCACAGAGGCAATAAGTGCCATATACTTGCTATGAGGACCAACAACTTGGTCATTGTATAATCCCAATATGCAAATCTCTGGAGTAAAAGCTCCTTAGAGCTCAAACAAAGGGTTTCATTCGCAGTAAAGGTGTAGGTTGTAGGATTCTCCTTGCTTGCTGCCCTCCAGGGCCAGGGAGAGATTTCCTACAGGAGGTCATGGACTTCATTGTCGACAGGGTGCTGGAGTCCCCCAGATGGTTGATTCTGGGGGATTTCAATGCCTGGATTGATGATGAATCTTCGCAGATTTGTTATGACTTCCTCTAGTGGATGACATCACTGAGCCTAACGCAATTTGTTGCTTCTGCGACCCATCAGCATGGTCACACATTGGACCTGGTCTTCTCACTGGGGCTTGATGTTATGAATCTCAAGACTTATTGGATTGCTTGGACCCGATCATTGCACAGTGGAGTTCTTGTTTGGACCCTCTCTGATAGTCCCTCTCCTGTTGAGATGGTCAGCTATTGCCCTTTAAGGGGCTTGTCCCTAGAAGGACTGTTGGCAGTAGTTGATTTATCTGGTGTGATTTCAGCATGTGTAATTGGCATGGGCGAGGCAGTGGCAGCATATAATAAAGCAGTCTCTGATGTGCTCGATGTCATCACACCGGTCCATATATGACCTAGATCTTCTTGCTTGAGACCCTCATGGATTGATGGGGCTCTAAAGGCAAGGAAGATCAGTGGTCAGAGGTTAGAGCATTGCTGGCAGAAGACCCATTCCAAGGAGGACAAGCTGGCCTTGTGTACCCACTATCATGAATACCAAGGAGCAATTGTCCATAAGAAAGTGGAGTTCCTGTCCAGGGAGATTGCTACTGGGAAGAACAGACCATCCCAGCTGTTTTAGACTGTGGACAGACTTTTGCATCCATTCTGTCTGTAGGAAAAAAAAAGTTTTTTCAAAAGATCTTTGAGATGAGTTGACTCAGTTCTTCTTTGACAAGGTGTCTTCCATTTGGTCAGAGATCCCACCAGTGATGTCAATATTGTCTCACACTGAGCAGCCTGGTAGGAACTCAGGCACTCCTATTGTCTGGTAGGAGTTTAGACCAGTGGAGGTGGCTAAGGTCATTGAGGTTATCTAACAGCTGAGGCCCACTTTTTGTGAACTGGACCCGGCTCCGACCTGTTTCTTGGTGAGATGTGTCAAGATCATTGGTCCAGTGTTCACGAGAATAATCCGGTGTTCAGCTTTTTGAGGGAGTTTTTCCTGATGCCTTGAAGGATGCACTGGTGAGACCCCTCCTGGAAAAATCATCACTTGACCCTGATGTCCTGCAAATTATCTGCCTATCTCCAACCTTCCACTTTTAGGAATGGTTGTTGAGAAAATAGTGGCAGAGCAGCTGGAGGAGCACCTCATGGTCCTTGACATATATGAGCCATTCCAGTCCTGTTTCAGGGTTAGGCATAGCTCCAAAATGGCAGTGATTGGGGTGCAAAATTACCTCCTCGGGGCAAGAGGCAGAGAAGGAGATTGGTCAGTTCTCTTACTCCTTGATCTCTCCTCAGCATTTGACACCGTGGATCACACTGTGCTTTTGGATCACCTTAAAGAGTATTGTGGATGCACCAGTACTGTCATCAACTGGTTTGAGTCCTATCTCTCTGACAGGAAGCTAAGGGTGGTGATGGGGAATTTCTCTTCCTCCCCAAAGCTCCTGCTATGTGGCAAGGCAAGGCAAGGTAATTTTATTTCTATGGTGCCCATTCCCGGATGCTCTGGGTGCCTAACAATAAGAAAATACAAATAATACAAGGCACAGAGTGAATTAAGATAAATATTAAATGCTAAAATTCAAAATCACAGTAAATCACAGATGTATATAGTTACTCAAAACAGTCAGGCAGGGGACGTTATTCAACATAAGCCAGGTGGAAGAGGTGGGCTTTTAGCCTCTGTTTGAACATCTCTGTCGAAGTGGCCTCCCCGGACTGCAGGTAGTAGCCAGTTCCACCGGGTTGGCCTGGCGACACTAAGGTTGCGGTCACCTGATGTCTTGAGCCAGACTCTAGGAACATCCAGGAGGCCCCTAGATGAGGAGCAGAAGGAGTGAACAGAGGTTGCAGATGTCAGGAGCTCAGTCAGGAAGCCCAGGCACAGTCCATATAGGGCCTTAAAGGTGAGCAAGCCCACCTTGAAAAGGACACTCCACCTGATAGGCAGCCAGTGCAGAGCACGCAGGACTGGGGTCACATGACTGGACCTGGACAGGCCAGTCAGTAACTGAGCCACTGCATTCTGCACCAGCTGCAACCTGTGGAGGGACCCTCCCATGGCCATGAAGTACAGAGGTAATAAAGGCATGTATTAGTGTGGGCATGTCTTCAAGCAGAACAAGGGTCTTCATCCTGGTGATATTCCTCAAGTGGTATAAACCACTTTTGACAACAGAAGACATCTGATCTTCGAGTGTTAATCTGCTGTCCAGGATCACACCAAGGTCATGCACCCTCAGGAGGCCATCAATGGAGCAGACCCCAGAAAAAGTCCAGTGGTGGCTCCAGGTGTCCTCCCATTATGCCTGTGACCCAGCTCAATCACCAGCATGTCCATCTTGTCTGGGTTCAGTTGCAACCAGCTGAAGGACATCCAGTCATTGATTTTTGCCAGACAGGTGTTGAGCACATCTACAGTATCTTATGTTCTGGGAGCAAATTATAAGTACAGCTGGGTGTCATCTGCATAGCAGTAAAACTCCACACTGAACTGCCGAATGATCTCCCAGGGGCAGCATATACACTGCGAACAGCACTGATGACAAGATTGAGTCCTGGGGCACTCCACAAGACAGGTGCATTGGGGAGGAGGAGAAATTCCCCATCACAACCTGCTGCACCCTGTCAGAGAGCTAGGACTCAAACCATTTGATGACAACACCGGTGAGTCCACAGCACTCACAGAGGTGATCAATAAGTACAAAGTGGTCCACAGAGTCAAAAGCTGAAGAGAGATCGAGGAGACCCAGAATTGACTTGTTTCCTTTGTTTATAGCCCTGAGCAGATCCTTATGCAAAGGCAAAGACAAAGGCAAATTTATTTAAAAGACGCCCAATCCCGGAGGCTCTGGGCGCCGTACAAATTTTATAACATTGCATACCACATAAATATTTACGTTAAAATAATACATACAAAATAATCAACATTAAAATCCAAATGCTTGCAGAAATAGGAATGTCTTCAGGAGGGCTTTGAAGGCAGTTATAGTGGGAGCCTCTGACTACAGTTGGTAGAGAGTTCCAAAGCCAGGAGTGGCAGCGCTAAAAGCTCGTCGCCTGCAGATTTAACCTTGCTCTAGGAACAGTCAGAAAGCCACCACTAGAAGAGCAGAGATGGCGGGTACAGGAAGAAGGTACCAGGAGTACTGACAGGTAACCAGGGCCCTGTCCGTAGGGCCTTATAGGTGAGAAGGCCCACCTTGAAGAGTATTCTCCACCTGACAGGCAGCCAGTGCAATTCACGCAATACAGGTGTAATAAGACAAAATTTGTTTTGCCTGGTCAAAAGCCGGCAGCAGCATTTTGCACCAGCTGCAGTCTATGAAGAGAACCCCAGAGACCCTGAGATAGAGGGCATTACAGTAGTCGAGCCTAGATGTGACTAAGGCATGTATCAAGGTAGGGAGGTCCAGAGGCGGAACAAGGGGCTTAATCCTGGCAATGTTTCTAAGATGGAAAAAACAGGTACGAACCACGGAAGATATTTGAACCTCCATGGACAGGTTCCTGTCAAGAATCACACCAAGATTTTGCACCCAAGAGGAGGCCATCAATGACGCAGCCTCTAGCACAAGTCCAGTTATGGAGTCAGAGGCCATCTCATCATGAACTCTGTTCGACTCCACTACCAATACCTCAGTCTTGTCAGGGTTCAGTCATAGCCAGCTGGAGGCCATCCAGTCGTTAATCTCAGCCAGACAGATATTTAACACATCCACTGTGTTGGATGTTCCTGGGATGCACCCTAACTAATGCTGTTTCCATGCTGTGTCTGGCCCTAAAACCTGACTGGAATGGCTCATAAATATCAAAGGACACGAGGTGATCCTCGAGCTGTTGTGACACAAGTTTCTCAGCAAACCTTGCTCAAAAATGACAGATTGAAGAAAGGACAGTAATTCACCAGGACCTCTGGTTCAAGAAATTCTTCGGAGGTTTTCACCAGAGCCTCTTTCAAGACACTGGGAAGACACCCTCTGACATCGAGCACTGGGCAATTCTGCCGAACACCAGGCCAACAGTCCGGGCACATCTGAGTAAGAAATGCATAAGGGCAGGGTTCAGCTCGCAATAAGTGTACTTCAGCTCTGAGATCACCTCAGTGACCTACACCACCTCCACAAGATTAAACTCTTCCCAGGTCGATGAAGTGACTCTGTTCCTGCCATTATGACCACTGCAAGGCAATGACTGCCTCATTGATGGAATCCCTGACTGAACAGAGGAAAACAGAGCAAACTCTTCACATAAAGTGTATGAAAAGTCTTTCTCGGCTGTAGAAGGCAAGATGGAGCAGCCTATCCACAGTCCAAAAGGCTGAGAAGGTCTGATTTTTCCGCCGCAATTTCCTGACAGGAATTCTGCCTTCTTACAGGAAATTACCTCTTGGTACTCACCATAGTGAGCTCACAGGACCAGTTTTTCATCCATTGACCGGGTTTTCCACCAGCAATGCTCCAATTTCTGACCCTTGATCTTCATCACCTTGAGATCCCTGTCAAACCAGGGAGATCTCAAGTGACAGTATCTGGGTAGTATACGAACTGGAGTGATGATGTCCAGCACTTTGGATACCACCCTATTAAAGGTGGGCATCACTTCACTAGCACCAGCTGCACATGCAGAGTCCACCCCTAGATAAGTCAGCTAATGCCAGTAGTCCCTCTGGGGACAAACCCCTTAAAGGGTGGTAGCTGACCATCTTGACAGGGGAGGGACTTTCAAGAGGACCCCAAGCGTGAACTTCACCATGCAATTTTCAGACCAGGAGACCTGATTAATCTTTAGGCTACCCACCTCAAGACCCAGCTGGAACACCAGATTGAGCATGTGACAGTGTTGGTGGGTCACAGAAGTAACCACTTGTGCTAGGCCCAGTGATGACTTCAACTGGAGGAGGTCATAACTGAAATGCGAGGATTTTTCGCCGACCCAGGCATTAAAGTCCCCCAGGATTAAGCACCTGGGAGACTCCAACACCTGGTTGACCATGAAGTCCTCTACTTCCTGCAGGAATTTCCCCCCAACCCAGGGGCTAGGTAAATAAGGAGAATCCTGCAACCTGCACCTGGACCTCCATGTACAGTCACACACTCAAAGGATCTGTGAGTTCCAGCCAGATGCAGTGAAGCCCAGGCTGCATCTAAAAATGATGGCCACTCCCCCACCCCTGATCCTATCTTGGACCTCCACTACAGAATACCCAGTGGGGACAGCCACCTAAAAACTGGACCAGCATCGTCATCCAGCCAGGTCTCTGTGATGCAAGCTAAGTCGACAAAGGAAATCAAGCCTGCAATAATGGTGGTCTTGTTCCTTATCAACCTGGCATTACATTGTACCATCTGAAAGGGATTAGAGGGCACTGCAGGCCCTCCAGCTGCCTGCCCACTCATTCTGGTGGGACCCTGGTACTGACACCAAACACGTCTGGCTCTCTCCAGGTTCAGTTTAAACCAAAGGCATCTCCTGCACATAACAACCTCAATAACATTCACCTTCCCTACCCTAGCTGCACCCTGCCACTGCCGACCCATCCACCCCTTCTATCCCGACCTCCCTGCAATGCCTAGCTGTGATGGAAGGAACTGGGAGGTCAATAAGGGCAGAGACCAGAAGTTAGGAGGCCGCATAAGTGACTCGAGACAGGGCTATGTTTTCCAACCCATCCGCTTAGCTTCAAACTCTGATTGAACGTCCTACTATTCCTAACCCTTAACTAGCAAGACTACTAAATTTCTAAAATACCCTATTTAACCATACACACAAACAATCACTCTATTTTACAGAAAAAGTTTCTTTCTAACCATTCACACACCACCAACCACACATCCCTAACCCAAATCAAACACAGTCCCCCACCACAATCCACCCACTCCCTAATAACAATAAAAGAAAATAAATTAATTAATTAAAACTTTAACATTCAGGGAGAGCTCAACATTACAATGTACTGAAAAATTTCCGTCCTATTCATAGCAGGAAAACGACTATAATTAATAGTGTTTTGATAATTTGATGTCCAAAACAGTTGCTCATAAGGCAACTTCATAAAAGTAAGGAAAGGAGGAGAAGTGCAGAGATGCTCACACCGCCACTGACCAAAACCCTTTCCACAGTAGAGGCCTGAGCAAATGGCAGTAACAATGAGGAGCAAAATCTCTAGGAGTGAAACAATGCTGCAGACTGCACTCCTCTCACCAGCGCGAGCAGCAAAGAGGCTAATTTGGACCACTTTCCTCAAAGCACCAGTTCACAAATTCCAGTCACCAGAGAAAAGAACTGCTTTCAACAGGTTCTCCAGTTTCAGAAATGTCCAGTTCACATGGCAGAGCTCCACAGGAGCAGGATGTTACTGGCAGAGAAGACTCCATGATTCGGGGAGTTGATACCCATCTCCAGCCAAGGGTGATGGTCAGATGTCTCCCAGGTACATCAGCATGGAGAGACACTGACCGCATTGCTAAAATTGTTCACAAAGCAGGAGAAAACATTGATGTCCTAGTACACATAGGGACTAATGATCTCGCCAGCCGGTCAGTTGTGGAGACCAAGGAACACCTGACTAGGCTGGGTGACAAAGTATCATCTATTTCGTCTAGCATCTCCTTCTCTGAGATCCTGCCAGTCTGGGAGAAGGGAGCAGATGGACGGAAGGTCAGAGAAGGGAGATAGGGAGCTAAACACGTGGCTCAAGGACTGGTGCCAGGAAAAGGACACAGATTTGTAGGGAACTGGCAACAGTTCTGGGAGCGAAAGTTCTTTAAATTTGTTGGACTGCATCTGACTAAAGAGGGAGTCAGTGCATTGGGGCAGAAGTTTGACATCTTTGCAGAATATTTAAACTAGCAAATGGGGAGAGAGGTGCAGCACCCCATACGTCAATGGGAAGAACACCCTCCCCTCAACTAGTGGTCAAACAGGAATTCAGCGTGTTTGCTGCTCATTTGCCTCACCAGGTAAGAAAAAAGTTTGTCTCCCATACGATGCACAGGGGTAATGCCAAACTTCACCCAACAACTAACACACCAAAATCTGGCCAATGGAAAATCATGTACACAATGCTCACAGCCTGGGAAATAAGATCCAGACCTGCAGGCAATAATGTCAGAGGCTAAACTGGACATAGTAGCAATTAGTGAGATGTGGTTTACCAGTAACCACACTTGGAGAGCTTCAGTACCTGGCTATGTATTGTTCAGAAGAGACGAGGTGCAAAAAGGGGAGGAGTGGCCCTGTATGTTAATGAAAATATCAAAGCTACAGAAATTCAGAATACACATAAGGAGCCAGAAGAACTGTGGGTCACCCTGAAACAGGAAATGGGACAGCCATAAGAACTGGGGTTGTCTACAGGCCCCCAGACCAGAGGGAGGACATAGACACATTACTGTTAGAAGATATACAAAACATGACAGCTAAAGGGAGGTTCTGATAATGGAGATTTCAACATGCCAGATACAGACTGGTCAATACCAGCAGGAACATCTGCCAGAACTAGACTCATAGTGGATTCCCTGCAGGAGGGCCTCAAACAACTGGTACAGCAACCCACAAGAGACAGGGCTATCCTAGATCTAGTACTGACTAACAAAGAAGGGATCACAGATCTCCAGGTAGAAGGTCACCTGGGGCCGTGACCATCACATGGTATGGTTCAATTTGGCTACTACATCTAAATCATCCCATTCCAAGGCAAAATATGGGACTTCAGAGGAGCTGACTTTGATAAGATGGCCAACAGAGTTAAGCTAGCCCTGGCAAAAGAAACACAGGTGAGGAGGTACAGGCAAAGTGGGCAAGCATTAGGATACAATACTTGAAGCAACATCCCATTGTGTTAGACAGAAAAGGAAGTGCAAAAGAAGAAGGAAACCACTTTGGTTCTCAAATACAGTAGCAGAAAAGGTCAGAGCCAAAAGGCTGGCCTTCAGAAAATATAAGGAAACACAGCGGATGAAGATAGGAGGCATACCAAACTGCCCTAAGGGAAGCAGGTAAGGCAGTAAGGCAGGCAAAGTCCAAACTGAGGAAACACTAGCACGAACAGTAAAAGAAGGTGACAAGACTTTCTATAGATACATTAGTGAAAGGAGAAAGTCCAGAGGGGGTATTGCTGTTTAATGGAGAAAAGGAGCATGTGAGGAGGAGGACCATGTAAAGGCATCTATCCTAAATAGATACTTTTGCTCAGTATTTACTGAAGAGAAGGTAGGGCAGGGCCCACAGCTCAGCATCATGGACACAGGGGGGAGGGAGGTGAGCACTGCTCCCTTCACAAAAGAAAGGGTCCTACAAGAGCTTGCTAAGCTCAGGTGGATAAGGCAATGGGACCTGATGGCATACATCCCAGGGTACTTAAGGAGCTAAAGGAGGAACTAGCAGAGCCATTAGCAGAATTGTTTAGTGAGTCTCTGAGCACAGGAGAGGTCCCAGAAGACTGGAAAAGGGCTCATGTGATCCCACCCACAAGAGTGGTAGCAGGAGGAGGCGGGAACTACAGACCGGTCAGTCTTACCTCAGTAGTGGGCAAGATTATGGAGCACTCCTTAAGGAAAGGATAGTGCAACACCTGGAATCCATAAGGGCACAGGATTCAAGACAGCATGGGTTTACAAAGGAAGGTCCTGTCAAACTAATCTCATAGATTTCTTTGACTGGGTAACCAGAGTGGTGGACCAAGGGGCAGTTGATGTCGCCTACCTTGACTTCAGCAAAACTTTGACACTGTTCCACATAGAAGATTGATAAATAAGCTAGGTAGGCTCGGGTGGGTCGAAGTTGGTCAACTGGGTGGCAAACTGGTTGACTGGCAGAGAAACAGAGAGTGGTGGAAATGGTATACAGTCAGAAGAGATGCAAGTCACAAGGGTACTTAGGGATCAGTCCTGGGGCCAGTCCTATTCAACATCTTCATTAGTGACCCCTGCAGATGGACTAGAGGGTAAGGTTTGTCTGTTTGCAGATGACACCAAGATCTGCAACAGAGTAGATGATCCAGATGGGGTGGGAAGAATGAGAAGAGATCTGGATAAACTAGCAGAATGGTCAGAAGAGTGGCAACTGGATTTAATGCAAAGAAGTGCAAAATCATGCACATAGGGAAGAAACCCTGAAGCCACTTATAGGCTGGGAGGGAGTTGCTAGCAGTCACAAAGGAAGACAGAGACTTGGGCATCATCATCACTGATGACCTAAAATCATCCAAGCAGACTCTAAAGCAGTAGGTAAGGCTAGGGGGTGTTAGGGTGTATTAGTAGGGGTATCACAAGTCGTAAGAGGAGGTAATAATCCCTCTGTACAAGACATTGGTTAGGCCCATCTGAGTACTGCGGCAGTATTGGAGGCCACACCTTCACAAGGACATTAATCAAATTGAGGCAGTCCAGAGAAGGGCAACCAAAATGGTGCAGGGACTGCATCAGAAGACATATGAGGACAGATTAATGGAGCTCAATATGTATACCCTTGAGCAAAGGAGGGAGAGAGGTGATATGATCGAGACACTTAAACACCTTAAGGGCATAAACAAGGTGAAAGAGTCTAACATGTTTAAATATAAGAAAAATAGCAGGGCAAGAGGACACAGCATGAGATTAGAGGAGGCCGATTAAGGGGAATGTGAGAAATTCTTTTTCACAGAAAGGGTGGTAGATGCATGGAATGGCTTACCACAAGAAATGGTGGCTATGAATACAGTGCAGGGCTTCAAACAGGCATGGGATAGGCATAAGGGAGCAATACAAATGACTATGAATAGATAGGTCACTGACAGAGCAAAGGCCGATGGCACATTTATAAGGTAGAAAAAGAAATGGGCAGACTGGATGGGCCTTGCGGTCCTTATCTGCCGTCAACTTCTATGTTTCTATGTTAAGCCCACCACAAAGAAGGAAACAATCGGTCAGGTGGAAATGGGGGTACATCAGCTGGGTTCTCCTGGGAGGTAGTGGAGCTCTCACCTCGCTCAAATTTTTTTGGCTCTGCTTTTGTCCCTGGAGAACTCTCTCAGGCATTCATCAACTCATCTCTACCTCCGGTCTTGAAACCCTCCAGCTCCTGGCACCAGCCTGGCTATCTCCTCGGCTCTGAGCCCCCTAGGTGGGGCCACCCTATCTGCACAGGATGTTCTATCTGTCAATTTGGGCCAGGCTGGGTTCAGCCCAGAAGCCAGATAAGTCCAGTCAGTGGAGTGTGGTTGAGGGTGGTACCATCACCTATCACTAGGAGAGGGTTTTCTTGGTTGTGTCCCTCCCTTGCCACCTCCCACCCTCCCCAGCAGAGCTCGGATGTGCAATGGTGCCAGGCACACCTGCTAGCTCTGCATCCCCTTTAATGTGCCCTGTGAGTTGCAGTGCCTCCAGTCACCACCAGGGGCCACTGAAGTTCCAGGCATATGCCTGAATACCCCCCTGAGAGAGGACAGCAGTCCTCTGGATGCTCGATCCTCTCTCTCCCCTACCAACCCCCAGCGGCCCAGGCTCGTTCCCGAACCCAGGTCATCGGTGTGGTGCGAGGTGTGGCATCCAGCTCCTTAACCCTCAGTGCCACCAGGAAGGCCTCACCTTGCTCCATGCCAGTTACCCCCAACTGAACACCACCATTCCACCATAGATTACACTCCCTGCCTTTTCAGCAGGAAGGAAAATGCCCAGCACAGACGCCTTGGGCAGGTCTCTTCCCGAGGCTTGAGAGCTCCACAATGATCACACACTTGGCCACCAAAATCGCTCAGGGTACTCTGCAAATGTTCATCAACTCCTTCCAGGTGCCAGAGGAAAGAAGATCATAGTTGAACCACAGCAAGGAAACTAACTCCTTACTCTTGCTTCCAAATTGGGTATGGTCAGGTAAAGTGAACTAGCACATTGCACAGCAGGTTTTGCCCTTAAAATAACACACTATGTTCCTTCTTCGAACTCACTGCTTCAACCCTGCCTCAGTCTTCATCCCTACATTAACACTAAAAACTCTATGTTATCTGCATTTTCTCTAAAATAATATTAAAATAATAGACGGTCCCAGTGCTCTCCCAAGGCAGCTTAAGATTCCCTGCAGACATTTTTGACCGAAAGGCTGCAGAAACGTAAAGCACAAAGGTTAACACAGGCTCTCACCAAAAACTGTGCAGACAGCAGCCCAGCATGGACACCATCTTTTTTTAAAGACATCAAGTGCCTCAGGGGTTGATCCTGTCACCAATGTTATTTGCAGTGTACATGCTATCCTGGTGAGCTCATTAGGCATTACAGTTTGGATTTTCACTGCTATGCAGATGATACCCGACTGTTTATGTCCTTTGCCCTGGAACACATTATGCCATGGAAGTACTGAACAACTACCTGGCCAAGATCCAGGACTGGATGTCCTCCAACTGGTTCTGACTGAACCCCAACAAGACAGAGGTGCTGGTGATTGAGCTGGGTCATTGTGTGATGGGAGTGCTCCAGGGTGGAGACAGGTTTAGTCCTGGGATCCACCACATTGATGGCTTCCTCTAGGGAGATAAATCTGGGTGTCTTCCTGGATGACAGTTTGCCACTTGAGGCTCAGGTGTCATGTGTTGTCCAAAGTGTTTTTTACCACTTAAGGAATGTCACCTGTATTAAACCCCTAGTTCCATCTAAGGACCTTCCATCACTAGTACAACTAGTACATGCCTTTGTAACATCCAGGCTTGATTACTGCAAAGCTTTTTACTTTGGGATCAGTGGATGGACCCTCCGTCAGCTGCAGTTGGTGAAGAACACAGTGGCCAGGTTACTGACTGGCTTGTTTAGGTCATGTCATGGGACCCCGGTCCTGCAAGCTCGGCACTGGCTGCCTGTCAGGTGAAGGATCCCTTTCAAGGTGGGCTTGCTCACCTATAAGGCCCTATATGGACTGGGCCCTGGCTACCTGGCTGATCTCTTGACATCTGCCACCTCAGTCTGCTCCCTCCGCTCCTCCACCAGGGCCTCCTTGTTGTTCCAAGGGCAAAGTTAAAACATCTAGTGATTGATTTTGAAGACACTGGCTTGGCCTTCTGAACTCGCCCCACCTCTGTTAGGAGGTCCCAATGGTGGAGGCCTTTAAGAGGGATCCTAAGACTCATCTCTTCAAGATGGCCTTCCCAAACTAACCAGAGTTGGTTTAATTAAGACTGTATCTATTATTATTACTGCACTATATGTTGTTTTAATATACTTATATCATGAAGCTAATAGCTTGGCAGAAGACACCAGGAGAAAGGACTGCTGTGTGACTGCACTTCTCAGCTGGGACTAAAGAAGTAGAACTCTTGTACTTGGACCTTTAATTTAGGGTAAAAAAAACTAACATACAAAACAAAAAAAAGTGTTTGTCTGGGTTAACTGAACTGAATGGGTACCTGAACAGTTATCTAGGTATAAATCTCAGGTGATTGAAAGGACTTAACTGCTGTGAGGTTTAAATTACTTGTAGAAAGATCTAGTAAGTAGGAGAGTGGCTTAGCTAGAAGGAAGCTACATTTAAAGACTTCCTTAGAAAGATTCAGCTAATAGCTTGGCAGAAGACACCAGGAGAAAGGACTGCTGTGTGACTGGACTTCTCTGCTGGGACTAAAGAAGTAGAACTCTTGTACTTGGACCTTTAATTTAGGGTAAAAAAACTAACATACAAAACAAAAGAAAAAAGAGTGTGTTTGTCTGGGTTAACTGAACTGAATGGGTATCTGAACAGTTATCTAGGTGTAAATCTCAGGTGATTAAAAGGACTTAACTGCTGTGAGGTTTAAATTACTTGTAGAAAGATCTAGTAAGTAGGGGGAGGGGCTTAGCTAGAAGGAAGCTACATTTAAAGACTGCCTTAGAAAGATTCAGCTAATAGCTTGGCAGAAGACACCTGGAGAAAGGACTGCTGTGTGACTGGACTTCTCTGCTGGGACTAAAGAAGTAGAACTCTTGTACTTGGACCTTTAATTTAGGGTAAAAAACTAACATACAAAACAAAAAAAAGAGTGTGTTTGTCTGGGTTAACTGAACTGAATGGGTATCTGAACAGTTATCTAGGTGTAAATCTCAGGTGATTGAAAGGACTTAACTGCTGTGAGGTTTAAATTACTTTTAGAAAGATCTAGTAAGTAGGGGGAGTGGCTTAGCTAGAAGGAAGCTACATTTAAAGACTGCCTTAGAAAGATTCTGCTAATAGCTTGGCAGAAGACACCAGGAGAAAGGACTGCTGTGTGACTGGACTTCTCTGATGGGACTATATTGCCCTCCTTCCATCCCCTCCACCCCCACCCAAAGCTAGTTCTATTTTTTAGGCACAGGATTTGACTGATAACAGGAACTTCCTGTTTGGGAACAGGAAGAAAGTGATCACAAAACCACCAAAGACCCACCATCCTAGAAGGGCAAGAGTAGCTCTCCTGCCCCTCTAGTTGCTGGAGGTCTGCCTCTGTGCAAGTAAGTGGTCTACTGAGAAATATAGGATATTCTTGTCTCAGAACAGGGCATTCAGGAGCTTAAAGGGCACACAGGCAGAAAGTAAGGAGAGAGAAAAAACAGAGGAAAGAGTAAGGATTGCAAACAGTTAAGGGGCCAGAAATAAGACATGATTGGAGTGGTGCAGTGCAGTGCAGTGGCTGTGGAGCAGCAGTCTTCCGGGAGATGTTCTGGAGGATGCGGTGTTGTCCCATCTGCAGGCACCTCTGGGCTGAGGGAGGAGGTTGCTCATCTCCAGGCTGAGTTGGCCAGGATTTGTGGGACCTCCTCTTCCATCCAGGGACCACCAGTGCCACTGCTGCTCCCAGAGGTTGCCAAGAAAGAGGAGCTGCTGACTACAGTGGGCTCAGGGAGGGTGAGGGTGGTGGAATAGAGGCATCCTCCAGTTGTACCTTCCACAATTTCTATGCCATTCTGGCAAAGTGTGATTCCTCTATGGAGGCACCCACAGTGGAGACCAAGGAGGATGTTGGGAACCTCCACAAAGGAGACCCACAGGAGGGTGGCAGGGACCCTGCAGGGAAGGAAACAACTCCTGGTGGGGACCCATTGTTAGGAAGGTAGAACTGGGGAGGAAGGGAGAGGGAGGTAAGGTTCCTGCCTGGCACCATGGCTGAGGGACAGGGAGCGAATCCTCAGGATTGCCGGAGCAGCTGCACAGGGAGGGAGCAGGATGTCATTGTCCACCTATGGACAAATGACCTGGCTAAGAAAGGGATTAGAGAAGTGCAGGAAGAGTTTGTGGAATTGAGGGGCGGCCTTAGTCAAGTAGCAAGCACGGTAACCTTCTCGGAGGTGCTGCCCATCTATGGCATAGAGAGGCTAGGGTGTTCTCACCATGGGATTCAATCAGTGGTTGAAAACTGGTGTGGAGCTCAGGGATTTGGCCTCATTGGGACTTGGTCCACCTGGAGTGATGCAAGCCTATACTGGTATGATGGGCTGCATCTGTCCAGGAGGGAACCAGGATCCTGGGTGATAGGTTTAAATGCTTCATTGGCAAGCTTTTAAACTAGCCAAGGGGGGAGGCACTGGAAAGGAGCAGGGAAATCCTAGCCCCCAAATAATCACAGTAGTAAGTGCGGCAAACACCAACATAGGGGTGTCGATAGGGAGAAGGGCAGGGGTAAATGGAGAAAGTGACAAAGGCAAGAAGGACAGGGATGGGGCAAAAGGGAGTAAGGCCATCAGGAAATGGAGGGTAATGAGTACCAATGCCCATAGTCTGGGCAGCAAGCTCCCTGAGCTGGTGGCCTTGATGGAAGAGGGATGCCTCGATATCGTAGCAGTCACAGAAACATGGTACACAGAGAACCATGACTGGGATGTTAACATACCAGGGTACATAACCTACAGGAGAGACAGGCAGGGGAGAAGAGGGGGAGGAGTAGCTCTCTATGTAAAGGAAGGATAAAAGCAACTGAACAAAAGAGTAAACAGGGAGGAGAGGAGGCACTGTGGGTCACCTTGGAGACTGGAAAGGGCACCACAATCCGCACAGGGGTTGTGTACAGACCCCCATGTCAGGGGGAGGGAATGGACAAGGATATGTTAGAAGGCATTCTTAGAATGGCAGAGAAAGGGGAGATACTGTTGATGGGAGACCTGAATATGCCAGATGTTAACTGGAGCACATTTGCTGCAGCCACATCCAAGAGCAGGGCCATTCTTGATGCTCTACAGGTGGCAGGCATTAGACAGATAGTTTCGGAACCCACTCATGAGGGAGCAATCTTAGACCTCATGCTCTCAAACGGGTGCAGTGAGAGGATCTCAGATCTAGAAGTGGGTTGCCATCTGGGGACAAGTGACCATCAAACAGTGTGGTTCACATTAAACTCAGCTACAGAGTCAAGCCATACAAAAGTGAGGGTACTAGACTTTAGGAGGGCTGACTTTGGCAAGATGGGAGAGTGCCTCAGAAAAGCACTAGCAAACAGGCTAGAAGGAGGCGTGGAGCAACAATGGGGAATCATCAAAACTGCCATCACAGAGGCAACAAGCCTTTGTGTGAAGCAAATAAACAAATCAAAATGAAAGAAAAAGCCACTATGGTTCTCAAAAGAGGTGGCTGTGAAAGTCAGGAAGAAAAAGATAGCATTCAGGAAGTATAAGGAAACACAGAAGGAGCAGGACAGAGAGCTGTACCAGTTAAGGCAGAATGAAGCAGGGAGGGAAGTCAGAATAGCAAAGGCCCAAACTGAGGAAAAGATAGCCAACTCAGTTAAGAAGGGGGATAAAACCTTTTATAGGTACATCAGCGAGTGTAGAAAGACAAAGGGAGGGATAGTGAGGCTGAATAGAATGAACGGTGGGTGGGCAGAGGGGAACAGTGAAAAAGCAGGGATACTGAATGATTATTTCTGCTCAGTATTCACAAAAGAGTAGGGGGAAGTGCCTAATCCAATTAACAGAAGCACTCTTGATAGTGGGGTAGATCCCAGTCCTTTCACAGAAGAAAGGGTTCTGCAAGAACTCCTAAAACTGAAGGTGGATAAAGCAATGGGTCCTGATGGAATTCACCCCAGAATTCTAAAAGAATTAATGGAGGAACTAGTGAAACCACTGGCTACTCTTTTTAATAAATCATGGGAGGATGGTGTGGTACCCGAGGACTGGAGGAAGGCGGATGTGATTCCCCTTCACAAAAGTGGGACCAAGACAGAGGCAGGAAACTACAGACCTGTCAGTCTGACCTCAGTGGTAGGGAAAGTGATGGAGTCACTTCTGAAGGAAAGAATAGTTGTGTACCTAGAGGCCAGTGGAGCACAGGGCCCAAGGCAGCATGGGTTCACAGCGGAAGGTCATGTCCGACTAATCTTATAGATTTCTTTGGCTGGGTGAGCAAAGTAGTAGACCAGGAGGGGCTGTGGACATGGCCTACCTAGACTTTAGCAAGGCATTTGACACAGTCACACACAAAAGATTAATAGTCAAATTAACCAGCCTGGGAGTGGATCCCAGGGTGGTAGCCTGGGTAAAACATTAGCTGCACAACAGGACACAGAAGGTAATTGTAAATGGAGTCCACTCTGAAGAAAGAGGGGTTACTAGTGGAGTACCGCTGGTCAGATTGGGTCCAGTCCTTTTAATGTCTTCATCAGTGACATTGCAGAGGGACTGAAGGAAAAGATGCCTTTGCAGATGACACAAAGATCTGCAACAGGGTTGATACACAAGGAGGCTTGGAAAGCATGAAAAGGGACTTGGCAAGGTTGGAGGAATGGTCAGAAGTATGGCAGCTTGGATTCAATGCAAAGAAGTGCAAAATAATGCACCTGGGAAACAAGAACCCAGGGGAAGAATACACAATGGGTGGGGAGGTAGTAACAACAACAAAAAAGGAAAGGGACCTGGGGGTAATCATATCAGATGACCTTAAGGTTAGCAAGCAATGTGAGAAGGCAGTAGAGAGGGCTGGGGGTATACTGGGATGCATGGGGAGAGGCATCAGCAGCAAAAAACAGGAAGTTGTTATTCCTCTGTACAGACAGTTGGTGAGACCCCATCTGGAGTACTGTGTCCAGTTCTGGAGACCCCATCTCTGCAAGGGCATAGACAGGATAGAGGTAGTCCAGAGGAGGACAACTAAATTGGTGCAGGGTCTGCAAGAGAAGCCATATGAGGAGAGACTAAAGGAGCTTAATATGTATACCCTTGAGGGAAGAAGGGAGAGGGGGGACATGATAGAAACTTTTAAGTACCTCAGTGGAATCAACAAAGTCCAAGAGGGTAGAATCTTTCAGAAAAGAGACTTGCAAGAACAAGGGGACACAATTTAAAGATAGAAGGAGGGCAGTTCAGGGGCAATGTGAGGAAGTATTATTTCACAGAGGATAGTGGATGCACGGAACAGCCTTTCCTGAGGAGGTTGTGGGGTCCAAAACTGTGGGAGAATTCAAAATGCATGGGACAGATATAAGGCAATTCTGTGGGGTGTAGGAAGAAATAGGCTGTTGGTTAACTAGGATCTGCCTATCCTGTAGGTAGGAAAATGGGCAGACTAGATGGGCCAAGCGTCCTTATCTGCCGCCAAAGTCTATGTTTCTATGTTTCTATGTAAGTCTGTTTTATTATGTTGTGTACCCTGCCTATATTATGTGAGGTGCCCAGAGCCCCAGGATTGGGTCCATATAAATAAACTCTGCCTTGCCTTTAATTTGACTCAATCTGTGTCCACAAAGGTTGGACCTTGTGACATTGCCAGAGGATGTGGTAAAGCATGGAGCACCTAAGTGACATTGTGTAATGTGTCTTGTTCTAATTTTGCATTCTAAATAACTTGTTTGGGGTAAAATACATGTTACACAGAATTTTACACTGTTACAAATGAAATCCATCCTGAGATATATATTTAAAGGTGTGTAACCATAACTGTTGTCCATCAGAATCTGTAAGAGCTTGATTCAGTTCTTTAATCCAGTAAGGGCAACTCCTCACGTTTTATGGTGATCTAAGTCTTGATAACAAGCACAGAGGTGGGAGATTGAATGTAGTTGACAATTACATAGTACAAACCTACAGTATTCAAATCTCTCCACCTGCCTGTGTTCAAGGGAGGACCCAGATACATCAAGACACCGTGTCTCAACTGATAACATTTGAAGATGAAAGAGGGTGGAATCTCAGTCAAAGTCATAAAGGTGTACCAAGAAATTAAAACATTATTAGAAACTAAAACCTCAAAGTTAGAAATATCCAAGTGGCCCCACTTGGAGGAGTTGAGAGTCTTCCCTTCAATTTTGAAATGTGGGTTTAGAAACAATGGTTGAGACAGGTCATTGTGCAATGGGAGTCTCATCTGCTTGCATATCTGTGCATGCGCTCTGACAGATCACATTATGGGGGTATACCAAAGCTGCCTAGATACACAAGCTGGGAACATATAAAACAGAGAACATAATTGACCCCACAATCCTTTGCTAACTCTTCCTCTATTGTTAGCCATTGTGGCTGATAACTATCCAGTCTATCCTACCTACTCTGAGGGTCCCATAAAAGATATTTACTGCTGTGGGAGACAACAAAAATAGTGCAGAAATTTAGGTAATCGCAACCTTCCCTATTTAGGCCCAGCCAACACCATATATTGACACCTAGAAGACCTACCCTGCCATGTAAAATAATCTATTTTAATATGTATCATATTAAACCACTTTTTGGGGAGGACCAAGTTAAGCATTTCTAAGGGGTATTAAAACCAAAGTAAAACATTCATTTTAGTAATATTTATCCATGCAAAGAGGGAAAGGGAAGCATCTGCTAACAATTTCAATCCTGCTCTATTTGTCGACAAGTGAAGTCAAATTTTGAGAAATAACTTGGAGCACATCCTAATAAGTTTGATCCCTAAATAAGTCAACATTTTGGGTTTCCACTGCAGACCAAGTGCCAAGGTAGTTGTTTTGTCAATGAGGCTTTCGGTGAAGGACACTAGTTTTGTGGATATTAAGTTTATAAGTGTAAAATGGCTAAATGCACTAATAATAATGGAAAGTGCCTGTGGGATAGAGGACACTGGCTCTCTTAGGTGTATCAAAATGTTGTCAGCATAAATAGAGATGTTATATTCCTGATTACCAATATGAATGCCTTGAACAGCCTCCACATGTTTAAACTTCAAAGCCAGTGGTTCAAGATACAGATTGAAAAGCAATGGCGACAGTGGGCATCTCTGGCATGTACACATGGACATTCCTCTGATAAGACCCCATTACAAAATACACATGTGGTGGAAGAGCTGTACATGACCTGAATCCATTTAATAAATGTTTCTGGAAAATAAAATGTTTGCAACATTGCAAAAAGATAACTCCAAGCCACACCATCAAAAGCTTTCTCTGCATCCAGGGAGACCAGGGCTGCTGAACAGTTTACCTTCAGTATTTAGAAAACAACTTAATTTTTCATTCCTTTTTGCTTTTTCAAGTTTAACTAAATATTGTGATAGCCATCTTTTCCTTAAAGTGTTTAGTTTCGGGCATTCCAGTAGAATATGAGTGGAGTTCCACTTCCCTGAGCATCCGCTCTTACAACTTATTCCTAACTCATACTCATTCCACCCAATAAAACTATTGGATATACCAGCATTTACATCAAATTATAAATTTGCAATTGCCTTACAGTGGAGATTTTTTCACACTTGTAAATACATGTCTTCCTCCTATGTGTATTTGTTATATTTTTATAATGTGGGAAATTTATCATTGATGCTATTCTTTCTAAGTCATGTTGCATGGCTATATCTTTGATTCTTTCCATAGCCATGTTTCAATACATATTTTTTTTTCTATATTATGCATAACAATAATGGTCATCAACCCCATTCTTTTTGGAGCTCATCCAATTCCTTTATCCATGACCAACCCTTTAATATAGTTCAGATCTATGATCAGTTAGCAAACTATCATTCCAACATTCAAGTAAAATTTGAATTCCTCATTCCTATTGCACATTGTAAGGCAATAATTTAACTGCCATTTTAATGCTTGTGTTTCCAAAGATAAATTTCCATTTCTGCCCTCAAAAATTCAGCCAGAATGAACTACGATAAGTTCAAGGTAAGTCTCCTATATACAGTAGATTTTGTGTAGGCTCCAGATGTTTTACTTCTTTCTGTCTTCCCATACTTTAACACCAGATAATATTCTTGAGTTAACCTTTGATTTATATATCTCCAGGAGGGCCGACACTGAATTATTTATGTATTTTTGAGAATTTATTTATTGCAAGTGTCAGTTGCCTCTCCTCTTTTTATTTTCCTCTATTTGTAATTTCCACATGTTTTTATTATGCATTATAACCCCCAGATAAGGATATTGGTTTCCCTGCTCAATTCATATATTATCTATTGTTCAGTTAAAATTAAAATGTTTTGGCTTATTTAAAATCAATACTTTTTTTTTGTTTATATATACAGATAACTGTAATTCCTTTAAGGAAGCAGCTACACAAGTCAGGGCATTTTGCAGCCCCATTGACATTCTGGACACCAGCATAGCATTATCTGCATACAATAATATATTTAGTTTAGTATCTAAAATCTTTGGGGCATCCATTTCACAACTATCCAATTTATATACTATTTGATCTATATGTAAATTAAGCCACAGGGTTTACCTCCTCTATTAACTTTTAATGGTTCAGTTATTACCATCAGTGGAATATCAAATTTGAATAAATGTGTCAGTGTACAATCTTTTTATAAGAGCAAGAAGTTTGTTATCAATACCCCAAGCCCCCAGAATATTCCATAAGATATGACAATTTACACTATCAAATGCAGAGGACATATCTATGAAAGCAAAAAACAGGGGACTTTTCCTAATATTGGCTTTCCTAATTAGATGATCCAATATAAACAAGCAGTTATCATTGAATGATTTTCTCAAAAATCAAATTGATGGTTACTTAAAATATTATTTTGAGTCATCCAACGGTAGAACTCCTGTAATAAAATACATGAAAATATTTTTGTTGATATATTTTGTAAAGCTACTGGCCTGTAATTTGATGGCAACTGTTTGTTTCCTCTCTTATATAATGGTACCAGCCCTGCTACTTGCCAGGATGTAGGAATCACTTCTGTTTTGATTATATGGAAAAATAGCTTTTGAAATATACTAATCCACCAGTTAATATTATATTGATAGAATTCTGCTGGAATTTCATCTGTTCCTGGTGCTTTGTTCTTTTTCTGATCACAAATGGCATTTTCTATTTTTTTTAATATTAAGCCACTGTTTTTCTTTCTTCCTTTCAGTAGTTTTGTCTTTATTGTACAGTCTATATATTGTTCGATACCATTATTATGCAATTTCTCAAAGCGATTAATCCATTCACTAGCTGGAATATTAGTCTCAATATTTTTATTATATTTATTTTCCACTAGGCGTGTTATATTCTAAAAGTCCTGACTGTTTTTATTTTGTATTACCACTTGCATAGCAACCCATATCCTTCCTTTTTCTTTCTTTCTTATAAGTATTCTAAGGCAGGATTCACAAAGCTGCCCCAAGCGCAAATGGAGATGTGCTCTGTATGAATTGTGGTATTCACAGAAGATGCACCATGGTATGCTTCCAGCACATCCCCTCTGTGATTACAACAGTTGTGCCTGACCCAAGCTGTGCCAGTGCAATCCCCTGGTTGGGCAGGGAAACCAATGGGGCAGCACATCTCATGATGCGCTGCACCCAATGTTGTCATTCACAGCCACAAACACACCAATGGGGCTATTAGGCATGCAAGGTGCAGTGGGGCCATTTGCATGTTATTATGGCCCCATTTGCATGCATCTTGCAGAGATGTACCTGGCAGAATGTGCCTAGCACCCTGTAAGGGCTGTGGGCCACACATATAGTCCGAGTAGTCATGTTGTATGCCCCACCATCCCCGACCCGATTGCAGTCTGAGTATAATCCACAAAGTATCCCTGGTGGTCCAGTGGTCCCCCCACCCAAATCCCCAATGTAACAGATCCTGGTGAAACCCCGGTGCCCAAGTATAACCCCCCTCCCTGCCCACATCCCAGGTAAAATGGAATTTAATGCAGCAGCATCCCTGGTGGTCTAGAAAAAAACCCTTCCAACCCCGACCCAATTGCAACACTGACGGCAATCCCAAAGTCCTCCTGTTTGTCCTGCAGACCCCACCCACCCACTCAGGCACCTCAACCCACCCTGCTCCCCCATCCCAGCATGTTCCTAACATCAGCAGGCATCTCCACCCACCTGCATTCCACCACAGCTGCCCGCCAACAGAGCTGTCTGTGAATGGCAGCTACTGTACACCTGGAAGTCCATTGGTGGACCCTGTCGACCAATGGGCTTGCAGTTTATACTGTACTCTGTCATTCACAAAAATTTGAATGAGAGGGTACAGTACACACTGCAAGTCCATTGGTTGACAGGGTCTACCAGTAGGCTTCCAGTTGTACAGTAGCTGTCATTCACAGACAGTTCTGTCGGCAGGCAACTGTGGTGGTATGCGGGTGGGTTGAGCTGGCCTCTGACATTGGAAACATGTTGGGACGGGGGAGCGGGGTGGGTTTGGAGTGCCTGAGTGAGTGACGGGTCCGCTGGACAACCATGGGGACTTTGGGATTGCTGTTGGTGTTGCGATTGGGTCCGGGTAGGGAGGGGGGTTCTTCTAGACCACCAGGGATGTTGCTGCATTGAATTCCATTTTACCAGGGATGTGGGCAGGGAAGGGGGTCTACTTGAACACCATGGATTTCACCAGGTTCTATTTCTTTGGGACTTGGGTAGGGGGACACTGGACCACCTGGGGTACTTCATGGAGTATACTCAGAATGTGATCGGGCAGGGGAAGGTGGGTAGTTCTACTTGACTACCAAAGATTGAGGATGGATTGTGTCTTATGGGGTTACAGGTAGGGAGGGAAGGACTCAGTTGTGTACCAGGGATGCCTGGTGTTGTAATGTCGTACAGGGATACAGGGAGGGTGAGGGGGGGTGCCTCTAGACTGCCAGGGAGTTTCAGTTCACACACTGTCATTTACAGGACTATGGGCAGGGAGGGGTGGATGCTGGACTTCCAGTGTAGGCAGGCTGCCATGCTGCTGTCTGCAGAATGGTAGCCTTCCTGTGAGTGGACACTCACTTACATCTACTTGTTGTAGACTTATCTTTTGGAGGCACATCTCCAAACTTGCTCCAGAGATGTGACTCCACGGTGGGTTGTGAATGAGGCTGTGCAGCATATGCATGGGCATATCCCCTGCACAACTCCTCCAGATGCACCACATAACATTATGGGTGGTGTGCAGTGCATCGGTGATACACCAGTGCATCCAAGCCTTTACTGAATTGTGACTGTGTGCAAGTCGGGGATGCGCTGATGCATCTCAGATGCTTTGAGCACCTCTCTTTTGTGAATTCTGCCCTATATTCTTTTCTTAAGAATACTAAACCTCTGTTATAGTTGCAATCTATATTCTTCTTCCTAGAAAGCCTAGCAATTTTGTTTAACAATTTTTTAAAGTCACATTTTTATCATACCATGGAGTTTTCCTTACTTTCTGTACTCCATTTTACACCATGTGCTTTGATTTCTGTCTTGTCCTTCATATGTGTAATTAAATCATCAAAACTCTTTATAACAGCTATATCTGGGGCTACTAGAAAAATCTCTTCTCTTCATTATATCTTCATTCAGTTGGACACTATCCATTTTTGTTGACAATAAAAGATTACATTTAATTATTTTATTTGTAATAACCATATGATGGTCGGCTTCTATTTCTATTTTCATATTTCAGGGTAATTTAAATCCATACTCAGGGTTTATTATCAAACTAATTGGAAAGTGGTCAGACACACTTTCATGCTTAACTTCAAATTTCATTACCCATGCAAAAAGAGATATATCGACAATTGCTAAATCTAATAGTGATCCTCCTTTCTTAGTAGGGAAGGTAAAGTCCCCCAATCTGTCTTCTTTATTCCTTCTATTTACAACACATAGATTATAACTAATTACAAAGTTTAGCAGTAATTCTCCCTTTTTGTCAATTCTTTGATCTACAGAATTTCTTAATGGTATGTTCTGATAATAGCCCATGTCTTTCTGTTATGAAAAGAGGTCTAATTTATTTCTATTGAAAATAAGGACATTCCAGTCTCTCATTAGAATAATATGCTTATGCTGGTTATAACTGCATATTACATCCATATACTGAGACAATTCCTTTAGCTGGATATCAAAATCCATACTATTTAGACTCAGAAGAAAATAAATGTTTACCAAGACAAAGTTTTCATTTTTTCTGTGACTAGTTCAAATGCTAACCAGTTAGAATTAATTGACATACAGATTTTTGTTATAGTCTGTTTGTTTTTTGTATCAGTCAGTCCCATCAAGCCACCTTTGGTTCGTCCATTAATACTGTTTTTTTTACCAAGTAATACAGTTTTATTCCCGGGTCGTACCTGAAAATAGGCACCTGACTGTCTAGTGTGCTTACCTAGTTAACAAAAGCCAAATAAATAATTATAACCTTGAAATTCTATATTTGATTCAGCATCCAACCATGTTTCCTGTAATAATACTATATCATAAGTTTTTATAAGAGAGTGCAAAGTACTATCATCAGTTTTTCCATTCACCACTGTAACATTCCAGGACAAGATGCTTAATTCAATATCAAAAGTGGCCTTAATGTTTTTTCTAGATTTCAATCAGACATTTCTGTAATTGAACTATCGGCCATCGAACTGGATGATAAGTGTGACAGCACCTCATATTTGTTACAAAGTGTTAGATCCATCATACAGTTACAGTCGCATCTTTTTTCACATTTTCCCTCATTCTTGGCTTGTTCCCATGCCTACCAGGTCAATATGTTGTATACTTAATAGCGTACAACATGAGTGCTAAACTGAAATAGCACTGTAAATGTGAGCAACTGGATACAATACCGTGAATGCTTCTGTGCACAGTATTGCACCCTCTCACTGTCCCAGGCAGAGGATAAGAACTCTGCTGGGACAGGTCTTTGTCGAGCAGCTGCTGTGGCTCTATGAGATGAGCCACTGGCAGCAGGAGATGCAGGCAGTATGTTTGGGACTGGGTTCAATTCCTGGTCTGAGGCAGGTAAATTTTTTTAGAGTACTTTGTGCAATTTTAGCTGTTACCCCCGAGTTGAGAATCCTTATTGTGGGTAATTCAGGGGCACAGCCTCCATGATGGGGGTGGGGGTGGATCGTCCCCCCCAAAAAAGACTCATGCCACATGCAAGAAATCATGCTGTATTGGCAACATGCTTTTTGCATGCAGCATAATGTCTTGTGACATTATGACCCCGTGCCATTCCCATGAATCATCCAAAATTACACTATTATTGATTCTCTGTCATCTCTGTTTTCTCCCTCTGATCATCTTCTCATATTCTGGTGATCCTTTTAGTTCATATTCTGTAACAGTTGATTTCTGCAGGTACCTGACAATAGTCTGTTGTAATTGGGCCTTCTAAACTAGTCTATTGGAGCGAGTTCAAACGAGGCAAGACCAGAGGATCTAAAAAGTGATCAAGGGCCTTCTTCACATCCTCCAGTTATGGGGAAGCAGTGTAAAGATCTCGATAGTATACTCAAAATGCTTTGGCAGTTTCCAGTGGTTTAGTTTTAAGCATGTCCTCATTGGTAGATCTTATCCCTGCTGTTAGGAGTTTCACTTCTTGGTGACTGAAGTGCAAAGCCATAAGTTTACTTACTTTGTCACCCTGTTTGGTGTATTTAACTTTAGATCTAACATGCATTTGTCATTGCTGAATGCTGGCTTTCTGGCATTGGCATTGGTAGTGCAGAAGTTAGAGAGATACATAATAGGAATGGCAGTGAAATATTGAACTAACACCAACCCCACCTCCACCCCGCAGAGAGTGAAAGGAATTGGGTGTGCTTTGGGTCATCAGCCATAAAGCTTATGCCATTCCACTCCCCACCACCCCACCCTGTAGACAGCAACTGGTGTCGTGGTGTGCCTTGAGTCTTCATCCTTTACGCTCACCCCATTGATGAGATGGGTGCAGTATAGGAGAATGGGGTGAATGTTAGGGCTGAAGATCCCAAGGCACACCTTTATGCCTGTCAATGGCTGCAGGGTGGGGTGGATTTCCATAAGCATTATGACCAATGAATCCAAGTCACCTCTCCGATGCCTGTCAGTGTCAATAGGGTGGGGCATTATGGTTTGAAAACCCTAATGCCCAGGGTGTTGTTGGTATTTTTATCTCAGATTTTCAACATGGGCTTTTTGGGACCCCACTCATGAATAGTGTGAAATCATTTCATTACTCAGTCCTGAAAGGTGATTTTGCACAGCGATTTTGCACACGCATTTTGGGCCAGATGTGAAAAATGACAGCTGTACAGTTCGTGAGGAGGTGTGAAAAATTGATTTTTTTAAAACATCTGGAGTGAAAATATGAACAATTGATGAAGTTAAGAGCGTGCATAGAAACTGTGCAACACACGCCCATAATGCAATCATCCACCAAATTTTGAACACGGGCATTTTCAGACCTCCCATCATGAACAGTTACACTGTGATTGTGTTAATCTGTCCCAAAAGTTGATTTCCCACAGCAACCATGCCATTGTGCACCAGAGGTGCAAAAATACATTTTGGGAAGTATGTGAAAAATGTCAGCTGTACTATTCATAAGGAGGTGTGAAAAAATGGCAATGTTGAACATTTGGAGTGAAAATATTAAAAACTAGCAAAGTTACAAATGTACGTAGAAACTGCGCAACGCACACTTGTAACGCAGTCATTGTTTGAAATTTTTTCACCAAATTTGCAATGAGCTTTTTGGGACCTCCCCTCATGAACAATGTCACTGTCATTTTGTTAATTGGTCCCGAAAGGTGATTCCATGCAATGACCTCAAAATCACCTTTCAGGACAAGAGAAATGAAATGACAGTGCCAGTGTTCACGAGGTGTGTCCCAAGAACCCCATGTTGAAAATTTGGGGCCAAAATTCCAAAAATAGCTGAGATATCAAACTAAGTTGAATTCCCCTCTTGACTCCCATTATATGGCTTACCTTTGATTCTTCATTTTGCGGTTCAGCTTTGTAGAGTGTCAGACATGTCCAGTCCACCAAAGATGACAGCACCTGACCTCAGAGATCAGTATAGAGTTAGGGGTGCAGGGGTAGGTGTGCAGAGGAAGGGTTGGGATGGATGTGGGGATGGTGACACAACGATGGACCATTCCCTTTTTACAGGAACAAAAGAAAATTGTGAAGGAAGGTTTCTTCTTTCATGGAATTTTTAATGTGGAGTGCATGGGGTGGGCTCGCAGTGTGCTTGCAATAGTTGGTGGGCATGTCTAAACATTGATTGGGCACCAATGTTGGCAAATCATGAGGGGTTAGAGGAGAGGGGTACATCCTACACTGGGAGTGGCATCCTGGTGTTGAAAGAAAATAAAAAAATTGGCACACTGGTTTGGGCTCCACTGTTCCTCATTAATGGGGGATGCATCTGACACGGCAGCTGGCAACTCCAATGTTAGCTTTTGGGAGTGTGTGGTGTGTGGCAGGAGCTGCCATGTTTGGCACACTGCAGTGGGCTCCCAGTGTGCCACATTTAATGGGGTGGAATACATGATGACTTGGGGATCGGGCACCCCCAATGTTGGCTTTGTGGGGCTGTGTGGTGGGCAGGAGGAGTCGCCATCATGGAAAGCCACTCTGTGGCTACATTATTTATTGAAATGTTTCACCAGGAAGGCACACTGAGCAAACATTTTGCTTGTAATTCCAGCCATGCACATTACTGTGCATTGTATCTTATAGTTGAGTCTTGTCATCTGCCACTACAATGAGAAACTGCACATGACTGTAGCTGCAGATTTTTTCAACTTTTGGCTGTCTTTGAAGTTTTCTGTCATTGCCAGCATGCTCACTGATTGGCGGCTGAGGGATGCACCCACTAAAGCATCCCATGCATTTTGCCAAACACTGACACAACTTTGAAATGTGCTACTACCACAAGATGTTGCTTGCACTTGGGTGCAAGCCAACATAAAAATGGTTTGATCAGCTTTCTTGTTTAACAATTCATTATATTGGGCTCAAGCTGTATTCAAACAACATCAGGCACTATTAGGTGAAGTCAGAGAAATGGTTTTCTCCAAATTCCTAATCTCGTTAGTAATGCCTTGATTTTAGCTTTCTTAATTTTCTTCCAAATTGTATCAAGCCTAATACCTTTACCGCTAATTATCACTTTTGCCACAGACCAAAGAGTGTTCTGTCTTTGCACAGAACCTGAATTCAACTCAGAGTATTTGTGAATACACTCCCTAAGTGTATCCACTATCCAGGGGTCATTTAATAACTGCACATTAAGTCGCCAGGTTTTGTCTGTATCTACCTCCCTACCTAAACCTTTTTTTGCTCCCCCCCCCAAGATTAATAAAGGTAAGTTGTTACAAGTAGATAAAATTAACTAATTTTTCACAGAGAAGAAAGGATAAACTATTTCATACATAGCTTAAGTGGAGCAGATGGTACAATAAAAAGAGATTCATGACTGAACTAATAGTTTATAAAGCATGAGACATGAGTTTCTATGGGATAAGGCTAGTATTTATATATTTATTTATTGAAATGTTTCACCAGGAGAGCACACTTAACAACAAGTTGCTTATCTCATGGTGCAACCTGGAGGGAGGGATTATATAGGGTTGTGAAGTATGATCAGTTACAATAGTATGTCGGTAGTACAAACAATACAACATTGTAAGAGTATGTAATAGTTGGAGTACAAGGTATTGTATAATAAACAGTAATGGAACATTGGTAAAATTACAATACATGTCCAAAATAATACAAAATAACATACAAACATACAAAACAGTAATAATGCGATAGAACCGTTTATAGTGCATGAGTGTACCAGGAGCAGGCTCAGTAACTAAAAGTATGTTTGGAATGTGAAGTCTGATTTTTGGCTTCTAAAATTTATGTCAGGAAAGTCTGCAGTTCCAGGGATTTCACAAGTTGAGAAAATGGGAACCATATCTCTTCATAAATATTCATCAACTTGGAAGTAAAATACTGTACCTTTTCTTGACGATGAATGGAGACCATGGCATTAAACCATACAGTACAATTGGGTGGTTCTTTATTCTTCCATCTTTGCAATATATGTTTAAATGCTGTAATAATCCCACTATGGACCAGACTCCATGTAAGGAACTGCAGGTTATTGAGGGGCCCACCATGACCCAATAACATCCATGGGTAGACATTGGTAACAGTCTGCCAATCATCCAAAGAAGAGTATTTAGAATGTTTAGCCTCCAGTGCATTAAGGCAGAGCAGGTCACCAGCATGTGTTCAAGAGTACCATTTGAGATGATACATATTGGACACATATTTGAGTAGTAGGATTCATAGAAACATAGAAACATAGACTTTGATGGCAGATAAGGACCACTTGGCCACCCAGTCTGCCCATTTCCTACCTATTGGATAAGATGCAGATACTAGTTAACCAGCATCCTACTTCTTCCTACCCCACCATAATTAGCGTTATGTCTATCCCATGCATTTTTTAATTCTCCCACTGTTCTTGACCCCACAATCTCCTCAGAAAGGCCATTCCATGCAACCACCACCCTCTCTGTGAAAAAATACTTCCTCATGTTGCCCCTGAGCCATTCCCCCCTCTATCTTCAAACAGTGTCCCCTTGTTCTTGCACATCTCTTTTTCTGAAAGATGCTACACTCTTGGACTTTGTTGATTCCCTTGAGGTACTTGAAAGTTTTTGTCATGTCCTCCCTTCCCCCCTTTCCTCGAAGGTATACATATTAAACTTCTTTAGCCTCTCTTTGTATGGTTTCTAGCACAGACCCTGCACCATTTTACTTGCCCTCCTGTGGACTGCTTCCTTCCTGTCTATGTCCTTGCAGAGATGGGGTCTCCAAAACTGCACGCAATACTCTAGATTGGGTCACATCAACTGTCTGTACAAAGGGATGGCAAAGTCCTGTTTTCTACTGGTGATGCCTCTCCCTATGTGTCCCAGTATCCCCCAGCCATCCTTACTGCCTTCTCACATTACCTGCCTACTTTTAGGTGATCTGATATGACTACCTCCAGGTCCCCTTCCATTTTTGTTGTTGTTAGTACCTCCACCCCCATTGTGTACTCTTCCCTGGGTTTTGTTTCCAGGTGCATTATAGCACTTCTTTGCATTGAATTTAAGCTGCCATACTTTTGACAATTCCTCCAACCTTGCCAAGTCCCTTCACAACCTTTTTGCCCTGCACCTTGTGTATCAGCTCTGTTGCAGATTTTTGTGTCATCTGCAAAGAGGTATACATTTCCTTCCAGTCCTTCTGCAATTTCACTTTTCAAAACATTAAAGAGGACCGGCCCCAATACTGAACCATGGAATACCCCATTAGTAAGCCTCCTTTCTTTGGAGTGGACTCCGTTTACTATTAACCTCTGTGTCCTGTTGTCCAGCCAGTATTTTACCAAGGCTACCACCCTGGGACCCACTTCCAGGCTTCCTTACTTGTTTTTTAATCTTTTGTGTGGGACTGTGTCAGATGACTTGCTAAAGTCTAGGTAGGCCATGTCCACAGCCTCTCCCTGGTCTACTACTTTGGTCATCCAGTCAAATAAATCTATTAGATTCTTCTGACATGACCTTCCCTCTGTGAATCCATGCTGCCTTGGGTCCAGTGCCCCACTGGCCTCTAGGTACTCAACAATTCTTTCTTTCATAAGTGATTCCATCATTTCCCTACCACTGAGGTCAAACTAACAGGTCTGTAGATTCCTGCCTCTGCCTTGCTCCACTTTTGTGAAGGGGAATAACATCCACCTTCCTCTAGTCCTCAGGAGCTACACCATCCTCCCATGATTTGTTAAAAAAGGGAGTCACTGGTGTTACTAGTTCTTCCCTTAGTTGTGTCAGAATTCTGGGGTGAATCCCATCAGGCCACATTGCCTTGTCCATCTTGAGTTTTAAGAGTTCTTTCAGGACCCTTTCTTCTGTTAATGGACTGGTATAGACCTCCCTATCCAGAATGCTTCTATTGTTTGGTTTAGGTACATCCCCCTCCTCTTCATTTGTGAATACTGAACAAAGGTATTCATTCAGTATTTCTGCCTTTTCACTGTCACTCTCTGCCCTCCCCCTCCCCTTTATTAAGCCTCACTATCCCTCCCTTGGTCTTTCTTCACTCACTAACATACCCATATTCTGATTCATCAGATGTATGCAATGTGGGGTATGGTATAGGCGATGAATAATGTTAGATTGTATTTGTTGTAGTCTTGTTGATTTTAAACTCCACTTACCCAAATTTATTATTTTACCCCATAGAGAGTGGGGGATTGGGAGAATTAATTTATCTTCTCATTATTTTTTTAGTTGGTTCAGATTATAACCCAAAGATTTAGCCAATAATTTATATAAAAACAAAATCTTTTAATGAATGAAGGAAGCGTAGCATCTTTTCTACTTCCTTCAATAAGTAATTGGTTAATTTATGCAGATTTTAGTTATGTTTTCTCTTCCTTGAAGATACCCATAAAAGTGGGTGTTTGGTAAACCATACCTCTGTTTCAAAGTATCAAAATCAAACATGCAATTATGATCCATAAACTGTTCTATTTCCATGAGGCCTTTTTCATACCACATTTTGAATGTAGGGTCTGTTAAATGAGGGAATGAAATTGACTTTCAGATAAATGGGAGCATGAAGAGAGCAAAGGCCTTTGTCTGTGGGTTTTAATAATACCTGGTGCCAGATGTGGACTAGAGGGCTGGTACATAAAGCAAGATTCTTGATTTTTTTCCCAGTATGGACTAACATACAGTACAGCAGTTGTTTTCTTTAGTGATAAGGGCTCCAGAATGATTCCATTTTGGTGGATATAGCATTACTGTTTTTTGGAACCAGTTGTGTGTGATAGCTAGAGATGCACAAATTTAAATTCCGCTGGTGAAGTGAACGTGAAGTGGGCACTTCGTGTTGCCACTCCATTATGCAGAGTGGGCAATGCAAAGTGCTCACTTTGTCTTGTCATTACCACTTCGCATTAAGGTGGAATGGCAATGTGAAGTAAGATGAAGTCATTGTTTTTAATGGACTTCGCATTCCTCATTATGATTCTAAGTGATCCACTTGGTGTTTCAGATTTGGAAGCCCCCCCACACATCACATGGCTTACAGTACTGTAAGTCACATGCTTTTTAGCTAGTCAGGAAGGGAGTCATACAAGCAGACACTTTTACTTTCTCCTGTGCAGACGGAGAGAGAGGAGTATGTTTTGTGACTGCTGATACTTTGAGATCAGAGCGAGGAGGATATTTAAACTTTGATTTAGACCCAACAGCTTTTTAAAAGCTACATTTTTGTCTTTTCTGTCTGTACTCTTTTTACTTAGTATGTTCTTTCTGTAAATTTTATTTTTCTTACATAGAGGGACATCAGTTGCAAATTATGTCCATACTGGAACTGCTTCTGGATCACCATGGGATCCCACATTAGTTTTTTTTCCTCACACCATGTGCATCCCCACACCTTCCTTGCTGTGTTATAAAATGTATTCCTCCACCATCCCCAACCCTTGTATGTAATTATGCCTTTTTTTGCTGTCTTCCGTATGTATTCTGAGCAGTGCAAGTATACTGTGTTAAACTGCATGGGTGCAGTCTTCTTTCCAGTCTGTGTATATACTGCAGACACTGTCCCACTCCCTGGCTTAAAAACACTTATTACTGAGTACAATGGTGGGATGGTGAAGCCTGGAGAGATGCTAAAAAGCAGACTTACAATGCATCCAAGTAACTAGTAAAAAAATGTATGTTGTGATTCGTGACGTAATCATAAATCATGATTTGTGACTGCATTTGTGACCATGATGATAAAGAAATGTGAATGCCTATGGCTGTACTTCCCTAGGCCCCGATGAGGTGTGGCACAAAATTCCCCGACTTAAAAATACTCATTAATGAGTACAATGGTGGGGTGGTGAAGCATGGAGAGATACTACAAAACAAGCTTACAATACATCCAAGTAACTAGTAAAAAAATTAATGTTGTGATTCGTGATGTAGTCGTAAATCATGATTTGTGACTGCATTTGTGACCGTGATGATAATGAAATGCGAATGCCTACAGCTGTACTTCCCCAGGCCCCAATGAGGTGTGACACTAAGCTACCTGACTTAAAAACACTCATTAATGAATACAATGGTGGGGTGGTGAAGTATGGATAGATACTACAAAACAGGCTTACAATACATCCAAGTAACTAGTAAAAAAAATTATTGTTGTTATCCGTGGCGTGATTGTAAATCATGATTTGTGACTGCATTTGCCTTTGCCTTTGGCTCCTTATGCCTTTAGCTCCTTAACTGATAGCAGTATTAGATCTCAAACTCCTCAATCCCTAGTAGGTCTCTTTCAAAAGCAGTCATCCTTCTATGACCTTCGCTCAGCAGTTTCTGCCCCTGTTCTTGTCCCTTGACACTCCACCTCTAAAGGGGCCGGTGCTTTTGCCTCTCTTGTCCCGCAATACTGGAACTCCCTTCCTCTAACCATTCGCAAGGCTCCATCCCACATTACTTTCAAGAAGGCACTTAGAAACCATCTTATCCTGTCCAGCAAGTGCTCCTGTTTCAAACCACCCTAGGCCTACTTGACCTTATTCTACTCAAAAGCTCCCTCCCATCTCAACTGTTGTTTCCCCCACTGTCTGTGCACCCCCTTCTATTGCAGTCTTTCTTGTAATCCCTGCACACTTTCCTCACCTCTCCCTCTCCCTCTCCCTCTCTCTCTCTCTCCCCTCCCTCCTCTCTTATTACCCCATTTTTTCCACAGGTCCCATCCATGGCTGCTGCACTAATATAAATCCTGTTTGCCATTATTTTTGAACAATGCTCACTGTTATGATTGTTGCTACATATTGTATCCTTGTATCCTGATGTACTGATGTATTCTCCGATGTATTGTTTTCCTTTATTTTCATTTACTGTACCCATGTTTGCTATTGGTCCACTGTTTCTTTTGTTGTACTCTCCCAGGTTGTGCCTGAAAATAGTAATTTCTTGGCTAGTGCACCTACCCAGTTAACAAAAAACTAAATAAAAAAATACAAAATTTGTGACCGTGATGATGAAGAACGTGATTTGTATCACGAGTGACTCCTGATGATGGTCCTGACTTAAAAATGCACATTAATGAGTACTATGTTCATGCTGAATTATGCACCACACTTGTCCAGTACTCTGAAGGGAAGCCAAAGTAACAGCTGTGACTTAAGTTAGAGATGGAGATTGGGCCCTAAAGAGGTGCAAATGCACAGACAGATTAAGATTGCACTGCACACTGAAGAGATGCAGACAAAAAGGCATAACACCTAACCAGTGCTCACCATCAGAAATTCAAATCTGGAAAAGAATACCTTTGCTGGTTGGGGCTGGCCTCGATGGGAGGCAGTGTACTGCACTGCTGCAGTAACAGGCACTGGTGCTAGTACCAGTAAAGATACTACAAAGTACAAAAATTACACAGCTGCAGTGGATAGTAGGTTCACATTGCTGAAATTATGCACAATAAAAGGTGTCTGATTTGATGAAACGTTCACACACATACTACACACACTAAGTAATGCGTAGGCAAATTGAAAACTTCAGTAATATAACCACATATTTTAAACAAACTAAAATTATGCACTGCTGCATCACAACAATCAGCAAAAAATTGCAAGAATTATTGAAAATATTACTGTTTGTACATTAACACAATTATACAAGAAAAATATCACCAAAGCAGAAAGCAGTCCTTTTCTCCAAGTTAATCTAATTACACCACATATACACCCCTCCCAAAACACACTTCCACTTCTCTCAATTCACAGACTGAATGTTGTACATTAACATTCAAAATCCATACACAAACAATAAACACTCAAGGATATGAGCACAGGAGGGTTTTCTATAATTGATGAACTAAAGTTTCAGCAAAACAAAATGACTCAAAAGGCTTTTTAACAGCTTTTAGAAGGTTTGAATCACAGAGAGCTCTCACAGCAGATTGTCTCATACAGCTTCTACACACACTACCCAAACTGAGGCTGTGCAAAACAATCTAGAGCCCATGTAACCTGAAATCCCACGAATCACTGCAAAATTCACCTTTGAGCTTAAAAACAAGGCAGTGAGGCGAAGTACATTGTTTTCAATGTACTTCACATTAAGAATTGGTGGAGTAGTGGTTTGGGAAGTGGAGTAATGCAAAGTCATTGTTTTCAATGGACTTCTGATTACCCATTATAAGACTTAAGTACTGGTGGCTCAGTGGTAGGAGCACTCAAGAAATTCATTTTCACTCTGTGTTCCACTTCACTTGAGTGAATTGGGGCCACTTCACCCATCTGTAGTAGTAATAGCGAGATTTGCAGCATAATAATATATCTTGAAGTGAGGTAACATGAGACCTCTTCTTCTTGTGAGAAATAAAATGTTTTGTATTTTTTTTACTTTCTATTTATACTCCTTCCCTGCCCCCTAGACTCCATAGCCTTAGGAATCACCAATTGTGTCTGCCTGCTTTACCTTACCTGTACTCTGTGGTAATCCCTCCATGTAGCCTCAGACTGCTTCCCAGGCAGGGATGGAAATGGGACCTACATCCCCAACCACGTCCATTCATCAGGGCACCAGACTGGGGCAGGCAGGTGAGCTTGTGGGGTCTGAGGTAGGTTGCTCCATCTTCCAGGAGCCTAGGGGGCATTTTTCTGGTGTTCTGTGCATAGTGTGCATCCCCAACATCAAGGCATGCCTGCTGACATTTGCCATGCATCTTTCCCTCCAGTATAGGGTAGGGAATATGCTGCACCTCAGACCTCTGCCAGAGGGGCAGTCAGGCTCCAAGCCACGTCCTCTCCTCCCTGGAGAGGAGAGCTATCCTCCAGATGCTCAATCCTCTGCCTCCCCTGCTGTCCCCCAGTGGCCCGGGCTCATTCCCAAACCTAGGTCGCTGGCATGGCGCGAGGTGTAGTGTCCAGCACCTCAACCCTCAGCGCCACCGGGCCAGCAAATTTTTGTATTTTAAGTGGGTGTTTTTTGCCCTTCCATAGGAACTTCTTTATAATCATATCATGCTGTTTGAAAAATTCATCTTTCAGCTGTATAGGAATATTTTTAAATATAAATATTTGAGCAGGACATTAATTTTGATCACGTTAACTTCTATATTAATGCTAAAGGGAGAGTTTCCAATGATGTAAATGTGATTTTGCTTTTTGAACTATAGGGTCTAAATTGAGTGATTTTAAATTGGTTAGGTTCTGATCTATAATAATGTTCAACTATTAGATCTGATGCACTATTTGTAAAGAAGATTGATTAGTGGGAATAACAAATTCTGGAGTTTTATCTTATTTTAGATCTGCTTAAGTTTGGGTAACAGCAGCATCTTCAGCTCAAATCCTTTAGTCCTCAGAGTCATTGAAATAGTGATTTTATTTATTTTTTTATCCTTTTAAAATCATGGATTTATACAATTTCTAAATACTATAAAAATAAAATACTGATATTATAAATTTGAGAAATCTTTCTTTTATAGTATTTTGAAATTTTATAACTCCATGATTTAAAAGGATAAAGAATAAATAAAATCCATATTTATATTTCCTAATGTGTGATGTTTGAAAGAAAAAAGGAATAAAAAGAGTTTGAACATTGGAAGGGGAGTGCAGGTGGAGAGCACCCAGAGGCTTAGGTGAGTTGCAAAAATAAGATTAAATACCCTGTCACAGGGTGCACCCCAGGACCCCCAAAAGCCTATGATATAAAGGGAATGAGCAACACTAACATGGTTTTTGGCTGAAAATTGAAGTACTGTGTGGTTTTTAGTTTCCATAATTTCAGTTTTATTCCACTTGGCTTTGTATCCAGAAGCATGGCTGAAGTGATTTAATATGTCTAACATAGTAGAGTAGCTATCGTTCAAATTACAGATGTGTCAAGCCAGGATGAAGCACAGAAATGCTGCAGAATGTCACAGAATACTGCAGTTTAGTACAGGGGCCATTGTAAGTCACTTGCAGTAAAGTTCTTTTGTCATGCAGGATTTTGTGACATGTCATTACCGCAAGCTACTGTGCTTCATTGTGGCTGACACATCTGTATGTACACAGACCAAAGCATTGTCTGCATACAGGCTAATGCAATGTTCCATACCTGCTATGTTGGGACTTTGAATCTGCCGTGATTCCTGAAATGCTATGGCGAGAGTTTCTAGGACCAATGCAAAGATCAGTGGGGATAATGGGCAGCCCTGTCTAGTGTCTCTTTGGAGTGTTGTCATGGGTGAGGTATTACGATTGTTTTTTACCCTCGACACCAGACTGGAATATAAGATAGTCACCCATACCTTAAACTTTGGCCCAACACCACATTTCTGGAGAATTATTTTCAAATAGTCTCACTCATTTCTATCAAAAGCCTATTTGGCATCCAACATTAGTAGAGAAACATCTAGATCTGTATATTTATCTAATAGATTCAGAGTTCTTCCAATATTTGATGTTAATGTACAACCCTTAATGAAATAATTCTGATCTGGGTGTATTAAATGGGGTAATACCTTCTCAGTCTGGTAGTGAGGATTTTAGCTAGAATTTTTGACTCTGATTTGCTGAGTGAGATCGACCTGAATGACTCAAGTTTCAGAGGATCTTTATTCTTTTTTTTTAAGTAAGATGCAGGCTTCATTGAATGACATGGGGAGAGTGCCAGTGGAAAAGATGTACTCATATAAAATTTTAAGCTGTTTGTCTATAGTCAGGGAATACATTTTGTAAAACTCCATGGGGAGGCCATCAGGGCTGGGGGCTTTGACAGTGGGTAACTTTTTAATGGCTTGCATAATTTCATTAGTTGAGATTTCCTCTAGACTCCTCTTCCTCTAGAATTTGACTATAGGTGGGAATGACCACAGGGGAGGTGATATTTGAGATAAAGTGCATGATTTCCATAGGTTCCTTCAAATATTCTGATTTTTATAGTTCTTGACAGTAATGACAAAATGTGTAATTAATGTCTTTAGGGGAATTGATAGTCTGGCCAGCCAAATTCTGAATGCTGGAAATGTTACTGTTTTTTTTATTTCTTAAGTTGCCATGCTCATATTTTGTCTGGCTTGTCACCCATAGCATGATATCTACTTCTGCTTAAGAGAATTTGTCTATCAGCTTCTTCTGTGGTGGTTTTGTTATATTCCTCTTTTAACTTCAAAAGATCTTGTAGATCATGTGGATATTTAGTTTGAGTGTGGGTCTTAGTTCAATAAGCCTGAAAGAAAAGAGAGAGAAGAAAAAAAATCAAACATTCTAGTTCCTTTTTCCCTTGGATTGCCTTGCATTCTCTTCCTCCCATTGCTAGTTCCTCTATCTTCCTCATTTCAGCTTTCCATCCCTGGACTTGCACCATATATGCTGTATATCATTATATTTTGCCAAATGCTAGGGAGATAAAGAGTGATTAAAGGTTTTGGTACGAGGACCCTGGAGGCTCCAAAAGATTGATCCTTTATTGATTTGAGGAGATTTTCTCAGGCTGTATTTGGCTGCCCGATTTTAAAGAACTGGCTGTTGGAGCATGAGAGATCAGATTCAAAGTGGGTTCAGAGTCCAAATCGATTAGGAAGCTTTCTGCTTTTCTGGGATCTGTAAATGTATAAGTCTTGCCATGAATAATGAATCAGAGCCAGACTGGAGGTAAAAGAGAAAACGTTATGTCCCGCTGTCTAAGTATTGCCTTGACACGGTCTAACGCCTTTCTTGTTTGGGATGTATCCAAAAAAAAGTCTGGGAATGCAGAAAATTTAAAGTATTCAGTAGTTAGGCCTCTGTTAATGTGAACCATCCACAAGATTGACTCCTAATCTTGGAAATAGTGGGTTTTATAAACTCTGGTCTTGGTGTTTTGTGTTTTTTCCAGCAGCTGCTGTGAATCTCAGATCCCTCCCTATGGGTGTGATAAAGCATGATTTTGTTCTTAGTAAGTTTATGATTGAGAGCAATAGTTATAAGTCTTTCTAATATGGGGGGATCTTCCTGCCTTCCGATCCTTCAGGAAGTCCAATAAGTTTAACATTATTAAGACTAGAGCAGCTTCAAGGTCATTAATTTTTGTTTAAGCTCTTTCAGCATGTCCTGCTGATTAGCCTGGATTTTCTGCATAGTGTTAATTTTATTTTCTAAGTCACTGATCCTTTGTTCTGCTCCTGAAGTTTGAATGTTTAGAGCTTCTGTTTTATTGGTTAGATCTGAAAATCTTTTGGATAGGTCAGTAATGGCAGACATAATGGATTCAAAGCCTTTTTTTTATTTTGTTTCATATCTCCTACTGAAAGGATTTAAACATTTTGGTGTTAAAAGTGCTGGTATTTATTTTGGAAGCCCGAGGTGGAGCTGCTTCAGAAGCAGGTGTGTCAGTCAAGTTGAATTTTTTCTTTACTATAACACCCATGTTTAGAATGTTGCCATGTACCTGTGTATCCTGATTTATTACTTGAGATTAGGATGAGCTTGAAGGTAAATCAGAGACATTGACATTAGCAACTTTAGTAATGTTTGTAGTGGCCAGAATGCTCCTCCATGTTTTTTGGAACTAAAACCTGCTCCAGTATAGGAAGTTCGTCTTCCTCATCTGCAGTAGTATAGTTTTGCTTCTTCAGTTTCAATTCCACTGGTATCAATCCCACTGGTAAATGTGGGATGTTGAGGCCACAAAGTTGTTGTATAGTAGGGTCTCTGGGAGTGGAGAAAGTGGTTTGCTTATGAAGATGGTTGTGATTTGGTCAAAAAGTTCAGTTTCTATTGTTGTAGACAAGTTCTACACACTGTTGAAGCCATAGTTCTAGTAAGGGATTCTTCCAAGGTTAAGTCCATAACTATATTGTTTTTTTCCTGTTTCTTCTGGTCTCAGTCATGATCAAGATCATTGGCATGCTGACTCCACTGGATGTGCTCTATTTATTCTGACTCCCAGAAATCTTCCAGCAAAATATGTGAGGTTTCATTCACCTGTTGTCAGATTTGGCTATCACAGAACAAGAAAGCCATAAAACAAAAGCTCGAACACAGCACTGAACATGTTGTACAGGCGGAGTGCACTCAGGTCTGCAGCCACCAATCCTTATGCAGCCATCTTGGGTCCACCTCCTCCTTCCTACCTAAACCTAAACAAAGCCTAATTCGGTGATGGTCAGAGAGTACCATGGCCTCTATTTCACAGTTTTGCATGTCTGCCAGGGACTCCATGCATTATAAAAAATAATCTATTCTAGAAAAGGAATTATGGAGTCTGGAGTAAAAAGAAAATGCCTTCTCAGATCCTTCATGGATCTGTGAGGCACATTAAGTTCATGGGCTGGATTTTCAAAGCATAGGGCAGGGCTTGTGACAAGCCCTGTGCCATGACACTTAGACTCTAGCAGTGTGCGAACCCCACCACTGCAACTGCAGCTGATTACACAATTCCACAACCTCAAGCGCAGTTGTGACAGTTTTCATGATCTATGGCACCTTGCACCAAATATCTGGTGTAACTCTGTAAAAAAGGTCCCCAGGACTGCCACAAGTTAGACCAGAAAAAGTTGGTCTAACTTGTGGCAATTGCCACAAGGGATAGAAAGTCCCATTAGATTGCCACAAGCCCCATGTATTTTATCATTGGTGTACCCAGTACTTGTGGTGATCTTAGTCTTTTGAAAATCCTACCCCATGAGTTCTTTGTGCCTGCTGGCCAGGACAGAGATCTTGCTTACAACCCTCCGATTTACCCAAGTCAAGGTCCAGAACTATGTTCTAATTCCCCCCAATTATGAGTAGAAAAGATGTGAATGGGGCCAGTATGGTCATTAAATACGCAAAAAAAGACTGCAGAATTAGCATCAGGAGCATAAACTGACCTCAACATAACCTCCACCTGATCCAATTTCCCATGTAGAAATAAGTACCTCCCTTCAGGGTCATACATGTCTTGAATCAATACAAAAGAGACCTGCTTAACAAACAAAATAGCCACTCCCTGCTGTCTGGAGCTATTACCAGCTATATACATCTGCCCAACCCACTCTCAGGACACTCACAGAAGTTGTTCCTTAGGGAGATGTGTCTCTTGTTGGTAGGCAATTTGTGTTCCCAGGTACTTTGAGTGTTTTAAGACACTGTGTCTCTTCTATGGAGTCCCACCCTCTTTAACATTCATGAGACAAACTTAAAAGGAGTCCCCACTGGTATGAAGAGATGAACTTGAAAGTTGTCCATAGACTATCAGAAAAGTAAACAAAAGTAGACAAAAGTAGATGTGGCTCGCCCCACTTCCTACCCCCCAAAGTAATACCCAAACCACCCACAACACTTAACATCACAAAACCAATACCGCTGCCAAATTGTACAAAACACACAAAAAAACAGAAGTAGAAACAGGGACCTCATGATCCGATACACCCCCTCCAAAGTATTGTGGTCCATGATTTGACTTGTCACAGCCTCAAGCCAGCACTCCAACCGCTCAAAAACAATTACCCCAAGCATTCTGGACTACTAGTATAATGATCTCCAAATCTATAAACAGTGATACAGTCCTTATTAAGAAAAGGCCCCCTACCAAATCTGAAAACAGGGAGGCAGACCCTCAGTACCTCTCCTTTACTATTGGAGTAGTACCTCTCAACTCTCACACAATTCCTGTGGAAGAAAAAAGAAGAGTAAAACCTCCTGGACATACACAGCTCCCCTGTTATCAGTATGAAAAGCTGGCCTATCCTTGCCAACAATTAATTACATCATGCCCCCCCACATCCCCCAAACTATATCCATTTGAGACCTTATTATTAAAAAAGACCCTATGAATCCAGAGAAGGAAAACATCTAAATTATCCCTCTGTAACTCCTTTCCGAATCTCTCTCCACTAGACATCCTCTTGCCTATCATCTTTATTCACCATCCAGCAGCCGCAAAAAAATCAGCCCAGCTCCCCTCTCCAATGATAGCTAGTACCATGGGTTGAATCTATAAAGATACATGATGGTGTTCCCAAAAAAACATACTGGGGAGGCCTGGTAGCCAACAAACTACCATGACACCCATTCATATCCCTAAATGGGGCCTAAGTAGATGCCAAAAGTGACCAAGAGGGATGTCCACAAACATAGCTATTGCCATTGGACAGAAAAATCCAACTGTGTGCCCCTCTGGATGTCAAAACCACACAAAGCACTCCCTGCCTAACCATTAGTGGCCTTGGCCTGCTAAAAGAAGAATCCCCCAAAGCTGCATGGGTCCCTGCTGCAGAAATGTTGACCTGAAATGGATCACCCCCATCAGCTTCACCCACTGACAGGCCACAGTGAAGTCTTAGCCCCCTTAAACTTTATAGCACCACTAAAAACACAGGTGCTACCTCAGTTTAGACCAAGACAATATTCACACTAACATGTAACTGGGAGCACCTACCTGAACGACTAGACCTCCAAGCTCCAGTCACTCAAAGTGATTTCTATTAGGCAAAGTCCGCCATGATCTGCAGCACTGTAGCATGAGCCTTATACTAGTAATTTCTGCCAGCAGGGCCCTGATGTATAAAACCTAAAGCTCTGCCTGCCTTCACTCTCTCTAACAACACCCTCCTCTGCTCCAAAAGATACACCAAAAATGTGATGATGAACACAATAGAAAAAAAGAAGACAAGAAGAGGGAGAGATTCCCCCCATGGTCAGCCTTAACCTGTACCCCAGAACAACAGCACTCCCCCAGTACATCCAGCCCAGAATCAATGTTCCATTTATTGCCTGCATTCAGAAAACTGAAGAAACAAGACAGTATACCATCCAAATATACTCGCTGTAGGAAATATCCCTATATAAAAAAAATACTCACATTGCAAGCAGTGAAAGAAAAGCTTAAACACCATGTCAATGAGGGAAAGGCAGACTTATCCTAATGCACTGGACCCAATAACAAGTCAAAAATTAACAATGTCCATCTTCACAGTCCAAAGTCTGTAATAAGCCCAACAGCAGTTCATATCAAAGAAGAATCCAGTCCAACCAGTGAACTATAATACAAAGGGGTTTGTGAGCAATAGCTACCCAAAAATACTGTCCATTATGTTGTAGCTGAGGTGTACTGCTGTCACAATACTTGCTTGTTGTCTCAGTAAGATGGCAATAAAAGATCTGGAAGTAGGGCGTTAAGCTCTTTCCTTGCTTGTTCTTCTGAGGAAAAGTACTTTGAACTATGTCTGATAGTCACCATTGATCTAGCTGGGTAAAGCATCCAACAATGAATGTAAGCCACCTGTAATTTAGAAATAATGGGCCCAATTTTAAAAAGATTTCCAAATGCCGCAAGTCCCTGATATGCTGAACATACAGCACAGGGGGCTTGCAGCATTCCTGTGAAGCTCATTGCAATTCTCTGTCAGTTGCATCAAATGTTGCAAGTTAGACCAGCTCCCCCAATCTAACTTGTGCCATTTGGGGGACTCTCTTTGGTGCAAGCTGCTGTAAACTGTCACAACTGTGCCCAATGTACTAAAAGCCCTGAGTCAACCTTTGAAAATCAGTCCCAATGTCTTTGTACTCTTTGCATTTCTTTTGACATTCCAAATTAGATCTTGAAATACATAAATTATTCTAGCTTCCCACAAAACCTCCTGGAGATTGAAACTGACTTAGTATGTGTTGTTTTCCAAATAATTTAGCAATCGTGAGAATAATTGAGCATGGCCTCTCTCCTTCAGCAGATTGAGTCTAAGCGAATGGTGGACATGTTCAATTACATAATTGGGTCACTGAGGTGAAGGGCCAGCTATGTTCTGTAAAAGTTTTGCACAATTATAAGCATATCTGGTCCTTTGGTTTTCCCAGGTACTCCAACTATCACTAAATTGTTATGGCAACTGCACCCCTCTTGGTCTCCATTTTTTCCTCTAGTCAGGTAACCTTTCGATGGAGGGTCACTAGCTCTTGTTCCATTTGTGAATCGCAGTCTTCCTCCAAGCTGACTCTGAACTCCACATCACCCAGTCACCAACTCAACTCCTCTATGGCCGGTCTTATCAATCGCACTTTGCTGGCAATGTCAAAAATGGCATCTTTGAGGCCAGCCAGCTCCAAGATAAAACAGTCCAGTATTAGAGACTCCAACGGGGGTGAGTTCGGAGACAGCTCAGAGCATGGTCTCTTGTGCTCAGGCTTGCTTTCAGCTAGGGGAGATGGGGTACCTCACTGTCATCCTGAGGCAGTATCCATTTCTGCATCTACCAACATTGAAAACCTCTAAAAGATAATGTACACAGCAGTAGAAGTGAACTCCCTTTGCACTAATGAGAAAAACTGTGGAATGCAATAACAAAACAAAAATTATAACTCTGGAATTGCAAAAGCTCACTGCTCTGCCACTATGCTGTTGGGTGCATCACATGACTCTGGTAGTTGCCTTTTCACCCAGACTTGATGAACAGACAACATGGGATGGTCCTGAACCTGACCTTCAGTCACTGTACCCTCATGGACTACTTCCTGAGGTGTGTACAGTTCCAGGCTTTGATCTTTTAGAAGCTGTGTGCCACATTGTGGGGCCTCCCAGAAAGAGTCAACTCACCTGTGCTAAGCCTTTAAATTGAAAGGTTTTCCATTTAGTGTCAGGGCAAGAAGCTTGATCCACTTGCATGATCTGTGGCTAGTATACTTGAGTACCTTTGGTCCTCTCTCAGTTGGGGCCAGGAGAAATGACCCTTAGGGTGTACCTGGTAGTCATCCCTGCATACTGAGCATGGGCTGGTATGCTGAAAGGTGGCCCAGGAGAAAGTGGTCAGACACTATTTCAAAGGCCTTTACCACCTGTCCCCTCCAGTGCACGAACCACCACCACAGTGAACCTACTGTTGGTGCTGTCTGTACTCATGGGCAAGCCATTTGACCCCATTCAGAGGTGTTAGATGTCATACCTGTCATATAAGACAGCCTTTTCATGGCCATCACTTCAACCAGGAGGATCAGTAAGCTCCATGCATTCTTCAAGGAGTTCTTCATATCCGATCTTCCACAGGGACAAGGTTATCCCTTAGTGTTCAGCTAAAGTTCCTCCCAAACATTGTATTGGGGTTGCACTTTAACCAGGTGATGAGCCTTATGGTATATTTTACCAACCCATCTTTGGAGGCTGACCACAGACTCCATAATCTGGACCTCTGGAAGGCTTTCACTTATTATAAGGCACACACTGCTGGAGTATGGGTGAGGCATGCCTGCTATTTAGAACATACACTGAAACTGCACCTGGCAGAATGGCAACAAAGCAAACAATTAGCAGGTGGATAACATCCTGCATCAACCTCTGCTATAGGTTGGCTGGGAAGGATCCTCCCATAGGGCTTAGAACTCATTCCAACAGACATAATACAGCCTTGGTGACTGCTTCCAGGGATATTCCTATCCAAGAAACCTGCAAGGCTATCACCCAGAAGTTAGCACACACCTTCATTCCCATTACAGCATTGACCTAGAGTTTTGTTGGGATATTGCTTTTGGGACCTTGGTTCTGTAATCCCTGTTCTTCAAGTACAGGTGTGTGCTTTGCCCCCTTCTCCCAGAGAACTGCTGGAAGTTTGCAATAGGGGAGTGAGAGGGAGCTCCCCATTAAGGCTTTCAGCTTATGGTTGCAGAACTGGTGCAGAAAGGAGGGGTACAGCTACACTGGGGACTGGGAGCCCACCTGGGAGGATAAGAGCCTATACAGAGGTGAAGACCTGCATCCATCTAGGAGGAGTACCACAGTACTCAGTGGACAATTTAAATGTTATTTCAATGAACATTTAAACAAGTGGAAGGGGGTGGTGGAAGAAAAAGAGGAAGATGAAACTGCAGCCCCCCTCCACACACACACACACACACACAGGCACAGGCTGAGTTAGAGTGTAGGAAGATTCTGAGGGTCAAGAATCCAACAAAAGAGCAAACTGATCAAGGAAGTAGGAGGTTGACAAAGGAGGAGGGGAGAAAACATAGCAGACAGAAGAAAAGAGGGAGGAAAAGGGAACAAAACAGAGACATCTACAAGCAAAACACTAGCATAATCTGGAAGGCCATGTGTGCTAATGCTAGGAGTATGGGGAACAAGATCCCAGACCAAGAAGCCATGATGGCAGAGGCAGACCTGAATATTGGGGCCATTACCAAGTCATGGTGCACTGATAACCATGATTGGGACATGTTCACACCAGGCTACACGATGCCCAGAAGGGTCAGGGTAGGAAGGGAAGGAAAGGAGAGGGAGTGGTGCTTTATGTGGGTCACCCTCAAGTCAGAAAAAGGAGCCTGTATTCAGACAGATGTGATCTACAGGCCTTCAGCACAGTGGATGGACTTAGATAACATAATGTTAGAAGTAATTGGTAAATGGCAGAAAAGGGAGAGGTATTGCTGGGGGGGGGGCATCAGTCTGCAGGATGTAGATTACAGCCTTCCAGCTGCAGCTACAGCTAGAAGCAGGAACATTCTGGACTCCCTGCAGTGGACGTTCCTCAGGCAACTAGTCAGTTAACCCACTTGCGATGGGGCAATACTGGACCTGATGCTTACTAAAAGGGACAGCGTAGCAGACGTCAAAGTGGGATGCCATCTGGGGAGCAGTGATCATTGTACAGTGTTGTTCAACATAAGAAAAGCTGCAGAATCCAACCACACAATGGCAAGAGTCCTAGACTTCAAAAGGTCTTATTTTACTAAGATGGATGAATGCCTCAGGAATGACCTGTCAGAGGTCGATCACCTGGGGGGTGGAGGAAAAGTGTGGCAAACTAAAAGAGGCCATAGTGAAAGCAACAAACCTCTGTGTCAAGCAAGTAAGCAAAATTAAAAGAAAGAAGAGACCTCTATGGTTTTTGAAAGGAGTAACAGAAAAGGTAACGGATAAAAGAATATCATTCAGGAGGTATAAGAGACCCAAAGAGATGAGGATAGAGAACTACTGTGTATCAGGGAAAACAGAGAGAGGCAAGCAAAGCTGTAAAGAGAGCAAAGGTGCAAACTGGAAAGAATAGTTCAGGGTGTATCAAAACTGGAGAAACATTTTTAGGTATGATAGTGAAAAAAAGGAAGACAAAGGGAGGAATCTATGGTTAAGGAGGGAGGGGCAAAGGCATCTAGCTTCACCTGAGCTCTTTTCTTCTAGGTTTGCTTGTAAGGACAGAGCAAAGAACAATATTAGCAGAGCAAGGAAAAAGATTAAGGCTTCTTGTGGCTAGGCAGATTTACTGTGTGTTACAATTTTCTTTTGTGTTCACAGGTTTTGTTACTGTTTTTTGCTTACATTTTACTGCTTTATTGTTTTCTGATTCAAATTGCTGTTTCAGGGTATACCTTCTGCTGCATTATTACAAGGTGTGCCTACAGGTTTGTTAATGTTTTGTGCTTACAAATTACTGCTGTAATCATCTCTGATTCACATTGTTTGTTTGCAAGATATGTATTCTGTTACTGCTTTATTTTTCTCTGTAGCAAAGTGCTTTTTGTAGGGTATATCTTTTGTGAAATAGTTACAGGTGGTGCTTACAGGTTTTACAGTTTTATCTATCATTATGCTAAGCTTTCAGGGCTACTGCATTTGTTGTTTGTTGGTTGTTTCCGCTCTTACCTCTGGGTTTCTTTCATCTGTGGTTTTCTTTTTCAGCAGGGGAAGGGCCCAACCATCCACCCCCATCCACAACCACCCCATGCTACACTCCTTTTATAGAGCAGCACAGTCATGACATTTTCTGTAGCAAAGCAGGAAGGGGAGGATCAGAGGGGTATCCACACAGTGACCTCACTTACAGGGGCATAATTAATTTAACTTCTTGCTATAAAAAGTTATACAAAAACAAACAGTTGTTGCGTTGAAGTATTCAAGGCCCACCTCAAGACCCCCCTGTTTAGTCAGGCCTTCTCTGACACTGGTTAGTATATTTCTGCAGGACAGCTTTTTACCAATTGCTGCTATTTTTTTTTTCTTTTAATTATGTTTAGATGGTTTGTTATTTATTAGTGTTTACTTACGTATCTGTTTTATTTAAATTGAATAGTTGTATTTTGTCTACAGCCCCAACACCTCTGAGATTGCCTGAAAAATAAAAGTTGCCTTGCAAAACAAACAAACAAAAAAAAAAAAATTCCATTTTTTTTACTTTCATTCCTTCTAATTACTCAGACCAGGTTATAAACTTGGCAATTCAACTGGAATGGATATTATTAACTGCAGGAACTGTGGGACACTTTTGAAAAGGGCAGTTATACAGAATTTAGGATGCTGTCATACATATTGGACCATCGGAGATCTAAGGCACAGCTCCGTCAACATGGGCTGAGATTGGGCACCTCAAATCAAGTATTCAGGAGGAAATATATCATAAGAACTGCCCACCATTTCCACAACATCCAACTGAAGTACTTCAACTGCAGAGGGTAGTTGATCCTGGAGGTTGGCAGGTGGTTCTGAGGGCAAATCGGTGCCCCATCACTCAGTGCTCACCAACATATCACCTCCACAAACCATACAAAACTACAAACAGGTATCTGCCTCTATCTCCAAAATCAAACAAAGGGCAGAGGACATTGCAGAGCAGAGCACTGCAGCACAGGAGCTAGTGCTATAAAATGCACCCAAAACAGGGATCAAAACAAAAAAGCAAAAGGAAATCAAAGCACTTCTGGTCATAGGTGACTCCATGATTCAGGGAGTTGATACCTACCTCTGGCTGGGGAATGGTCAGGTACATCAGTATGGAGAGACACTGACCACATTGCTAAAATCATACAGGAAGCAGGAGAAAACATCAATGTCCTGGTACATGCAGGGACTAATGATCTAGTCAGCTGGTCATTTGTGGAGACTAAGGAACACCTCACCAGGCTGGGAGACCAACCGTCATCCATTTTGTCTGGCATCTCCTTCTCTGAGATCCTGCCAGTCTGGGAGAGGGGGGCAGACAGACGGAAGGTCAGGGAAGAGGAGATAGGGGCGCTAAACATGTGGCTCAAGTGCTGTTGCCAGGAAAAAGGACACAAATTTGCAAGTAACTGGCAACAGTTTTGGTAGCAAAAATTCTTTAAACTCGATGGACTGCATCCGACTAAAGAAGGGAGTCAGTGCATTGAAGCAGACATTTGATGTCTTTGCAGAATACTTAAACTAGCAAATGGGGAGAGGGGTGCAGCACCCAATACATTGAATGGAAAGAACACTCCCCCCCAGCTAGTGATCAAACAGGAGTTCAGCATGTTTGTAGTTCATTTGCATCACCAGGCAATGTAAAAGGTCCGTCTCCCCATATGCCATGCAGGGGAAATGCCGGACCTCAACCAACAACTAACACACTGAAATCTGGCCAATGGAAAATCAATGTACACAAATGCCCACAGTCTGGGAAACAAGATCCCACACCTGGAGTTAACAACGACAGAGGCTAAACTGGACATAGTAGCCATTAGTGAGACATGGTTCACCAGTAACCACATTTGGGAGACTTCAGTACCTGGCTATGTACAGTTTAGAAGAGACCGAGGTACAAAATAGGGGGGGAGTGGCCTTTATATCAATGAAAATATCAAAGTTACAGAAATTCAGGATACACATAAGGAGCCAGAAGAACTGTGGGTCAGCCTGGAAACAGGAAATGGGACAGCCATATGAACTGGGGCTGTCTACAGGCCTCCAGACCATTGGGAGAACATAGACACATTACTGTTAGAAGATATACAAAACATGACAGCTAAAGGGGAGGTTCTGATAATGGGAGACTTCAACATGCCAGATACAGATTGGTCAATACCAGCAAGAACATCTGCCAGAACTAGACACATAGTGGATTCTGTGCAAGGGGAGGACCTCAAACAACTAGCACAACAACCCACAAGAGACAGGGCTATTCTGGAACTAGTACTGACTAACGGGGAAAGGATCATAAATCTCCAGGTAGAAGGTCACCAGGGGGCCAATGATCATCACATGGTATGGTTCAATTTGGCCACTAGAACTAAATCATCCCATTCCAGGGTAAAAATATGGGACTTCAGAGAAGCTGACTTTGATAAGATGGCCAACAGAGTTAAGCTAGCTCTGGCAAGACGAAACACAGGTGAGGGGGTACATGCAAAGTGGGCAGGCATTAAGGATGCAATACTTGAAGAAACATCCCATTGTATTAGGGAGAAAAGCAAGAGCAAAAGAAGGAAGAAACGACTTTGATTCTCAAAAACAGTAGCAGAAAAGATCAGAGCCAAAAGGCTGGCCTTCAGGAAATATAAGAAAATGCAGCGGGACAAAGAAAGGGAGGCATACCAAACATCCCTAAGGGAAGCAGAGAAGGCAATAAGGCAGGAAATGGCCAAAACTGAGGAAACACTAGCATAAACCATAAAAGAAGGGGACAGGGCATTCTATAGCTACATTAGTGAAAGGAAAAAGTCCAGAGGGGGTATTGCTAAGATCAAAGGGGATAAGGAGGAGTGTGTAGAGGAAGACCAAGGAAAAGCATCTATCTAAAATAGATACTTCTTCTCAGTATTTACTGAGGAGAAGGTAGGGTAGGCCCAGCTGAGCACCATGGGACACGGGATGGAGGTGTGCACAAGTCCCTTCACAAAAGAAAGGGCCCTACAAGAACTTACTAAGGGCAGGGTGGGCAAGGCAATAGGACCTGATGCCATACATCCTAGGGTACTAAAGGAGCTAAGGGTGGAATTAGCAGAGACATTATCAGAGCTATTTAGTGAGTTTCTGAGCACAGGAGAGGTCCCAGAAGACTGGAGAATGGGTTAATGTAATCCCACTCAACTAGATTGGCAGCAGGTTGAGGCAAGGAACTACAGACCAGTCAGTCTTACCTCAGTAGTGGGCAAGATTATGGAGGCACTCCCTAAGAAAAGGATAATGCAACACCAGGAATCCATAGGTGCACAGGATCCAAGACAGCTTGGGTTTACAACAAGTAAGTCCTGTCAAACTAATCTAATAGACTTCTTTGACTGAGTAACCAAAGTGGTGGACCAAGGGGGTGCAGTTGATGTCACCAACCTTGACTTCAGCAAAGCTTTCGATACTGTTCCATATGGAAGATTTATTAATAAGCTGGGTAGACTTGGGGTGGGTCAGAGGTTGGTCAACTGGGTGGCAAACTGGTTGGTGGGCAGAAAACAGAGAGTAGTGGTAAATGGTATACAGTCAGAAGAGATGCAAGTCACAAGTGGGGTACCTCGGGATCAGTCCTGGGGCTAGTCCTATTCAATATCTTCATCAGTGACATTGCAGATGGATTGGAGGGTATGTTTGTCTGTTTGCAGATGACACCAAGATCTGAAAAAGAGTAGATAATCCAGATGGGATGGGCAGAATGAGAAGAGATATGGATAAACTGGCAAAATGGTCGGAAGAGTGGTAACTGGGGTTTAGCATGAAGAAGAGCAAGATCATGCACATAGGGAAGAGAAACCCTGAAGCCACCTATAGGTTGAGAGGAGTTGCTGGCAATCACAACGGAAGAAAGAGACTTGGGCATCATCATCATCACAGATGACCTGAAATCATCCAAGCAGACCACTAAAGCAGTAGGTAAGGCTAGAGGGATGTTGGGGTGTATTAGTAGGGGTACCACAAGTTGTAAAAGGGAGATAATAATCCCACTTTACAAAACACTGGTTAGGCCATATTTGGAGTACTGTGTGCAGTACTGGAGGCTGTACCTGCATAAGGACATTAACAAAATGGAGGCAGTCCAGAGAAGGCAACCAAAATGGTGCAGGGACTGCATCAGAAAACATATGAGGACAGATTAACGGAGCTCAGTATATATACCCTAGAGCAAAGGAGGGAGAGAGGTGATATGAGTGAAACATTCAAACATCTTAAGGGCATTAACAAGGTGAAAGATTCTAACATGTTTCAATATAAGAAAAAATAGCAGGACAAGAGGAAACAGCATGAGATTAGAGGGAGGCCGATTAAGGGGTAATGTGAGGAAGTTCTTTTTCACAGAAAGGGTGGCAGATGAATGGAACTGCCTACCTCAGGAAGTGGTGGATAAGAATACAGTGCAGGGCTTCAAACAGGCATGGAATAGGCATAAGGGGGCGATACAGATGAGTATGAATGGACAGGCCATTGACAGCATAAAGGCCTATGGCATATTCATAAGGCAGAAAAAATGGGTAGAATGGATGGGCCTTGCGGTCCTTATCTGCCATCATCTTCTATGTTTCTTTGTTTCTATGGGTGACTATACAGAAGGAGGTCAAGAAAATGCAAACATCTTCAAAAAATACTTCTGTTCTGTGCCAGGAGCTTTGATGGGAGGGAAATGGACATTAGTCCATTTTCTATGGAGAGAGTCTGGGAGCACTCGCTAAACTGGAGGTAGACAAAGCTATGGGGCCAGATGGGGTACATCCAAGGATGCTAAGGGAGCTCAGGGAGTTACTAGCTGCACCTGTGACAGACCTTTTTAACAGATTACTGGAGAACAGCATGGTCCCAGAGGACTGGAGAAGGGCAGATATAGTCCCACTTCACAAAAGTGGTAGCAAGTAGGAGGCAGACAGTTATGGGCCAATCAGCATAACATCAGTTGTGAGCAAGTTAATAGAAACACTGTTAAAAAAGTTGTGGAATATCATGTATCCAATGGATTATAGGACCCAAGGCAATATGGTTTACAAAGGGATGATCATGCCAAAAAAATCTGATAGATTTCTTTGACTTGGTGACCAAGAAGCTGGATAAGGGATGAGTGGTGGACCTGGCCTAGCTGGATTTCAGCAAGGTTTTCAACATTATTTCACATAACAGACTGTTAAACAAATTGGGTGACTTGAGAGTGGGTAATAAGGTGGCAACCTGGATTAGAAACGGATTAGTGGATAGAACACAGAGGGTAGTGGTAAACAGAGTGTGCTCCGAAGGAAGGGAGGGTGACCAGCAGGGTACCGCAGGGATTAGGGACACTGAGGATGAGGGTAGTTTGTAGACCACCAGGTCAACTGGAGGACCTGAACAGGTAGTTAGGTGCGCAAATCCAAAGGGTCTGCAGGAAGGGTAACATGGTGGTGGGGGGGACTTCAACCTACCTGGGGTGGATTGGAGTACCCCAACCGCCACAAGTCTAAGGGAACATGTCCTGTTAGAGGCATTTCTGGACAGCTTCTTGATTGTAGTTGGTCCACAGGCCAACTTGGAGAGCTAAATACTCTGGACTTTGTACTGTCCAATGGGAGATGGTAAGGGATCTGGGGGGTGGAGGACTCACTGGCAGGGAACAAACACTACTTGGTGTGGTTCACACACTCAACATGGGGAGGGAAACTGGGGGCAAGGTACCAAGGTGATTGACTTTAGGTTGGCAGACTTTAAAAACATGGGGAAAATTCTGGTGGAGCACCTGGAGGGGATTCAGCCAGGCTGGGACACAAGTCAGAAGTGGAATGTCATAAAAAAGGGGCTAGTGGAGGCTATGGGGGCATGCACTAGAACACAGAGCAAGAAAAGGAGGGCAAAGAAGCCCAGTTGGATAACTCAGGTGCTCGGGAAGGGGGTGAGGTCCAAGAGAGAGGCATTCCGGATGTTCAAAAAGTCAGCAAGGGGAGAAGACAAGGAGATGTACACAAATAAATCCACAGAGGACATCAAACTAGTCAGAGCAGCCAAGGCTTCCAGGGAGCTTAGGCTGGCACAGGGTATTAAAAACGGAGAAAATAATTTCTTCAGATACATAAGGGAAAGAAGGAAGAATGAGGACCAAATAGTGAGGATAAAAAAGGATGGGGGGTGGGTGGAGAGAGGGGAGGATCAGGCAGAGGCATTAAATGAATACTTCTGTTCTGTAGTCATGCAAGAGAAAGCAGTGCGGATACCATGGTGAGAAGTGGGTAGGCAGGGGAGAGGGGTGACAGATGCAAGGATTACTGAGGACAGGGGTACTGGAAGGACTGAGGGCACTGAGGGTGGCAAGGTACCTGGGCCAGATGCCATTCACCTAGGGTACTCAAGGAGCTGGCTGAGGTTCTGGCAGGACCACTGGTGGACCTGTTCAATACCTCCCTGGACATGAGATGAGTACCACAGGACTGGAGGATGGTCCATGTGGTGCCCATCCACAAAGGTGGCCCAAAAGATGAACCAGGAAACTACAGGCCAGTGAGCCTCACATCAATCATGGGGAACCTCATGGAGACAATCCGGAAAGAGAGGCTGGTGACTTTTTTGGAGGACAATGGACTCCAGGATGGTCATCAGCATGAGTTTGTCTTAAGCAGATTCTGCCAAACCAGCCTCACTGAGTACTACGATTGGGTGTCAATGGAACTAGACAAGGGCCATGCAGTGGATGTCCTGTATTTGGATTTCAGCAAGGCCTTTGACTCTGTGCTGCACAAGAGGCTGGGGGAGGGATGCTGAAAGCTGTGGGGGCAGGAGAAAAGATGGTGAAATGGATAAAGAATTGGCTAAGTGGTAGGCAGCAGAGGGTGGCAGTGGGAGGGGAACTTTCAGCCCTGAGGGCAGTGATAAGTGGGGTGCCGTGAGGATCAGTGCTGGGGCCATTGTTGTTTGAGTTATTCATAGCTGATATCTCACATGGGATCCAAAGCAAGAGCAGTCTGTTTTCAGATGACACCAAAATGGGAGGCGGTGGCTGATGACATTGAAGGATGGAAGGGGCTACAGGACGACCTAACCAAACTGCAGGAATGATCAGAAACATGGCAGCTGGGGTTCAATGATAAGAAGTGCAAGGTAATGCACTTCAGAGTAAAGAACCAGGGGAGGGACTATCATTTGGGAAGGGTACAGTTGGGTAGCACCATGAAGGAAAAGGACCTAGGAGTACTTATAACCAAGGCCCCTACTTTTCTGTGGCACATTGAGACCAAGTTCTGTTGCAAGATTATCATTTGCTGCAGAACTTCTGTGGCAGTGTTTTGTAATTTCTGAGGAAGTTCTGTGGCACTAATGAACTACCACTTCACAGTGTCAGCTTGTCATCCTGACTTCATGTCAATGGCAATGATTATAGCAATCAGGATGGGGCAAAGAACAGTAGCACTGGTTCAAAAAATAACAGACTTAATAGAAGCAATTTTATGCCTAAAAAGGCAAAAAAAATCTATCTCTTAAGGTCCTAGCCTATTGCATAAATTTAATACACAGAGGGGACCTTATGTGATAAATAAGGTATTTTTATACGCATGCTGTCTATACCACTCATGAGGTCCCCACTAAGTATCACTTATATATTTATATCAGTGTTCCCATTTACCCCCATCTGTACTTGATTCCAGTACAAATTATGAAATTCAAGTACATTTTTGTGTGAAGGGGATACACTGTACCCTCATAGTTCTGTCTGAAGTATATGTACCACACAAAAATGTTGTACAAATGGTAGAATGAACCCATATAATTTATTTTGTTCCCTAAAAATTTTTGAGTGGGTGCAGTGCACCCCAGATCTGCAGCCTTAATGGGAACACTGATTTATATGCAATCTGTAACATACATACAAATATGTGTGTGTGTGTGTGTGTGTATATGTGTGTGTGTGTGTGTGTATATATATATATATAGATAGATAGATAGATATATATATATATATATACGCTGAGAGAGAGATACTGTATGTATGTGTATGTGTGTATATATATATATATATATATATATATATGTAACAGATAGACCATCTTAAGGTAGCTGGTTCATTCCACTGGGGTGTCAAACAGACGAGGCATACTGATGAGTCCTTGTAGGATGAAAGACGTGTCTATGTCTTCTGTTGGCACCCTTTGCAAACTGTGTGAGAGGCCTTTTGGCACCATGCACTTCTGATTGAAGTTGAACTAGCATAATATTCTGTGGTGATTTGCATATGCAGCCCATGATGCTTTGCATCTTGGGGGCATGTGTGATTTTGTATTTCTTTGAAACTTGGCTTCCCGGCCAAATGCCCTTTGGAGTAGCCATTGCCTCAGTACTTGCGCACAGAGATTCTTTGTCTTTTAAATTGTTTTTTGTTTTAATTGGGTTCACCACAACATAACCCAGATAGACCATCTTAGGGTAGCTGGTTCATTCCTCTGGGGTGTCAAACAGACGAGGCATACTGATGAGTCCTGGCAGGACAAAACACATGTCTATGCTCTTCTGTTGGCACCCTTGCAAACTGTGTGAGAGGCCTTTCGGCACCATGCACTTCTGCTTAAAGTTGAACCAGCATAAAATTCTGTGGTGATTTACATATGCAGTCCATGATGCTTTGCATTGTGGGGACATGTGTGATTTTGTATTTCATATATATATATATATATATATATATATATATATATATATATATATATTAGAGGCAAAAAACTGTTTAATGCATTAGTTAGGGTTGTTCCACAGCGACAAAAGTGAGGAAATTCGCTGTTAGGGTTGAAAACCCTAACTCTGAATTCATCCCCCCAGCACCACACACACACACAGACACACACACACATTCAAGTATGGGGAGGACCAAGTCAACACAACCAATGACAGACATCCAGCAGCAGGTGACAGAAATAACAACCAATTGTCTAAATGTACTACGAGACATCCCCACCCACCTGACCAGGTACTGCATGCTCAGTGGAGATCAACAGCAAAACTGAGGCCATGTACACCAAACGTACACATCCCTGATTGCAGCTGCACACAACGTACCACACTTAGTAGTTGCATGGCCTTACCTACCGATGCCCCACACCACACCACACACCACTTGTAGGGCCACCTGAGCAATAGAGTTAAGCAAAACCAAGGAGTTGTACAGGTATAATATCTCTGATTTAACAAGGTTTGAGAAATGCAGCTTTCTAATTGACTGTAAACATTGTAACCGCTTTATGTTTAGTTTTATTAACATACATGTAGAGCCTAACCATATGATGAACATGGTTTAATGTTGTTTAAAAACAGTTTTATTATGATAGCAATAAGCTACTCCCAGGTATTATGTTAATGGTCAGTTTATCACTGTCTAGCGACATGTGGCACTTCGATATGCCTCATTCAACATTAAACCCCTACAGGGTGATTAACAGACCATTTAACATAACTGTTGGTCATGCCTTATAGCTTAATTGTCTTTTGAGTAGATACTCCCTCTGCTAGGCACTGCAGCAGCTTTGCAACAACAGTGTCCCACCCAGTTACACCATACACCGTCTAGCTGCTGGAGAATGGCTGTGAATATGAACTCATGAAGATGAACAGTGTAACTTGATCATTACAGTCATCGAAACCCTAGTGTGATTATAACTGACAGACTCAGTGATAGAGGATAACCCTGCTGTCCTAGTACATTTACCCCATTATGAGTTAAATCAATACTAAAAGACATTCTGTTTATATCTACACCATACCTACTTGATTCCTGTTGTAGCAGAATTAACATAGTTATCACTTTGATAGCATCAGTGACAGAAGTGTGGCAAACCCAAACAGTAGGCATACAGCCTGAGTATGAAACAACTGTTAAAAAATCACACTGTGTCCATAATGGCATAGATCACTCATTGCAACAATAGCAAATGTATTACTATTTGAAGAAGTTAGTCATCACAGATGCAATGAGATTGTCTTTATCAGGTACAACATACTCAGTAAGTGCCTACAGGAAAATCTATCCTATATACACATCCAATACAGGTACATCATTGTTGGCTCAGTAGTGCTATGATATTTAGAAGTTGCTTGGCCTGATCCATGCAATTACAATCTTTCTTACAAAGAATACTTACTGCATCTTTAATATTGAAACACACTGAAGGTCTATGTATGCACATCAGCAGTACACTTTTCATCAGTAAGAATGCATGTGATACTGGCAGTACCAATTTCACGGCGTTGAACAGGCAATGCTTTTCCATCGTTACATCAGCCTCTCTATGTTGAGTAAACCATTGCAGTAAATGTACTACTATGTAAATCACCTTCTAAATGTATCACTACTTTTATCTTGAGCATGCTAGTGTCTTGTAGTTAATTTATGTGCTTCTCTTAATTAATGTAATACTCAGTAGTGTTAGAAACTTTCTACAACTGTCATCATGCACCTTCAGCATTTATATTGAATAACGGCACAGTACCAGTTGTGGTGTGTGTGTAGGGCATCGGTAGGTAAGGCCATGCAACTACTAAGTGTAATGCGTTGTGTGCAGCTGCAATCAGGGATGTGTACGTTTGGTGTACATGGCCTCAGTTTTGCTGTTGATCTCCACTGAGCATGCAGTACCTGGTCAGGTGGGTGGGGATGTCTTGGTACATTTGAACAATTGTTTGTTATTTCTGTCACCTGCTGCTGGATGTCTGTCATTGGTTGTGTTGACTTGGTCCTCCCCATACTTGAATGTGTGTGTGTCATGTGTGTGTGGTGCTGGGGGGTGATCGGAGTTAGGGTTTTCAACCCTAACAGCGAATTTCCTCACTTTGTCCGCTGTGGAACAACCCTAACTAATGCATTAAACTGAGTTTTTTCCTCTAATTTCCCTTTTTTGAGAATGATATTGAAGAAATGGTGAATGTAATGCTGGTGGCCAGGCGCGCGGGGCCCAAGGGGCCGCTCCCACTCATGTCTTAATGGCATAGTAACAGGAGCAGCAATGCAAACAGAAATGCTAACAGTGGCACACATGGTAACCAGGCCCTTGAATGATAACAGAGAATGATAACTTCATGAGTAGGCGTGACAGAACAGTGTGCCACGTGATGTCTGGTCACATAGTAACATGGTGCCTGTAAATGGAAATGTCAATGGGCATGGTGGCGCTAAAGTGAAACAGAAAGAGAAACAGTGCAGTACACACAAATGGCAAAAAAGTAACAAGCATAAGCATAAATGAAAACACACAAAGGATAGCACGCGTGTGTAGCATTGAGGTGTGCATTAGGATCAGTAGCCCTAACTCACCCCATGACCTGTGTAAAGCAGCAGAAGTATAGGAGAATGGGGTGAGAGTTAGGACTCATGATCCCAATACACACCCCAATGCGGTTAGGGGGTGGGTGGGGGTGCAAGAGGTTTTCACCCTAACAGCGAATTTCCTCACTTTGATCGCTGTGGAACAACTCTAACTAATGCATTAAACTGAGTGTTTTGCCTCTAATTTCCCTTCTTTTTGAGAAAGATAACAAGAAATAGTAGATATAATGCAGCAAGCGGGAGAGCCTTGGTGCCCTCTGGCCCTGCGGTCCCACCGCATATACTTGATAGCTAGGGGCTGAGGCCCAAAACATGATGTCTTGTGGCATACTAACAGGGACAGCAATGCAAACAGAAGTACTAACTGTAGGCGCACATGGTAACACAAGCACGAATGAGAACAGAAAGAGTACTTACATGAGTGGCGTGAAGCAGGGAATGGTCTGCCACGTGATGTGTTGTCACATAGTAACATAGTGCCTGCAAACAGAAATGTCAATGGGCATGGTGATGTAAAGTGAAACAGAAAGATAAACAGTACTGTAGACAGAAAATGGCAAAAAATAACAGAAACGCAAGCGCAAATGAAAACGCAAAGGATAGCGCACATGGTGGCGCAGACGTCAACGGTAAGTGAAATGGGTACGGAACCGCAAGCGGAAAGGGCAACAGTAACAGTAATGTAAGCGCACAGGCTGGTTTTCCCCAAAACCTGCATTGAGAAAGACAGTGAGTACAAATAATGTATGCAAAATAATGAGTATCGGCGCAGAAAATGAGATCTTGGAATACTAAATACATTATAACTCAGGAACCCGTCTGACAATAAAAAAAAAATGTAAAAGTCATATTATTTACAACTGTCCTGGCTAATTTGGATCTTAACCCCATTATGGGGCTAAGAAGTTTTCCGACAAAAAGTCCGTATCTCGCACCGTTTCCGAGATACGGGCCCTGAAAGGTGTGGCGAACGCCGTAATGTTATCCTATGGGAAAAAAAGAAAAGTTCAGAGCGCCATAACTTTGCCTCCCTGTAATGTTTTTTCACCAAACCACTGAAAGGCACATCTGTGGGCTGTTGGCTGCCTTCCCTCCAAATTTCAGGAAAAAAGACCGAACCGTTATTTTGTAGCAGGGATCCAAAGGATTTCTGTTTTGCGTTGGGCGCCGTAATGTTATCCTATGGGAAAAAATGTCAACTTTGGAGTGCCGTAACTTTGCCGCCATGTAATATTTTTTCAATACAACACTGAAAGGCACATCTGTGAGATGTGGCTCGTTCCTCCAAATTTCAGCTCAAACTCCCAACGGTTCTTTTGCAGCGCAGTGCCAAAGAATTGCTGTCATTCCCACAGACTAGAAAACTACTGTCGTAATTTAAAGCTTTGTAATTCTGGCGACACTTTCGTGAGCACGAAAGTAATTTTGATAGTACTTTTTCCAGAAATTTGAAAACATATTTCTGGGGTGTTTTACCACAAAATAAAGACATGGCAAGCATCCTCAGGGCCCGACTAGGTGAATACAAAAAAATTAGGTTACTAGAGGTCCCAAATTTAAATGCCAAGCATTTTCTGATCACCAACTGAAAACAAAATGGCCGATTTGCAAAAGTAACAGGCCCATTTGCAAAAGTAAAAATGCATTTGCGAAAGTGTTGAACTTTTTGTTAACTTTTCCCATTGACTTATAATGGGAAACTGTTTTTGAATAACTTTTGAACCGTTTAATATTTTTCACGAAATCTTTGAAAGTCACATCAGGGACCATGGCTGCATGTTCCTGAAGATTTTAGACCCAGTCCACACAAACCGCGTCTAAACCTGTAGTGCGACCACAGAATTCAGAAAAGCGTAACGCAGTAATAGATCACACTTAATAACTCCGCAACCGTATATCCGATCAGTACAAAACTTGGCAGATCCCAAGGCCTATGGGTCTTGATCATACATTCCTAATTTCAGGCAAATCCATCAAATGGTTGCAAAGTTATTAAGGTGCAAAATTTTGGGTTTAACATGGAAATGGCTCCTAATCCTAATCTATGGTAGCACTACGTGCTACCATAATATGTGTGTGTGTGTGTGTATACATATATATATATATATATTTATACAACACATGTTTTGGGATACATGAATGGATAAAAAGTGATATCTCAGACAGGCAGTGAAGATATCATTGATATCTCCATGTTCCTATACATCATAGAGATATCTCTATGTTCCTGTATGTCATCCTAATTAGTGAAACTCTTTCACTTTTCAGCGCTGTCACCTGTAAGCATCCCCCACCCCCAACGCTTCTCAGACATCTATCTGGTTGATCCTGCCATTATAGAAGGCATTTAAAAAGTGTGTGATCCTGGCATCACTTTTAAACAAAGCAGTAGTTTTAACATGTATCTGATTGATCCTGCCACTTACTGCACTTCGGCTTTCTCCCTGAAACATATCGTAATGGCCACCGAGTGTAATCTGCATTAATACTTGACATGGTGCCAGACGTTTACTACAAGGCACCCTGTGTTACCACTTTCAGAAAATCATTACTTTTATCCTCGTCATGTCACTGTTTGTTTGCCTTGCCATCCTTGAAAGACTGCAGAGTGTAGAGACTCTTGGAGTGTCCCCTGCTTCAGAACAGCAGACAGAAGCGTGAGTGAGTGAGTGTTGCCATAGCAACACTTGCTCGTGCTACCCTCTACAATGCCGAAGCTGAAGCGGTGAACACTCGCTGTGCAGTCTCTACAGTATGCACTTAGTTTGAAAAAACCAACAGTAAGAGTCGTTTTTATCCTCAGTTTCTAAATGTGGTAATGCAACATGCCTTGTAGTAAACGTCTGGCACCACATAATGTATCAGTGTAGCTAGCGCTCTGTCACGACGGTTTGGGGGAGAAACAAAAGTGCAGTAAGTAGCAGGATCAATCAGATACGTATTAAAATTACTAATTTGATTAAAATTAATGGCAGGATCAACCAGATATGTTTTTAATCACTTCTACAATGCCAGCTTCAACCAGATATGTTTTTTTTAATAACTTGAACATGGCAGAATTAACCACATAATACATTTAAATACCATATATACTCTGTGTTTGTGTGTGTGTGGGGGGATATGAGACATTGTGTTAGGAGGGAGCATGGCAGGGTCAACCAAATAAGGTTTTTTAAATGACTATGAAATTGCAGCATCAAACAACTATTTTTTAAACTACAACTGCCAGAGGGTTATGTTGGCATTGCCATCACCTCTGTGTGGTTGATTGTATTGAGGGGGGTCATGTGGGGAGTTGTGCTGGATTGGACCCAAAACATATGTTGTATAAACAGAATATGACATGGCCTGACTGAAGATATCATATTTATCTTCACTCGAGGCCAGTGACATCAAGATATCTCACTTGTGGCTTCGCCACTCGTGAGATATCATGATATCACTGGCCTCTTGTGAAGATAAATATGATATCTTCAGTCAGGCCATGTCATAATCCCTATATATATATATATATATATATATGTGTGTATATATATATATATATATATATTAGAAACAAAAACTCTGTTTAATGCATTAGTTAGGGTTGTTCCACAGCGACAAAGTGAGGAAATTTGGTGTTGGGGTTGAAAGCCCCTTGAACCCCCACACCCCAACCACGGCATCGGTGTCGCATTGGGGTTGCCAGCATAACTCACACCCATCACATGTGTAAAGAAACCCAGAAATATAGGAGAATGGGGTGAGGAGTTGGGACCCGACAACCCCAATCGCTGTCCGTACCAGATTGATAGCATCGGGGTCAAGAGGCTTTCACTGCACAATTCTTGCTTTTGTTGCTGTGAAACTAACCGTAACTAATGCATTAAATGGAGTTCTTTGCCTCTAATTTCCTTCTTTTAAAGATAGCAGAAATAGTGAATGTAATGTGGCAGGCGGGAGCAGGGGCCCTTTGGACCCCGCGCTCACATAGATACATAAGATACATAGATACATAGACAGTGTCGGCAGATAAGAGCCTATGGCCCACCCAGTCTGCCCATTTAAGTTTGTAAGTTCAGTTTATGTTTTCCAGAAAGTCTGTTGCCTCACCCTGACCCCAGAATTCCTTTATGTCTATCCCATGCATTCTTAAATCCGTGATTGTTTGAGCCCCCACCACTTCCTCTGGCAGGGTGTTCCACTTGTCCACCATCCGCTCTGTGAAGAAATTCTTCCTCACGCCTCCTCTGAATCGTCCTCCCTCCAACTTCATCCCATGCCCTAGTCCTGGAACATCTTTTTCACTTAAAATAGTGCATTCCTGCACCCTGTTCCTCCCTGTAAGATACTTGTATGTCTCTATCATATCCTCTCTCCCTCCTCTCCTCCAGGGAGTACATGTTCAGTGCCTTCAACCTGTCCTCATAAGACTTGTGATGCAATCCATGCACCATCTTTGTTGCCCTCCCTCTGAACCTTCTCTACCTGTCTATGTCATGCTGAGGTAAGGTCTCCAGAACTACAGACAGTGTACCCAGGTGAGGCCCCTCACTAGTGTCTTGTATAGTGGAATTATGACCTCCCTTTTCCTGCTGGTGATGCCCCACCATGCATCCCAGCATCCCATTTGCTTTACCTGCCTGCCTTGTCACACTGTTTCTGCCTTGAGGTCATCAGAGATGATAAATCCAAGATCCCTTGCCATGCCACGTGATCTCTGTCACATAGTAACACAGTGCCCGCAAACGCCAAATGGTAATGTGCATGGTGACAAAAGTGAAACAGAAAGAGAAACAGTACTATAGACACAAATGGTAAAAATAATGCAAACACAAGCGCAAATGAAAACACAAAGGGTAACGCACATGGTGGTGTAGATGGGAACGGTAAGTGAAACGGGTTCGGGACCACAAGCAGAAGCAGTAATGGTAAAAGTAATGTAAGCGCACAGGCTGGTTTACCCCAAAAGCTGCATAGAGAAAGACAGTGAGAACAAAGAATGTATGCATAATAATGGGTCTTGCAGCAGAAAATGAGGCGTTGGAATACTAAATTGCTTATATCTCAGGAACCGTACAACATAGAAAAAAAATTTAAAAGTCATATGATTTATGACTTTCCTGGCTAGTTTTGTACTTAGCTTCCTAGTAGGGGGCTAAGAATTTTTCCAACAAAAAGTCTGTATCTCGCACCGTTTCCGAGATACGGGCCCTGAAAGGCACGGCGAACGCCATAATGTTATCCTATGGGAAAAAAGAGAAGTTCGGAGTACCATAACTTTGGATCCCTGTACTATTTTTTCATTAAACTACTGAAAGGTACATCTGTGGGATATTGGCTTTCATCCTTCCAAATTTCAGCCCAAAAGACTAAACTGTTATTTTGCAGCAGGCGCCAAAAGATTCCTGTAATGTGGCGGACGCACGAATGTTATCCTATGGGAAAAAGTGTCAAATTTGGAGTGCCTAACTTTTGCCACACTGTAATATTTTTTCAACAAAGTACTGAAGGCACATTCTGGATATCGTTGGCTGCAATCTCTCCAAATTTCAGCCCAAAGACCAAACCGTTCTTTTACAGCAGGGTGCCAAAGAAATGCTAATCATTTTCCACAGTCTTGAAAAGTACTTTATCGAACTTTGCGCTTCGCAAATTCATTATTACTGTTGTAAGTGTGAAAGTACTTGTCCCAGAAATCTGAAAAACATATTTCTGGGGTGTTTTACCCCAAAATAAAGACATGCCTAGCATCCTCAGGGTCTGACTAGTTGAATACAAAAGAATTAGGTTGCTAGAGGGTCCCAAATTTAAATGCCAAGGATTTTTCTGACGGCCAACTGAAAACAAAATGGCAGATTTGTGACAGTATAAGGGCCATTTGCGAAAGTAAAAACTGCATTTGCAACACTGTCGAACTTTTTGTTAATTTTTCCCATTGACTTATAATGGGAACTTGTTTTTTGAATAACTTTTGAACCGTTTAATATTTTTTCATGAAATCTTCAAAAGGCACATTGGAGACCCTGGCCACATGTTCCCTGAAGATTTTGTACTGATCGCTCAAACTGTGCAACCTGTAGAGATGACCAAAGAATTACAAAAAGCATAAACGTGAGCGCAGATCACGCTTAATAACTCTGCATCCGTATATCTGAATAGTATGAAAGCTGGCAGATCCCAAGATGTATGGTTCTTGATCGTGGTTCCAAATTTCAGGCAAATCCATTGAACAGTTGTAAAGTAATTCTGAGTGCAAAATTTTAGGTTTAACATGTAAATGGCTCCTCAACCCTAACTATGGTAGAACTACCGTGCTACCATAATACATAAATATATATATATATATATATTCATGGCAATAAACTCCATTAAATGCTTAGGTAATGCACACAGTGACGCAGATGGGAGCGATAGCGCAAATGGAAATGCAAGTGCTACGGAAATGCAACGGGTAATGCACGGTCATGGTACCACAACAGGAAGCGCTAAATGCCAATATAACAGTAACGATGATGCCAAAGGAAATGCAAATGGAAGCATGTATGCAAACACAAATGGTAATGCACACGGTGATGCAAAACAAAACACAAACAAAAACAGTAATGGGAATGCAAATGTTAACAGTAATGCAAACGGAAGCACAAATGAAAACACAAAGGGTAATGCACACGGTGGCGTACTCGGGAATGGTAATGCAAACGGAAATGCAAATGCAAGCGCATACAGAAACGTAAATGGTAATGCGCACAGTCACAGTACTGCAATAGGAAACACAAATGCTAACGGTAACAGCAACGATGACACCAAAGGAAATGCAAACGGAAGTGCATATGCAAATGCAAATGGTAATGCACATGGTGATGCAAAATGAAATGGAAACAGAAACAGTAATGGAAATGCAAATGGTAACAGTAACGTAAACGCAAGCGCAAACAAAAAGGCAAAGGGTAACGCACACGATGGCATAGATGGGAAAGCTAATGCAAATGGTTACAAAAACGGAAGTGGGAACGCTAACTGTGACAGTAATGAAAGCACACACCCTATTTTTCATCAACAGCTGAATAGAGAAACACAGTGTATACAAAGAATGTATGCATAATAATGGGCCTCGGAGCAGAAAATGAGCACTTGGAATACTAAATTGCTTATATCTCAGGAACCGTACAACGTAGAAAAATAATTAAAATTTCACATAAATTATGACTTTCCTGGATAGTTTTGCACTTAGCCCCCTAGTGGGGGGCTAAACATTTTTCTGATGAAAAGTCTATATCTCGAAGCGTTTCCGAGATACGTGCCCTGAAAGGTGCAGCAGACTCCACAATGTTAGTCTATGGGAAAAGCGTCTATGTCAGAGCACCGCAACTTTCCATCTGTACAATACTTTGTCACCAAACCACCAAAAGGCACATCTGAGGGATGTTGGCTTTCTTCCTCAAATTTCAGCCAAAAGACCAAACCGTTGTTTTGCAGCAGGTTGCAGAAATTCCTGTTATTTTGGGCACAGTGTCTTCTAAATCGTGACACTTTCACAAATGAAATCACGAAATAGTAAATGGGTGTGACACTACTTGTACTTTTTTACAAAAATGTCAAAACATATTTCTGGGGTGTTTAACTCCCCAAAAAAGACATGGCTAGCATTCTCAGGGTCCAACTAGGTGAACACAAAAAGAATTATGTCCCTCGAGGGTCCCGGATTTAAATGCCAAGCATTTCTGTGACCACTAACTGAAAAAAAATGGCCTACTCACAACACTACAGGGGTCATTTGCGACACTAAAAACTACATTTGCAACACTGTTGAACTTTTTGTTAACTTCTTCCATTGACTATAATAGGAAATTGTTTTTTGAATAACTTTTGAACTGTTTATTATTTTTCAAAAAATCTTCTAAAGGCACATCGGGGACCCCGGCTGTATGTTTCCTGAAGTTTTTGGACCAGTCAAGTAAACCGTGAGACCTGTAGGCATGAGCAAAGAATGCTCAAAAAAGTGTAAATGTGCTACAGAATGTTGCTTTATAACTCTGCAACCGCATATCTGATCATTACAAAACTTGACAGATCCAGAGATCTATGCTACTGCTCTGTACTTGCCAAATTTCAGGCAAATCTTTCATACTGTGGCAAAGTTATTAAGATGCAAACTTTCACACTTTAACCTTAAATGGGTACTCAACCCTAACTATAGTGGCACTATCATGCCACTATTTTATATATACAGTATATATATACATATTTATGCAATAGGGTGGAGATAAACAGAGTGTGATAAATCCATTTATCTAAGTAACTGTGTACATAAATTTATTTCATGTATACAGTGCTTATATCATCAGCCATTTATCCATACAGTGCATATGTCATCAGCCATTTATTATGTTAGCTAGCACTTGTGCACCAGCCAACATCTTGTGGTATCAGCAGATTTGGCGGTGCGGTCACTGCGGGCAAATGCAGGGCACGCATCAGTAGGTACGTCCCTCATTCCCCAATAAGCAGCATGCAGGTGCTGACACTAGGCAATACGTAAGGTGGTCACCACATCTAACAAAAATGCCACTGCAATAAGAGGCAAGCTCATCATGCAGTGGCACAATAACATGCCTCTCAACATGCCTTTACTGGTAAAGTTTTACAGTAAGCATGGTGGCACTGAGTGCCACCGCGCACAATGCCAACTTCAGGGGTGCCCAATCCCCCTGTCGGCATGCCCTGACCCACTTCATTTGCCAACAGGGAGCCCACTCCCCATCGGCATAATGCCCCTCTCCCATTCAAATTGTGTGCCGAGGGGGTGCCCAATCCCCCTCAGCATCATGTGCCCCCCAACAGTCTTTCTTTGCTCATGGCAGGCCCAGTCCCCATCTGCTTCAGTCCTCCCTGCCCAGTTCAATTTGCCAATGGAGGAGCCCAGTCCCATCTGCATAATGTCCCCACCCCCAATTCATGCTGTGTGCTGAGGGGGTGCCCAATCCCCCTAGGCTGTGGTCCCCTTCCCCGTAATGCAGGTGGTACACTGGGAGCCCACCCCAGTGTACCAAACAACACCTGCAAAAATAGAAAACTGACCCTTGTTGTATTTCTTTTTCTTTCACCTGTAAAACCAGAATAAAAACAGTCCCTCACCTTCTCTCCTGCCCCCTCCCTCCACCCACACCCACCCTCTGTGTACCGTGCCTCCCCACACCCCCCCATACTTACCTCTGGAACCCAATGCGACGATCTTCGTGGACCGGGAACACGTCTTCACTCTTCAAAGCCAACCTTGAACTGAAGAAATGCCAGTAAGCTGTATAATGGCACAAATAGGGTTTTCAACTTTGGTGAATATCGGGCATTTTTGGGAATTTTGGCACCAAATTTTCAACACGGGGTTATTGGGACCCCTCCTCATGAATTTAGTCACTGTCATGGTGTTATTCAGTCCCAAAAGGTGATTTTGCAGTCACTGCATGGAATCGCCTTTCAGGACTGGTTAATGAAACAGCAGTGCCACTGTTCATGAGGTAGGCTCTCAGAAAGCCTATGTTACAAATTTGGTGAAAAAAATCCCCAAAATGACTGCTTTAAGAGCGTGTGTTGTGCAGTTTCCATGCATGCTCATAACTTCATGAATTTGTAATATTTTCACTTCAGATTTTCAACATTGGCATTTTCCACACCTCCTTATGAACAGTATAGCTGCCATTTTACATATCCTGGCCAAAATGTGTTTTTGCACTTCCAGTGCAGAATAACACGGTCACTGTGGTAAATCACTTTTAGGGACAGGTTAAGAAAATGATAGTGACACTGTTCATGAACAGAGGTCCTAAAATGCCTATGTTGAAAATTTGGTGATGAAAGTCCATTAAATGATTGTGTTACAAGCACACGTTGCGCAGTTTCCACACACCCTTGTAACTTCACAAATTTGCAATATTTTCATGCCAGATTTTCAACACTGGCATTTTCAACACCTTCTTATGAACAGTACTGCTGTCATTTTTCACATCCTGCCCAAAATGTGTCTTCGCACCTGTTGCACACAATGGCATGGTCACTGTGGGAAATCAACTTTTGGAACAGATTAACAAGATCACAGTGCCACTGTTCATGAGGGGAGGTCCCAAAATGCCTATGTTGAAAATGTGGTTAAACAAATCCCCAAAATAATTGGGTTGCGGATGTGTACTGCCCAGTTTCTATGCATGCTCATGACTTCAACAAGTTTTCATATTTTCACTCCAGATGTTCAATATTGCCATTTTTTTAACCTCCTCATGAACAATACAGTTGTCATTTTTCGCATCCTGCCCAAAATGTGTTTTTGGCCTGTGGCACCAAATGGCACAGTTGCTGTACAAAACCACTTTTCAGCTAACAAACTGATAGTACCACTCTTCGTGAGGGTGGGTGTCACAAAAGTCCATGTTGAAAATTTGGAGTGAGAATACCAACAAGCGTCTATGGCTTTAGGGTTTCCAATGGTAACACCCACCCTGTAGAGACTAACAGGTGTCAGGGGTGTGACTTGGGATCATTGGATGTAATGCTCGTGCTCACTCACCCCCACCCTACAGCCAGTGAAGGTATCGAGGTGTGCCTTGAGTGTTTGGCCCTAAAGTTCACCTCATTCTCCTATACTGCACCCATCTCAGTATATTTCCTTATGGAATGGGGTAAGTATAAGGCCCAAAGATCCCAAAGCACACCACGACACTTGTCAGTGTCTACAGGGTAGGGTGAGGTAAAATGGCATGAGCATTATAGCTGATGACCGAAAGGCACATCCCAACACCTGTCAGTCTCTGCAGGGTGGGATTGGGATTGGTGTCAGTTCAGTAATTCACTGCTATTCCTATTATGCATCTGTAACTCCTGTACTACCAATGCCAATGCCAGTGAGACAGCATTCAGCATTGACAAATGCTTGTCTATACAGTGCTTATGAAATGGGCATCAGAATTTAGGCATCCTGATTGGTCCATACCTGTGAGATATTCCTTCTTACACAGAGGAAAAAGGACCAGCAGTGCCCTGTGGGCACTGATCCTAGTAAAGATGCTAGTTAGAATGTTGGCAAATTGCAAATCAGCCATCTTGTTTTCACCAATCATGAGTGAAATACCAGGATTTATTTTCTATCAGTCAACATATCTGTAAATGAAATTCAAGACCTGCATAATTTAAAAATAAAAGTGCCAGGATAACAATCACTGTACACCCTCACTGTAGGGCTCAACAGCTTTCTCATAACTCCCCATGATCTCTCTCTCCCTCTCGCTCTCTCTGTCTGTAAGTAAATGAGCGAGAGGGCACTCTGTACTTCACTCCCTTAATGCCACAGAAAAATAAGATGGAAAAGAGAAAGAAATCCAACATACAGTAGTAGCCACAGACATTGCCTGCTATTTCCCAAAATTTCTGTGATATTTCTAGAGAAATGTCCTGCTTTCTGCATTACCACAGTAGGGGCAGCAGAGAGAAACTCTTTAGAAATTTTGCAAAATATCTGGAAATAGCTGGCAATGTCTGTGGCTATTTAATCTGTACGTAAGACTGACAACAATGCATCACTCACAGAACTCTTCCAGTTTCATACTTGGCTTCTGCATCACGTAACGGGCTTTCTTGTGCTCTAAGCAAAAGCAGCTTGTTCTCCTAGCACCACCGTTACCATAACATACAAAATTGTATATATATATATATATATATATATATATATAAAGAGACAACAACATTTCTTGTCCAAACTAAGAGTATGACTACTGCTAATGGGGGGGTGCCTTACAACTACAGAAATACAAGTAAGGATGCCTTAACAGCTCAATTAGGACAAACATGTCAATGTTTTACCATTAAATATTATGCATTTTAGTTATCACATACATCTGTACTTTATATAAACATTTCATAAGCGCAATAAGACACTCCAGGATGTGCGTTACACACTTTAACACACGTCTAGGAGGCTGGACACACTCGGACGGTGGCCTCGTGCCTCACTATGCCTCCTAGCCGTGTGTTCAGGTGTCTAACGCACAATCTGTCATATTTTATTGCTTTCGTATGTCATTTAGAATGTTCGGATTCAGTAGCAGTATTAACCATATTCAAATACGAATAACTTACAACAAAAAATGATAGCATAATACTGTGAGCATGAAAGTTGTTCAGCATGGAAATATCTACAAAATGAGTGGTGTTTTATTTATTGATACTTTTTAGATTTTTTGATAATTAGCAAAAACACAGCAGAAAATTCATATTTCTTTTTCATTTTGTCCACAAACAAATGTAAATAACTTTAAAATGAAAAACGATAGCATGGTACTGTGAGCACAAAGTTTATTCAGCACAGAAATATATACAAAATGAGTGGTGTTTCATTTATAGATACTTTTTAGTTTTTTCAGAATTAGTGAAAAAACAGCAGAATAGTCCATTTTTGTGCACTTTTTCATCAAACAATGCAAATAACTTAAAAACAAAAAATGATAGTATGGTACTTTGAGCACAAAAGTGGTTCAGCATAAAAATATCTACAAAATGAGAGGTATTTAATTTCTAGATTCCTTGTAGATTTTCTATAATAAGCAAAAAATGGCAAACAATTCCATTTTATTCACTTTTTTGACTAACAATTGCTCCCTACAAAAGCAAAAACAAAATAATTGCATAGACGGAATATGCAATGGAAAACTAATGTAATAAATGATTTATCTGCCAGTCGAGCAGTTTGACCTCAGACACCTCACTTGTGGCTTAGGCCACTTGTGAGGTACCTGAGGTCAAACTGCCCTACTGCAGACAAATCATTTATTACACTTGTTTCTATTGGTATATCCCTGATATATATATCCATATATATAATATATATATATATATTTTTTAATTTCCATGAAATTGTATCCTCATTCATACAGGTCCCTCTGGAAATGGAATAAACAGAATAGCGGAGATATTGCAAACCTGCTTTTTCATGCAAACATGCTTCCCCTGCCACACTACGTAACACCATCAGACCATGACATGCATGTGAACCCATTGTAAGAAAAAGCTCTACAGCCCATCACAATGTATCCCCCATGTGACAGAACACTGCACCATACCTTCCCATGGGAACACAACATGCTACCCTCTGGCCCAACAGCTGGCCCTGCACACAACATTTCTCCATAACATTTAGGTGAGTCTATCAACCAATGACAATATGTAATCAATAACCCTGGCAAAAATATGTACAGCACAATTATTTATTTAGCAGATCTATTCTTTCAACAGGTCTACACATTATTATATTCACTTTTCTGGGCATAATTATCTTTCTTAAAAATGACAGGCTAATTAATTTTACCAGTTATTCATTTCAGATGGCATCTCTATACCTTAAAGGCAAAAATAAGTTTGTACAAAGTAAGGTATGGACGTAACTGTTCTATGCTATTGTCAAGGTTTTGTTTAAGTTGGCCCTAGTGTAATAATGTAAGACTGAAAATTATATTAGGCTGTAGTGCAGGTGGAGCAAATATCACCATGCCTGATGTGCTGTGCCACCACCTCTGCCAGTGGAAGCTGTGGTAGATAAGTGACTACTCATTGCTGTGGCAGAATGCAGCCATTTCATTAGATAATGATTGATATAGCACTGATAGAATCACATTCTGAGCATAGAGGGGTTTGGGATATAAAAAAAGGAGAAGGGAACCAAGTTCTATGGATAAACGGAAATATTAATAAAGAATCACCAAGAACAGTGAATTCTGTGGCACTGCAGAAGTTGTGAGGTAGGTTGCAAGCTCTGCACAAAATCTGCAGCCGCAGAATTCTAGGGGTCTTGCTTATAATGAGGAACAAGAACAACTCTGCTCAGTATAGGAAGGCGGCAGTGAAGGCCAACAAGATGCTGGGGTTCATAGCAAGGGAAACCTCCAGGAGTAGGGAGGTAGTCCTCCCCCTGTACAGGTCACTGGTCAGGCCGCACCTGGAGTACTGTGTGCAGTTCTGGTGCCAATACCTGAGGAAGGATGACAGATTGTTGGAGGAGGAGGAGCAGCATAGACTGACAAAGATGATCCAGGGATCGGAGAGCAAGCCCTATGAAGAAAGGCTGAGCGAGCTAGATATGTACTCATTGGAGGAGAGGAGGGATGGGGGACATGATTGAGACCTTTAAGCACTTGAAAGGGATGAACAAGAGTTGAACTGAGGGGATCTTCCAATTAAGAAGAGGAAGGAACACGAGAGGGCACAGTCTCAGACTGGAGGGGAGAAGATTCAGGAGGGAGGTAAGGAGACAGTTCTTCACAGAAAGGGTGATGGGCAAGTGGAACACTCTACCACAGAAGGTGGTGGCCTGTAAGATGGTGGGCAGTTCAAGAGGGGATGGGACAGGGAGAGGGTGAGGGTAAATCTAAGAAGGAGAGAAGTGGGAGGGGCAGCTATGAAATGAGGGGCTAGCTGCACAATCGAGCAGACTCGACAGACCGTAAGGCCTATTTCTGCTGGCATTTCTGTATGTTTTTATGTTCATATCAGTATTGGACCAGTCCTCTTCAATATCTTTATAAGTGACATAGCAGAGGGACTAGAAGGGAAGGTCTGCATCATTGCAGATGACACCAAGGTCTTCAACATAGTGGACACTACGTGGGGGAGGGGTGTAACGATAAGTAGGGATCTGAAAAGACTGGAAGAGTGACCAAGGGTAGGGCAGCTGAGTTTTAATACAAAAAAGTCCTCACCACCCACCCAGCTCCCCCCTGCAAATTGCATTATTCCCTAAGCCCAGCATGCAAGATCTGATGTTATTGGGTGGAGCTGGAAGATATGCCCAGGTGGTGGAAGGAGCTTAGCTTGAAGATGTTCTAACAAATCATTTCCAGTGGAACTTGCAAATGTGTGGATGAGAACTAGACCTATGATTACAGGTGAGTAACCTATTTTACTTGCATAATACTATAGTTATGGTTAAGCAGAGGTATCCATGTTAAATCCCAATCTTTGCACCTTAATAACTTTGACAGTGTTCAGCAAAATTGCCCAGAATCTGGCATGGGTGGCAAGTTCTCAAGACATGGGAAGTTTTGTAACTAGCACTTATCTGGATTCTGGGATCTGGATACATCTCAAATACAAGAAAAGAATCATTTTTGGCCCTTTTTTTGCTATTTTTGTTTTGCTCTCACCTTCTGTATAGCCTAGATGGTATGGAATTTTATTTTGAAACTTTCAGCACTGAAGGGGCTTGTGCAAAGATGTGCCTTTAAAGGTTTTCTGAAAAAAATGTTAATGGGTTCCAGAATTACTGTATAAGGTTTTGAAATTTGGCTTCTGAGCTCACTTGGATTTTAAGATAACCCTCTAATACATACCAAAGTGTTGCTTTTGTGAGCCGTTTAACCTTTGCATATCTCATGTTTTTCATGTCATGAGGAGATGCAGGAAGGTTTAATACCTTTTATTGGACCAACAAGAGTCTTGTACAAAGATGGTAAAGTACACAAGTTTTCAGGGCCTCATGGGTCCTTTCTGCAGGTGAATAACAAAACTGAGCAGCATAAGCAGTATTTAAATATACTGAGGAGCAATGTAAAACATAATTGAAGAGAATTACAGGAAGGGTAGGATGGCAGGAAGTGTGAAGTTTTGAAATGATGAAAGGAACACAGAACAAGGATGCCCTGAGAGCAAAGTCTGTATAATTTGCAAAGTAGTAAAAATAAGGGGGGGGCGGGTGGCAATAGAAGACGTACTCAGACAGAAACACAGATAAGAAAGATTTGAGATAGAAGGTGTTTAAAGTATGCAAGAAGAGGATGTATAGATGACATATTCCTGATTTGGACAGAAGGTGAAGACTCACTCAAAAAGTTCCATCATGATTTTAACAACGTTCATAACTCTATAAAACCCACTATTAAATATTCTAGCACCAGCATACATTTTTTAGATATCACAGTCAGTATCACTGAAAATGGAAATATACAAACTGCTCTGTACAGAAAACCCACTGACAGACACCGCTACCTGCATAACTCCAGCTTCCACCCAAGGCATACAAAAAATCTGTAATCTACAGTCAGGCAATTCAATGTCATCGAATCTGCTCTGTTGAGAGAACAAGTGACAGACAGCTGAATTCCCTAATCCAGTAGGGCACTTGTAAAGACAAATGGACAGAGAATTTGAATGGACCATCCAAATACCATGATAAAATCTGCTGGAATACAGGCACAAAGATTAAACTGATCGCACACCCCCTGTTGTCACTTACAACCCCATGCTAAAACCACTTCATCAAATTATTAAAGAACTACAACCCATGCTGCGAGAAGATGAAATACTGAAGGACATCTTCCCTGTACCACCTGTCATTGCCTATAAGCAGCCTCCCAACCTCTCGAACATACTAATTCATAACAAACACCTAGCAGATCAAAATAATCAGAAAACAAGAGGGACAGCACCATGCAACATGGCAAGATGTAAGACCTGCACCCATGTATGCACACAGACCACCATCAAGATAAGCCAGAACAGCACAGTTAAAATCAATGGATCCTACATGTCAGTCCGGCAATGTGGCTTACCTAGTTCAGTGAAAGAAGTGCACTAATGGATGCTATATTGGGGAAACTAGGCAACCACTGAAAACCAGGATGAACCACCAATGATATACAATAATAAACCAAGTTAGCAGCACACCAGTCGGACAGCATTTTTCACAAATAGATCATTTCCTCTGTGACTTATCTGTTCTGATACTAAGAGGTAACTTCAAAAACACACAGGACAGGAGGACATGGGAACTGAAGTATATCAAACAATTTAAATCTAACATTTGTGGACTGACTCAGGACATTGGATTTATGACACACTATGGTAAACCATAAATCTTATGTTACTTGTTAACCAGGGTTTTTTTGTGTGTGTGTATGTTCCTGCCTGCTCTGTTTCTAATCACATGTTTCTAGCATCCTTTCTACCTTTCTTTCAAATATATTTACAGTTTCAGTCCTGCCCACCCCTTGATTAGTTCTCACATCTCACTGTGCATGCTAATCTAGGCCTTTGTTTTTGGGCTCCTTCATAGCTTCCCTTGCATTTCTTCACACTTCCTATTTACCCTTCCTCCATACTTTAAACACCTTCTATCTCAGGTCTTTCTTATCTGTGTTCCTGTCTAATTACCTCTTCTGTTGCCACCCCACTTAGTTTTATTACCTTGCAACTTATACAAACTTTGATTTCAGGGCCTCCTTATTCTGTGTTCCTTTCATCACTTCCAAACTTCACACTTCCTGCCTTCCTACCCTTCCTGTAATTCTCTTCAATTATGTTTTGCATTGCTCCACGGTATATTTAAATGCTGCTTATGTTGCTCATTTGTGTTATTCAGCTTAACTGAAGCTGGAAAATGGTCTAGGGACCATAAGCTCATCATGAATTCTAAAACAATAAGGCTATGTTGTTCTCTATCCCTCAGAACAAGCACTGATTGCACCCCCTCACCATAACAAATGTAGCTGGTGCTCCCCTGGACCTGGTCCAACAATTTAAATACCTGGAAGTAACAGTTGCCAGCTTCTTGTCCTTTGTCTACCATATTGACAATATTGTAAAGGCTCCCACTATAAGCATTGGCCTCTACACAGGCATAAGCATAGTCTTACCCTTGAAGCTCTCAACCTGGCCATCCGTAGCTCAGTGGTCTCTCTGGCATTGTGATCTATGGGGCTACAACTGATACAGCCCTCCATCACAATAAAATCACTTTAAACAAAGCATGCTGACTCGTCACTGGTTCTGAGTGACTTATGCACACTTGTGACATCTACGCTCGTGCCAGCTGGCTCCAGTCCGAGGGCTGACTCAAGTTCCAGACTTGTTTGCTGGCTAAAAAAGTGAGTCTAGGTTTGCTGCCGTTAGGTGTGCAGCAGCTCCTCACCTCCTAAGTAAGCACTCATCCCACTAGAAGATCTGAGCACATGGTCTTCAAGATTCCTAGATGCCGTGCCTCTCTTGGACAAAGAGCATTCTTATACCGGGCACCTAAATGGATAAATAGTCTTCCTCCTAGTATCTCTTCTAAATCAACATAAGGCCCCTTTAAATGTGAGCTCAGGAAACATCTGTTTATCAGTGCCAGTTGTGACTGCTTCTTTTAATGCCTACTGCCCACTTCCTATAGTCGTCCTGTTCTGAGTTCCACCATCTATATTTTCTTTTCCTCCATCTATCTTCCCCATCCTCCCATCCTGTATTTGTTTTCACTCACCACTTCCTCTCCCTTATCCTCCCCTTCCTTCTTACACCCTTCTCCTTTTACAAATCACACTTTAGATGTTATCTGCTACTTAGTTAGATCTTCCTTCCCAACACTTGGCACCGCTGTGTACCCACATCTCCACTGACAAGGCCAATCTTCTGGCTGGCGTATTTCATCTACAATGTAACTCAGTGTTATTGCCCTGAAACTTGTTGCATATTGTCTTGACTTGGTGTTCTCCTTTATTTGTATGCATCAACTGTAACTTTGTGTTGTTTTTGACTCGTGCTTGTATACCTCTGATGTAGAACCTATGTAATGAGCTTGTTCTCAATGGTTTAATCCAAGAATTTAATAAATAAATACAAAAAATTTCCAGTACAGTCAAAAGGAGATTTTGCAGTTCCACTGCAAAATCACTTTTAGTGCAGTATTTAACACATTTTGACATTGAATTTGATGGCAGATAAGGAACGCTTGGCCCACCCAGTCTGCCCATTTTTCCCTGCCTACAGTATTGCCTCAGACAGTACTTGATCTCTAGCTCTTTCTCCAACCCCCTTCCTTTCTACTAAGATTCTCTTATGCTTATCCCATACATTTTTAAACCCCACCACTGTTTTAACCTCCCCCACTCCACTGGAAGGCTGTTCAGGAATCCACCACCCTTTCTGGAAAAAGTACTTGCATACATACGAGCATACAAAGAAGTTAGCAGAAGAAATACATTTGGTCTATCTAGTCTGCTCATATTGTACGGTCCACAGTTTAAGCTACTGTCCCTGCTTCCCTCACACCACTTCTCCCATCCTCCCTACCCATGAATCTTCTCTTCCCCCTATGCCTGTCCCAGCCTCTCTTAAAGCTGCTCACTGTCTTCAATGAGAACACCTCCTCTGGCAGTCCATTCCAAGTGGCCACCACCTTTTCTGTGAAGAAGTGCTTCCTGATGTCCCTCCTAAATCTTTCCCCCTTCCGCTTAAGACTCTCATATTATGGTTGCCACTCAGCTTAAAGACATCCTCCTTGTCCACCTTATTCACCTTAGTTATCCTTTTCAAGTACTTGAAGGTCCCAATCTTGTCCTCTCTCTCTCTCTCTCTCTCTCTCTCTCTCTCCTTTCCTCCACAGAGTACATGTGCAGTGCCCCAAAGTCTCCTCATATGCCTTACCCTGCAGGCCGACTATCATCTTCCTCACATCTCTCCAGAATCTGCCCCCTCCAGTTTCACAGTATGTCCCCTTGTACTTGAGTTCCTTTTTTCTGAAAATACTTCTCTCCTGTATACCTTACTTATCCCCATCCTCTTTTTCAGGGTCTACATATTGAGTTCCTTCAGTTTCTCCTCATGGGCTTTTGGTGCAGACCCTGTACCATTTTAATGACCTTCCTCTGGACTGCCTCCACTCTGTCTATGTCCTTTTGGAGATGAGGTCACCAGAAATGGACAGAGTACTCTAGATGGACTCTTACCAGTGATCTATAAAGGGGCAACACCATCTCCCCCTTCCTGTTTGTGATACCCCTCACAATGTACCGCAGCTTTCCAACTGCCTTGTCACACTGCCTGGCCATCCTTAGGTCATCAACTATCATTACCCCCAGGTCTCTTTCCTGCTTGGTGGTTGTCAGTACCACTCCACCAATTTTGTACTCCAGCCCTGGGTTTCTGTGCACTATGTGCATTATTTTGCACTTTTTGTCATGTGGAAAACCAGCTGCTACAACTTTGCCCCCCCCACAAGTTTTCTCAGGCCTTTCCTCATCCCTTCAACCACCTCCCTGCTGAAATGTCCACCCTATTGTAGATTTTGGTATCATTGTCAAAAAGGCAGACCTTCCCTTCCAGCTCCTCTGATGGGTCACTTATAAAGACATTAAAGAGTACCGGTCCCAGCACTGATCCCTGAGGCACCCCTCTGGTCACCCACCCTTCCTCAGACTGAATTGTGTTTACCACCACCATCTGTCTTCTATCCCTTAACCAATTTCTTACCTAGTTTACCACCTTTGGACCCACTCCTATGCTACCCAGCTTGCTTACTAGTCTCTTATGTGGAATGCTGTTGAATGCTTTACTGTAATCTAGGTAGATCACATCCACCTCTCCACCCTGCTCTAGTTTCTTGGTCACCCAATCAAAGAGTTCTATCAAATTTGTTTGACATGACCTCCCCAACCCATGAACAGATTCTGCCTTAGATCTTGTAACCCATTGAATTCACGATATTCCACAATCTTTTCCTTCATCAGTGATTCCATTAACTTGATTGCCACCAATGTCAGTCTGGCTGGCCTATAATTGCCAACCTTCTCCCTGCTACCGCTGTTGTGAAGTGGGACTACATCTGCACTCCCCCAGTCCTCCAGAACCATTCAAATTTCCAGTGAACTGTTAGATTGGACTGGCAGAGGTGCAACCAAAACCCCCCGAGTTCTCTCAGTACCCTTGGATGCACTCTATCTGTCCGCATTGCTTTGTTCACCTTCAGTTTAAAGAGTCCCTTTAGGACTCTCTGCTATGAAAAATGACTAGTGTCCAACCCCTCCAAAGCTCCTGTTACTTGTTTGTGGCCCCTTCCTCTTCTCATTCCTCTGTGAACACTAAACAAAAGTATTTGTTAAGGATGTCTGTATTTTCCATCCAGGCCCCCTCTGCACAGAACCTTTTCACTTTTTAACCTTATAGTCCCTCCCCTGGTCTTCCTCTTTTCGATTACATACCTTGAAAATGTCTTGTCCCCTTTTGTTACTGCCTGGGCTATTCTCTCTTCAGTTTATGCTGTCATTCTTCTTACTTATTGCCCTGCTTTGCTCTGTTTCTCTTGATACACCTCCCTATCCTCCTTCCTCTGCATCTCATTATACTGGGTGCTACACTTTTAGCCACTACCTTTTCAGACACCTCTTTTCAGACCTAGAGCAGTATTTTTTTCCTCTTGTTTTTGCACACCTGCTTGATGCAGAGTTTTTTTGCCTTCACTATGCCCCCTTTTAGTGTTGCCCACTGTTCCTCTACACCACATGTGTCATCACCCAACCAGACCATCCCTGGGACATTCATCCATCTTTATAAACTCTGCCTTCCTGAAGTCCAGGACTCTTGCCCTTGTGTGGTTCAATTCTGCAACCATCCTTATCTTGAACCATGCTCTATGGTGATCATTGGTTCCCAGGTGACCTCCTACCATAAGTCCTGCAACACTGTCACTGTTAATGAATACCAGGTCCCATTTTGCCCCATCATGGGTAGGCCTACTCATTAGTCACCTAAAGAACTCCCCCAACAGGGAGTCCAGGATGTTCATGCTTCTAGATGAAGCCACCGCTGGGAGGCTCCAATCTACAACCCACAGATTAATACCCCCCACCATCAGCACCTCCCATTTTTCAGCCATCTTGCCAGTGGTTTCCAGCAGTACCTTATGTAACTCCTCTCCCTATGCAGGAGGTCTGTAGATTACACCCGTGTGAATAGTAGCTCTGTTCTCCACCTCCAGGGTGACCCACAGTACCTCTGCCCCCCATATTCCTTTTTTTAATTTCCCTTGCATGCAGTAAAGCACCACAGCCCCTCCTTTCCTTCCCAGCCTGTCCTTCCTGAACAGACTATAGCCTGGTATAGCTATGAATTAGTCATAATTGTCAGTGCACCATTACCTGGGATAGCTCAAGGAAATAAGAAATGGGTGTTAGGGACTGGGGACTGGGGGTGCCACTAGACACAAGGGGCAACTCAAGGAAATAAGAAATGGGTAATTTGAAGGTTGGGGTGTCACTAGACACCAGAATTAGTTCAAGGAAATAAGAAATGGGTGATTGGGGGTGGGAGGGTGGGGTCCACCAGGCATCATGGAATTTATGGAGCACACTGCAGGATTTTCTCTAATGTGTTGCTGCACATCATGAAAATGGGCCTATAATGGGCAAGCAAATGACCCTTCAGTGCCTTGCATGCCCAATCAGCTCATTTGCATGTTGTGGCAGAATATAGTTCACAGGGGTCTTAGCACTAGCCATTTCAGGCAGCACTGTTCCCTGTGGGTTATATATAACCCAAGGTTCCAAGGGTCAGGGCAACATAGTTTCATTTAGCACTGTGCCGACATGGTCTGATATTCAGTTGGATAGCACCACTCACTGTCCGACTAAATACAGCAGCAGCTGCATCAGGCAAGTGCAGCACAATTACTTGTGCTGTACTAATGCACCTTTTTGGATATTATGCCCTGAGTCTCAAAACCCTGTAATGTATAATGTGTCAAAATCAAAGCTGCCGAATCAAAACCCTGACACACACCGCACACAACTTAAAAACTATGGCAATTAAATACTAAGATGCCAAACCTTGTTCACAGAAAGATTAAATGACTTGCACACAGCAACAGAACCAATGAATAACCACAGATGTGCATAATTAATTTGCATAACTAGCAGTACATCAATTTATATATTATATACAAAATACAATACAAAATTGTCATGAAAAGATCATTAAAAACCTTATATTCCTTGGAGAACAGATTTCCAACATTTGTTAGAAATAAGTGAATTTGTTATTTCTTTTGTTAACTCAGTATTTTACATTACAGTTAAAAATTGTTTTCCAGCCTCTCATTTTGAGTGTTATGCACAAATACATGCACAAGTGCAGTGGAGTCAGCCAGGAAGTAACACAGTATCTCAGGTTACTGCATCCAAAAGGGGTTAACGGCTATTGAAGCTGTTTTGTTTCCTGCAGTAACTCTGCTGCAGAATGCTGAAGATTTGTGTTGCACCCTGGTGAGCTGAACTGTAAATGCCTTTTTATGCATGCCAGTGTCTATTTTGCATTATTGTATTATATTGCTTTTGTTAAAATGTCAGTAACTGAATTATCACAGTTAGGTTCCCTAAGGGAGATTATTGTTAAATAAGCATCTCGTTAACTAAGTATGTTTATCCATGCAGTATTCTATTTGGAAATTGCTGTCTTAAGCAATGATTTGAATGACAGTTAGAAGACACTCTTAAGTTTATGATGGAATGAAAAAGAGGAAAAAGATTTGAAGGCTAAAAGCATTGAAAGAGAGTCTGGTCTCCCTGCAATACAATGATTCTAGTTGAAAAGCGCAAAAGAAAAATAGCGCAAGCAATAATAGCGTGCCTTAAAATAGTTTCCCACAAAAACAGCTCAGACACAGAACAGCTAAAATTATACAGAGGACACTGTCCTCTGATAATCATGTGGAGGGCTTTGCCCACCACACCCCACACCCACCACCTTATATAACCAACTCTGGGTGGGGGCAAAAGTGGGGGTGGGGAAAAAGTCAAGAGGTGCAAGTAGAGTTGATGCAAAGTCACACTCCACCTGCAAAGTTCATGTGAAATTCGCAGGTAGAGTGTGAAATTCACAGGCAGAGCAAAAGAGTAATCACACCTACAGGTACAGCACTGTAATGTAACGCACTGTTATTCCCCTGTAGCTGTAATTGCTCATCCTGTTTTCCCAGTGCGTTTTTTACCATGCTCTTTTTCCTTTGCGGTATAGACTGGCTATGCAATGCAATGTTTTTAATGATTGTTTTGTGTTGTAGTTCCTATATAGTATGTAAACTGATGTGCCACTATTTATGCAAATTAATTGTGCATATTCTTTATGACAACTTATAAGACAGCTATCCAATCTATTTAATTAGGATGGAATATAAGGGATTACCTGTGAGCAGTCTGCTATTCCATACAAAGTGCATGTGTTTCTTGGTGCAAAATGTTGTTGCTTTTGTTTGTTTTTTTAATGGGGACATCAGTGGCTGTTCATTGGTTCTACTGCTGCATGTAAGGGATTTAATCTTTCCATCAGTAAAGATTTGACATCTTAGTGTTTAGTTGCCAGTGTTTTTTTATGCTGTGTGTGGGTGGTGTGTGCTGGGCTTCCTGCCTTGGAATATTGTTTTTTTCACTTGGCTCCACCTTGTTCATTTGGATCTGATGTTTCCTTTTGCTGTCTCCTGAATCTAAACTTGACAGGCATTTTCCGATTTAGCAGTGAGGTTCATGATGGCATAGCCTTTTCTTGAGAAACAAGGAACTAGGCATGGTCTGCTAGACTTCAATGTTCAACATGCCAAGCTTTGGTTGTCAGGGAAAATATCAATGCTTAATTCTAAACACTAAGCATGTGATATAAGCTCTTCACATTTAAGAGCAGAATTTAACAAGTGGCCTTTAGTAAGATTATAATAAAGCTGCCATTAATGCAGACAGCATGTTTAACCTCTTTCAGTGACAGACAAAAAGCCTTTTGGTAAGGGTGAAGAAAGGAGCCAGGCAGATATATACAGACACTCTAATGCAATTCTAGGATTATGTTCCTCACCTGTCACTGATGCTCGAAATGAGACATGCTTCTGCATACAAGAACAGAAAATGGCTAATGCATCACCTTCACTGACGTAACATTTGCATTTGTACAGCCTGTGGATATATCAGACAGAAAAAAGTATGGGGGAGAGAGAATGAAAATGAGAGAAAAGAAAGGGACTGAATGAGAAAGAGGGAGAACCATCTGAATTTTAACATTATTGTTGAAAGGGTACTTTAAGGAAATCAAGAGACATATTTGTAAGGGGTTTTCTAAAACACAAGAAATGGGGCAGTTTGACAAAAGCTACACAAACATCTGTTTATAGTATTTGTGTGTTTCTGAAACCTATATTAAATGCTTATGACAGGGAAAGGGAGTCTTATGTTCCACATTAGAAATTAAAGTGACCCATGTATTGCAATGTCAGATACGGTACCAACCAGTCCTCCAGAGATGCAGATGGGTAACAACCCACCAGCACAGTAGGTCAGTTGGGGTAAGGTAATATAGGTAGGGCAGATCTGATGGACCTTCAGTCTCCTTCTGACTTCAGATTCTATACTTCTACAGTACTGTGGCAGCTCTGCCACTTACAGTATGTATAACTGGAGCATACCCAGGTTACACAGGTCTTGAGACAGGGCACACGGTTATAGGGTTTCTAACTTCAACATTATAGAAGAATATCAGTAACCATTCCAGTCTGTTCTCTTACTGTTTTATATGGTTCAGTACCCAAATAAAAAAAACAACAACTTAGAATTAAAAAAGAAATCAGTCCACTTGGCTAGCTCTAAAAAAGCTCTCTGGTCTCCCTAATATCTATGAAGTTGTACACTTATTCTTTTTTTATAAAAAAGCTAAAAGGTATTCCAGCTTTTACAACGTTATGTTTTATAGCCCTTAGAAATCATAATGTGAGTTCAACCTTTCTCTCCAAAGTCAGGCATACAGAATCAGTATAGAAGACTGTCCATATCAAACTTATTTCACTGCCATGTAAAAGTGACAAGGGGATTGTATTGCATCTCATACATTCATCTGTCTCTCTATCTATCTATCTATCTATCTATCTATCTATCTATCTATCTATCTATCTATCTATCTATCTATCTATATGTCTCCCTCTCTCTCTCTCTCTCTCTATGTCTGTCTAGCTCTTGACTAAATTTAAATTGGAAGTCTATATTAGGTATTTTAGGAATCAAACAATGATTTCCTCTCCTGCAGTGTTTGGTTGCTAAAATGCCTCCTACTGAAGAAATAAGATTGAGCATGGTCATTTCTTTCTCTCTCTTTTTTTTCACATTTTCTGTCCTGGACCTGCTCTCTTCTGTCAAGGTGACCACCCTGCCCCTAAACCTCCAGCTGTGGCCCTTATTTTTCAGCTTTCCAGCTTAACCCTGGTTAGGGGCTGAACTGGGGCAGGCTCCCCTCACTGGAGCGCCTAAGGATGAGGGGGTTAGAGTGGGCTGCACAGGGCCTGAGTGTACAAAGTGTTATGCTTATGGCCAGAAAATGTTATCTCCTGTTGGTCCCCCTGCTACAGAATCCTGCACACTAGAGCTCTACTGCATGCACATGCAGCTTGCATGTCACCACAGAGTTATTATGGATCTGTCTCGCTGGCAGAACCACCTGCACTTCCGTGGTTACTTAACTGGCAGTGCTGTGGCAGAGCCAGAATCAACCTCCCAGGGAAGAAGTCTTTGGAATGATCAATCCTTCCTCCTCCATCAACTCTCCACTGAATTAAGCATGGGACACTACTGTAACTCAGATCTCAAATGTCATGAGCAGAATTCCTACCTGTGTAACAATGGGCTGGCCACATACTGTAGCTAGTTTCAATAAGAATTCTATGTCTCTGCAAAAATCTAAAATTGCAATCTGTATAACAGTGGTTGGGGAAATGAAACATGGGCTACTGGTTAGAGCACAGAATTGGGAACAGAGTGATTCAGGCTCCTATCCCAGCACAGCCACTTAATCACTAGGTGACCTTCAGGAGGACACATTACTGTACCTTTGTTTGTTTCAGTTCATTGTCTTCTCACAACCTCTGTCTCTTCCTCTGCAGTGGGTCTCCTGAGGGTCACCAGGTAATGGTTAAAATTATCTGGTGACCACACATTTGCCATAGAAGAACTCTCTTTCTGGAATCAGCTACCGCATGAACTCAGGGAGACCCTCTTTGCTGAGGCATTCAAACGGGGGCTAAAACACCATCTGTTTTGCATTGCTATTTCCATCTATAATTAGAAGATACTGTGCCAACGTGTAATATTTTAATGTTATTCTCAATTTTTTTGCAGGCAATACATTCAGTAACACAATGTCCACATAAATAGAGTTCAAACGATCGAATGATTATACCGTTTTGCTTAAAATACTGACAGTAAGGTATTACATGGCCACTCTGCAGATGAATATTTGTTAACATAGTACCCGTCGTCTCTTGAACTGTTCAACAGTCTATGGGCCCCAGCCTGTATAATGCTGTATCCCCCTTCATTGTCATCATTATTCCCTTTCCCAGAATGAAGTTCTGCTATGCCATGGGCATACATTTTTGTAGTGCATTGGGGACCAGTTGGTACACTGCCTCAAATTTGTCCTCCTCCACCGTGACTTGCATTTGGACCTTTCCTAGCTGCATGCACTCTACCAAGTTCTATATCCAGTGTGTTATTGAGAGGGTGTCAACATGAAATATTTGAATCTTAAATGCTATATACTGGGTCAGTGTGTAATGTTTGAAAGTTAAATGCTATATACTGGGTCAACATGTAATATTTGAATGTTAAATGCTATATAATGCATGGCTCAGTTAGCAGCACATCCACCTCTGGTCCAGAAGATTTTAGGTTCTCGCCCACAGCAGGACTGGACTCATACCTAAAAATATGCTGGCACCCGAGTGCAGTATTACAGGGTGCTTTACTGTTGATGTGTGCTATCCTTCAGATTAGACGTTAAACTGAGGTCCCTTCTACTCATCCTGGTGCTGTCCTGGTGGGTGTCCAGGTGGAAGTAAAAGAACCCAAGGCACTCTTCGAACAAAGAGTAGGGAACTTTTCCCAGTGTCCTGGCCAATATTCTCCTCCCCATAAAACCGATTCATGCAATTGTCCAGGCTATGTGTGTGTGTTGATGTGCAATATGGCCGTCACTACACATTCAGTCACTTCACTACCAGTCTAGGATTGCTTGTAATGTGCTTTGGGATATATTGTGAATGAAACGTGCTATATAAATGCTGATTCTTCTTTTTGTTCTATTTATATGCTGCTATGAATTCTGTGTCTTTGTTGCAAGGCACCCAGAGTCCTCGAGATTGGGTGCCTAAGAAATAAAAATATTACTGCCATTTAGGAGGACACGTGACCTTTGTTTATTTCAGTCCCTTGGTTCCAAACTGCAAAATTGGGTAGTAGTTTCCAGTATAAAAAAGGTGTTGCATTGGCTATGCCCTATACTGATCAACCTTTTGGTAATGTATGTACAGTATATGTAAGCAGTAAGCCACAGCAAGGTGTGTAATAAGACAGATCTTACCACACACCCCAGGTGGAATGTGAAGCACAAGTTACAGTCAATGGCTTTCAACCACCTGGGAAGTATGTTAAGATCTGTCTTACCACACATCCTGGAGTGTGTTATTAAGATTATCAGATTTGATCTTTTGTGCTGAAAAATCTCCAGAAGAGGCATTTTAAATCTGATTGAGAGTCAGTTGTGCTGTACAGCAAATCTTACTGCATGGTCACATAATATGGTTCAGCAAATTATGTTCCTTCATTTTTCAGTGCTGCTTTACAATGGCATTTAAACACACATTGGCATTTGTTATCATTTACACACACACACACACACACACACACACACACATATGTCTGTCTATCTATCTACTATCTATCTAGATATAGAAGATATCATGTTGCTGCATTTCTGGTATGATATTTATCCATATAAGGGAGAATAAATAAGGCATGAGTGGTGAATATGTATTATGTATTAAGAAATGGATAGGAACAATCTAGAAACCTGATTCAATAACAACATTCTCTACCCATGATGAACCATTAAAACATGGTGACAGAATAGTTCCCAATCAGAGCCTGTTTATATAAATAAATAGCAGTACTGTTGTGTGTGTTGTTAAAGAACATACTGCACACAGGTTGAAGATAGGATGGCAACTAACTTTATTCACAGAAAGTCCTCTGAGTAATTCCTCACAGAGGTAAGAAGGCTGTCTAGATAGGTTGACTTGGCAACAATATCACCTAGTATCATCACATGCTCCATTTCTGGATAGCTATGCAGTAATATACATGTTCAAGCAGTTGTCTACCATGTATGTACTGTAGCAGATTAACTAGCTTACTGTTATATTTTTAAGTTTTCAAACTATGTAAAAACGTTTTCACTTCTGATATCATTGGCTGTCCATGTAAGTCAGGGTAGAGTGCCAGAACATCTCTGGCTAAGTGGAAGGTCTGCCACTGGGTCACTTGCCTTGAAATTATTTTAACACATTCAGTCCTTTTATTTACAAGTCTAGACATTGTGGTTGGACCAACACCTGTATCACTCAGATCACAACACTGTATCTTATGACTGGCTCTGCAACTGGTTGGTCCAGCAACCACTGCTGTGGTCATAGTGATGGCACTGGATTTTATGGTGAAACCTGTTGTCTCCCTTCTGACAGATCTTCTGGTGGATCGTCTGATGAATCCTCCAGAGGCACTAGCTGTCTGTCTTCTTCTTATCCTTGGTCTTATCCTGCTATGGGGCAAAGGCAAACAAAGTGGTGCCTGTTTTGTCACAACTGTCCCTATGGACTCTGCAAAAGATAGGACTAAGATAACAGCATGTAACCGGTGGCAACATCTTCATGGCCAGAATCCAAACACATTTCCCTGGCTGAAGCTGTTGCAAAGTACAAGCCCTGTGTAATCTGCAATATGCCTGTTTGTATTTGGAACTTGAAGATTGCTTGTGGCCTTGGATTTGTCCTTGGTCTGGAAATTTAGGAGTTAAAAAACATGGTAAAAAAAGTTAGCATCATTCTCAATTTTTGGCCCATCAGTCATTTGCAAAATCATGAAATGTTAAACAACTGAACTGCAGACTATTGTCTGATACTAGAGTCTCGGCACTTCCATATGAGTGAGAATTGCTTTCACGCGCTCCAATGACATGGCTTGCTGTGGTAAAGTTCAGATGAGCAACTTTATTTTTTCAACTCTCTTAATGTCCCCATAGTGTGGTTTACCTGAACTTTCTCTGGCAAGGATACTCAGTTTGGCCTGTTCCCACCCACCTGAAGCCCCCAGACTTCACTCAGGCATAGGCCCATCTCCCCTTGCACCACCTAGCCACCTGACTCCCAGCTCTAAGCTGCCTAGGGAAGAACCACTGACTCCTCCCGGTGCTCCATCTACAATCTAATTGAGCGACCAGGGGGATGGAGGAATTGCCCAATATGGAGCTGGGAGGCCTGACATTGGGTGTGGGGGCCAACCACTGGTCCCTGCCATCGCCTATCAGGTGCCGGGGTTTTTTCGTTTTTCTGTCCCGCCATTGGCCCAGCAGTGCAATGCATTCCAGTATGGTGTGTGCATGTTCCTATGCATGTCCACAGGAGTGCCGCTGTGGCCAATCCCCTTGCTTGGATCCTGACTGCTGCCGAACCCCTAGTCTTCAATTGGAGTTACCAGACAGCGGGATCAATGCCTACCTCCCTCCCAGGAAAGGAAAACAGTCCTCTGGACATTCAATCCTTTCTTCCCCTGCCAACCTCTGATGACCCAGGTCCAATCCCAAACCCGGGTCAACACTGTTGCACGAGGTGTGGGTCCAGCACCTCAACTCTCAGCATCACCTGACCGCAGATTACCAACTTCAATGTACCTTGAATGGTAGCCCACAACTACCAGGAATATTTGACTTTCAGGTTGAAGAGCTCTATAGCAACTTGTTGCCATAGTCTGTCCAGAAATGTAGATAAAACCAATGGTTCCGCTGGGATGCTGTGGCATTTGGCACAGACTTCACACTAATTGGTCAGGGTTGTTCACTGTGTGCCAAGACCTGGCAACCCCACAGTCTATTGTGCTCTCCAGTGACATTTCTTGATACCCTGATGTCCTTCATGAAGTACTCTCATGGTAGTTTCCTTGAGACTGAGAATCACAACTCTGGTTCCTTTCAGAAGTAAGCCATTGTAAACTGTCAAGGTGTGTCATTCATGACAGAACAATTTTATAGTTTCCAGACCTTGAACTCTTGGTGGCCACCCATGTTGATGAAACATTGTGACTTGTTGGCATATATTTTCTTTTTCCAATTGCTGTCTATTTTGCTCGACGTTACTGTTTGATGCTAGAAGAGTAGTTCGCATTTGAGAGAGATAGATATTGGATGATTCAATGACATTTGCATCTTCTTCTGTCAGGTATCCTTTAAGAGGCATTCTCAGTAGTGCATCATCAGTGAGGAAGGGCTTAACTGGAATGTGAACAACTGTGTAAGTGTATCTCTTCAACCACAAGCAGAACTCTATCCATGGAGGATGGTCATCTAGGTGTGTTGTGCACAATAGACTTAACAAAGTTTTGTGATCTGTCTCTAGGATGAAGCGTGCTCCCACAACATATCAATTGAAGTGTTCACATGCCCACACAAGGGTGAGTGTCTCTTACAATTTTCTGAGTTTTTCTTATTTAACATTTTGTTAACTGGGTAAGATGCACTGGGTCACATGGCCCTTTTACATGGTTGACCAGGACGCAAAAAAATGTGGACAAGATAACAATACAGGAAATGACAATATACATCCAAATATTGATGTTTTACATGGAATGCAAAGCTACACACAGCATTATACATGCTAATTCACTTAGTTAAATCCCTATAAAACACTCCTAGCAGCAATGCTTCCATTGTCTATTGATGATAATAAACAAGCCTGAGATAAAAACCTATGGCTATCATCCATTAAAAAGTCCCTAATTGTGTATACTGCTCCCAGTTTCTTATGTAGCTGTGTGGAGACTTGTCTAAGGAGTTTTTCATAATTTAAGTGTGAGTCCAGTATTATGCCTAAGTACATGAATTCATTAACCACCTCAAGATTATTCTAACCAGCTAATTTAACCTGAAAATTATAAGCATTTTTAAGATATTTCTGAACTGTATTAAACAACATTGCCTTTGTTGTCTCTTTATTTATCACTAGGCTATTTTCCAAAAGCTGATTAATCATTTTATCAAATTCCACATCTACTGTTTTATTAAGGCATAAATATCCCTGTTTTCTATATACAGAATATCGCCATCTGCATAAAGGTTGATTTTTGCTGTGTTGCATACTTGTGGGAGTTCTTTAATGCACAGCAAAAACAATACGATCCGAGTAGGGACCCCTGTGGAACCCCACACCTAGTATTTCTTAAATCAGATAATACATTGTTAACTTTAACCATTTGTTTTCCATCTTCCAGGTAGCTTTCGATCCAGTTTACTGCTGGGTCACCCAATCCAATTTTGCTCAGCCATGGCTTGAGGAGGAAGTGACCCAGTAGGCTGAATGCCTTTGTCAGGTCCACGAACACCACACCTGTGAACTGCCCCCCCTTCCAGGTTCACCTGCAGGTTGTTTATGAACTGGACTAAGGCAGTCACCATGATCCAGTCCCCCCTCAAGTCTTTTTTTAGTTTCGCACTCTAATAATGATTCTCAACTGGGGGCCAACATGAAACTGTACAAAAGTAGGAAAATAAAGTTTCTGGGACCAGGAATCAAGCCTGGTCCCAGAAGCAGTGCCTGAGTTTCTTGATGCAGTGGCTCAATCAATTGAGCCATGGCAGCTGCTCGGTGGAACTCCATCCCAGAAGAGGTCTTATCCTCTGTCTGGAATAGTGCAAGTGGTGCCATACCATGTACAGCAGTATTAGCAGTATTGCACCATTCGCTTTCTACTACTGCGTTGTTCCGGGTTAGCTCTAATGTCGTACACTATTAAGTGTATGATATTCTGACTCAATAGGTTTTGCAGCAGGACCCCTCCTAGTGCAAAGGAGAATGCATCTGCTGCAAACTTTCTTTACTGGGCTTGAACAAGTTTAGGGTTGATAGTGCCATGAGGTCTGCTTTTTGAACTGTAAAGCCTTACTCTTGAGCTGGACTTCAAACTCAGTGGTTTGCCTATGATAAAAGTTATCATAGTGTTTTTGTTTTCTCTGCTAAGGCAGGTATGAATTTCCTTAGTTGATTAACCATTCACAGGAACCCTCAAACATTTGGACACATTTATTGGACTTTTCTTTCTTTGTATGGCTGCTAATTTCTCTGGATCAGGCTGTATCCCTTTGCCCAAGATAATATGTTCCAGGAAACAAACTTCAGTTTTCCTTGATTCACATTTTGTGGGATTCCGTATGAGCATCATGTTCATTGGTTTATTCTTAGGGCTGCTTAAACTCTCATGACTTGCCCCTTTGTTTAACTGAAGACAAAACTTCATAAGTGTGGCACACAACCTTTTCCAAGCCTTCTTGGACTTGATGAATTCCTTTTTGGATGTGCTGAGAGTGGGCAAGATGCCAAAAGGTAGTCTTCAAAAGCAATAGCATCCAAAGTGTATAATAAAAGAGGTCTGTTTCTCTGATGCCTTTGATAGACACATCTGAAGAGTGTAGCTTCTCTCAGCATACCTGGTATCTGATTCACTGAGAGAAGGATGAATTTCTCATATCTGACCAACTTGTTCCACTTGGTTAGGTTGATGCAGATCTGTACAATACCATCAGGCTTTGAGGCAACTACCATTCTGGCACACTAATCTGTGGGTCCCTCAGTCTTGGTGATCACTCACAGGGTCTACAAGCAGTACTGGGATTTTTTCTGTGGGCTGTCAGTGAAAATGGTATGACTCTGGGTGTAAACTGGATGTGGTGCTTTTTTAAGTACTCTAGGACATTGAATAATGTTGTGTACTCCTCACTCCATCGGCTTTGTTTTACACTGCCCAGACTGGCAAGAAAATAAATCTTCTTGACTGCTTGTCTGCCTAGTAATTGACTATGGAGGTTCTCCAAGATGTCAATTTCATCTTGACTTTTGTTTTTGCCTTTGCTTACAGTTCAGTGGCTTACACAACTAGAATAATGTTATGCTTGTGCAACTGTGTTAGTCTGTTGTGGCCATTCACACCCTCTATTCCATGAGGAATTACCACCCTGTAGGGGTGCTGAAGACAAGGGACCCTGTCAGAGGGTTCCAGTCCTAGAGGTGATGTGGAAAGATTCCCTTGGCTAAAGATACCTTAGGAAGTAACCCCCTGGGAGTAGATAGGTGAGTCACTGGAGAAGGAGGTGGGGAGGATGGTGGGGCAAAGAAAAAGTGCTTCAGAGAGAGGCAGGGATGAACCACTTATATAGCTCAGGGAGTGGGTGTGGCTGGTTGCACACCCATGGAACCATAGGCATAGCCTTTCAATTCAGTGGCTTACACAACCAGAATATTGTTATGCTTGTGCAACTGTTTTACTCTGTTGTGGCCATTTGCACTCTCTATTTTATGAGGAATTACCACCCTGTAGGGGTACTGAAGAAAAGGAACCCTGTAAGAGGGTTCCACCCCTAGAGGTGCCATGGGAAGGTTACCTTGGTTAAAGGTACCTTAGGAAGGAACCCAAAAAGAACTGTAGCAGCAATCGACTAGAAGGTAGAGAAGTAGATTAACTGTAACAGGCATCTTGATGAAACATAAATGAGATGCACAAGTTAGCAGGATAGCCCCAAGAAAATGGCATGCTCTGATGACAGCAGGGGCTTCCTAAGGAGAAAGGGAATGGCTAGCAGGGCTGTTGCCATGAAACAGCAGAACCTACCTAAAGAAGCTAGGGAATACAACTAAACTAGCTAAGTATTATGACCTGCAGAAAGGAGGAGAGAAAAAAATCCTTTGAGGAGGAAATCTCTGGGGATCCAAGGCTGAGATCGCCTTCCCTCCAGGTTTGAGATATTTATTTTGTGATGCCTCAGCAGCTACAATTTGAAATTCCAATTCAAGGGGGATGAAAAATGTTCTAAAATGGAGGAAATCATAAATTCTGCAGAGTTCACATGTAGGTTACATCAAGCTAAGCTACAGAGCTCACATGTAGTTAGCCCTAATCCATGCTACAGAGCTCACATGTAGGTAAAATCAATGATGCACCACAGAGCTCACATGCAGGGAATGCCACACCATACTAAAGAGCTCACATAGAAACAATGAAACATAGAAGTTGATGGCAGATAAGGACCACAAGGCCCATACAGTTTGCCCATTATTTCTACCTTATGAATGTGCCATAGGCCTGTACTCTGTCAATGGTCTGTCTATTCATACTCATCTGTATTGCTCCCTTATGCCTATCCCATACTTGTTTGAAGCCCTGCACTGTATTCATATCCACCACTTCCTGAGGTAAGCTGTTCCATGCATCCACCACCCTTTCTGTGAAAAAGAACTTCCTCACATTACCCCTTAATCAGCCCCCCTCTTATCTCATGCTGTATCCTCTTGTCCTGCTATTTTTCTCATATTGAAACATGTTAGACTCTTTCACTTTGTTAATGCCCTTAAGATGTTTGAGTGCGAAGGTGATCCAGTCTGCCCTGCCTCCCTGATCAGCTTGTCCTAGAGGTAGGACCTCCTGCAGGGCTGCTGCAGTCTGCCCTGCCACCCTGATCAGCTTTTCCTACGGGCAGAACCTCCTCCAGAGCTGCTCCAGTCTGCCCTGCCTCCCTGATCAGGTACACCACTCACATCTCCCTTTGTCTGAAGAATTTGAGTTTGGCGCCATTTCTGCTCCAGGACCAAGTTCACTTGGTGCACTAGCCATTTTTAACTCCAGATGTTTCTGTGCATTTTAGCTGAAATTGTGACTGTGGACCACTTTTAATGCACTGGGGACTTACTTGTTACCCCAGTTTTAAATCTATCCAGCCTTCAGTGTGTGATGGCCACTCACTAACTCCGTGGCTCTGTCAGACTTTCCACTCCTCCTTATCTACCACTCCCTTAGACCTGTCTCACAATATCTCATCCTGACTATTGTAGGTGTTATGTTTTGTCTAGTACTATTGACAGGTCCATCTGACCCGCCCCCATCTTGCCTTTATTATTCTCCTGACAACTTTTGCTACTCCAGCTTACTCTTCAAACCCACCCCATAACCTGGACCGCTGGTGGGGCTGCACAATAAACACCTTGGGGTTGTACTTAGGTGTATCCTGCGGAGGTACACTATCTCCTCGGTGTTCATCTCTCATACTGTCGGAATTGCCTCCTTCTGGACTATTAGCTCATACCTAATCATAGCAGGGGAAGTTGAGACCAACCCTGGACCCACTAACTCTGATACTGTACCATGTTCTGGTCTCCTTCCTCCAATTTTGGGCCTCAGGCACCTAGGTTCACCTTGGCCCACATTAGCATCCAGTGCCTTACTGCTAATCTCTCTGATCTACAGGCTTGGGTTACTTCTAATGATCCAAACATTCTTGCCCTGTCTGAAACCTGGTTAAAGCCAGATTTTGCCGAATCCCTCTGCTCTATCCCAGGATATAATATGCTTCGGATTTATCGCTCTAACATCAAAAGAGGTGGTGGCCTGGCACTGTACTACAAACTTCACCTCAATGTGACTGTCATACAGGATCCACCCCTGGCTAATTGTGAGGTGCTTCATGCACTTCTATTACTTGGTGAAGTTAAAAAGATTTATATCTTCTGCATTTACATCCCTCATAGAAACACTAGAGTGTGTCTAGAAGAATTTATTGAACTGGTGCCCTCCGCACTGGGGAAAAATGAGGTTATATGCATAGGAGATTTTAATCAGGATTGGGCTGGGCCCAGTACCTCTCTCTTATCCACCATTATTAGCAAGGCAAGCCTTTCTCAACTTATCCAGGACCCCACCAGAATCTCCCATCAGTGATCCACTAGCACTCTAATAGATTGGATCGTGACTAACAGGAAGGAGAACTTCCTCTCTGTGGGTGTGCTTCCTGACTCTATATGCGATCACTGCCCTGTTTACTGTACCTGAGACACCTTCTCCCCTCCTTCCCACCTAAGGTCATATCTTTCTCTAACATCTCTAAACTCAACCCTACAGCTTTCCAGCATGATCTTAGCATGGTTGACTGGTCTCCCCTTTACATGACAAATGACATAAACATAGCGGCTGAATACTTCAACAGTACCCTTCTCTCCATTCAGAACTATCACATCCCAGTCTCCACACATAGAGTAAAAGGTAAGATTACCAAATGGCTTAAGCATCCCCTACTGCACCTGCTGAAACAGAGGGATAATCTCTGGTAGGTATGGAAGTCATCTTCCCTTCAAGCTGACTTTGAGGCCTACAGATCTCTTTGTAACTCCTGTAAAAGGGAGATTCGTTCCACCAAGAGCATATACTACCATAACTTGTTCAGTTCTTCTTCCTTAAACCCTAAAAGGTACTGGTCCCAAATCAAGGAAATACTTGGGAACAATAAGCCTGTGACTCCCTAATGATATGCTTATAAAAGATACTCACTGCAATAATCTCCTTACCACAGCAAATGGCTTTAACTCTCTATTTTCCACGCTGCCCATCCCCCCTTCCTTCTAATGCTACTCCCCCGGTATCCCCATCCTCATCTGGTGCAGCTGTCCCAGCCCCAGAGTTGTCATCGGTCACTTATCTAGAAGTATGTAAGCTACTAATGTCAATCTCTGCATCCGGTAGTGTGGGCCCCGACAGTATCTATCCTAATATCTTAAGACAGTTTGCCTCTTGTCTTGCGGTACCTGTAACCAGACTTTTCAACCTCTCCATCAGCACTGCCTCAGTGCCTCTGGTCTGGAAAGTTGCAAGAACTATTCTTATCCTTAAGAAAGGGGATGCCAGGATCATGTCTAACTACAGACCCATCTCCCTCCTGCCTACTCTTAGCAAGCTGCTTGAGGAACTTGTCCATCGGTAGGTCACTGTGCACCTTCTCAACTTCGACCTTCAGTCCCCTGTTCAACACGGTTTCAGGGCTGGGCACAGCACAACTACTGCTCTCATTCAGTTTACCAGTGATGTTAAGAACAACATGGACAAGGGTTTACTTACTGGGGTGGGCTTCACTGAGCTCTCCAAAGCATTTGACATGGTTAATCACCCTCTACTTTTGGCCAAACTGAACTCACTTGGTGCATCTGATTCTACTCTCTCTTGGTTCGGCAGCTACAGTAGTAGCCACAGACATTGCCAGCTATTTCCAGATATTTCATAAAGTTTCTAAACAGTTTCTCTCTGCTGCCCCTACTGTGGAAATGCAGGAAGCAGGAGATTTCTCTAGAAATATTCCAGAAATTTCAGGAAATAGCTGGTGATGTCTGTGGCTACTACTGTACCTTAAAAATTGGTCTCAAGTGGTCTCCTTCTGCAAGTCTTTCTCCACCCTCATCCAGATCACCTGTGGTGTTCCACAGGGATCAATTCTAGGTCCCTTACTTTTCTGCCTCTTCATCAATGATATACCTACTCCCTCTCCTCACTGCAATATTATTATGTACGTGGATGACCTGGTGTTGCACTCGGCTTCTAAGTCTGTTGTCAACATCAGTTTACGTCTCTCCCATGCTTTTCAGACCCTTCAATCCTGGTTTTCATCCAACTACCAAGTCCTCAATGTATCCAAGACTCAGGCTATGCTCTTTGGGTCTGCCAGGAAGGTGACCTCTGAATCTCCCAATTTTCTGGTGCGCTGCTGTGACGGAACGGGGGTCTCCAATACCTTGTCCTTCAAGTATCTTGGGGTAATGCTTGACCAGGTAATAGACTATTCTGCACATGTCACTGAGGTATGTCACTCCATTAATGCCAAAACTGGAGCAGCTTACAGGGTGTGACACTCACTCACCCCAGCTGCCAGGATCTCAGTTGCAAGAGGTGTCTTACTACCACAACTGCTATTTGCCCTGCCTGTGCTCTCTCAAGCCAACGTGGGAGTTCTTCACAAATGGGATTCATCCTACAATAATATTGGTAGATTTGCCCTATCAGCTCCCTGTCTTACCCATCACTGTCTTCTCTATTCGGCTTTACAATAGCTGTCTCCCAATGCCCTTCATTCCTAAACCCTTGGATGTTTTGTTGACTCCTTAACAAGATATCCTCGTCCATCCTGTCTGGCTAACATGCTCACTCCTGTCTCTCACTCCCATATCCTTAGATCCTCTGCCTCCCCATTCCTATTTATACCACCTTGCTCCACGAAAATGGGAGAGCAAGCCTTCTCCAACTTTGCACCTAGGTTCTGGAACATCCTCCCAGTCCATGTCAGGAACTCCTCATCTCATCTCTCATTGAAGCACGTCCTTTTTTCCCACCTCTTCTCTCTGGATAACTGTGTTTGCACTTAACTTCTGCCTGTCTCTCCACCTAGACTATGTTTCTCAACTTTGTCTATTCATTTTCTACCAGCTCATCCATCAGGATTTGCCTCTTATAACTAATTGACTCCAACTGTCTGTTTCTTCCACTTCTAGTCCAAGCAAGTCTGATTTAGAGTGCCTACCTGCCTGTTTCCCAGCTAGACCTGTCAGACTGTCCATTTTGCTTGTTTTGTTTGATGTGATGTTTGATAACTTGACCACTGTTACTGTTTTCCAGCAGGTATATGCTATTCTATGGCTGTCCTCTGTCATGGTATTTATTGGACAGTTCTCCTGCACTATGTATCAATTTGTGTGCCACTGCTGATTGTATTCTTTACTCATACTGTGTTGTGATATTGTACTATCTTGGTTCGTGCCTGAAAATAGGCAGCATGTTTTGCCTAGTGCACTTACCCGGTTACCAAAAGCTAATTAATATAAATAAATAAATAAATGTTTCAATCATATCACCTCTCTCCCTCCTTTGCTCTATATACATATTGAGCTCTGTTAATCTGTCCTAATATGTTTTCTGATGCAGTCCCTGCACCGTATAGGTTGCCCTTCTCTGGACTACCTCCATTTTGTTAATGTCCTCATGCAGGTGAGGCCTCCAGTACTGCACAGATGGGGCCTAAACAGTGCCTTGTAAAGAGGGATTATTACATCCCTCTAACAACTTGTGATACCCCTACTAATACATCCCAACATCTCTCTAGCCTTATCTACTGCATTAGTGGTCTGCTTGGATGATTTCAGGTCATCTGTGATGATGATGCCCAGGTCTCTTTCTTCCCTAGTGATTGCCAGCAACTAACCTCCCAACCTATAGGTGGCTTAAGGGTTTCTCTTCCTTATGTGCATGATCTTGCACTTCTTTGCATTAAACCCCATTTGCCACTCTTCTGACCATTTTGCCAGTTATACAGATCTCTTCTTATTCTGCCCACACCATCTGGATCATTTACTCTGTTGCAGATCTTAGTGTCATCTGCAAACAGACAAATCTTATCCTCCAGTCCATCTGCAATGTCACTGATGAAGATATTGAATAGGACTGACCCCAGGACTGATCCTTGAGGTATCCCACTTTTGACTTGCATCTCTTCTGACCGTATACCATTTTAACCACTCTCTGTTTTCTGCCTGCCAACCAGTTTGTCACCCAGTTGACCAACTTCTGACCCACTCCTGAGCCTACCCAGCTTATTAATCAATCTCCTATGTGGAACAGTATTGAAAGCTTTGCTGAAGTCAAGGTAGGCAACATCAACTGCTCCCCTTGGGTCCACCACTCTGGTGACCCAGTCAAAGAAATCTATGACATTAGTTTGACAGGACCTTCCTGTTGTAAACCCATGCTGTCTTGGATCCTGTGCGCCTATGGATTCTAGGTGTTGCTCCATCCTTTCCTTAAGGATTGTCTCCGTAATCTTGCCCACTATTGATGTAAGACTGACTGGTCTGTAGTTCCCTGCCTCCTCCCTGCTACCACTCTTGTGAAATGGGATCACATGAGGTCTTCTCCAGTCTTTTGTGAGCTCTCCTGTGCTCAAAGACTCACTGAACAGTTCTGATAATGGCTCTGCTAGTTCCACCCTTAGCTCCTTTAGTACCCTGGGATGTATGTCATCAGGTCCCATTGCCTTGTCCACCCTGAGCTTTGTGAGCTCTTGTAGGACCCTTTCTTTGTGAAGGGACTTGTGCACACCTCCCTCCCCACTGTGTTCATGGTGCTCAGCTGTGGGCCCTGCCCTACCTGCTCCTCAGTAAATACTGAGCAGAAGTATCTGTTTAGGATAGATGTTTTTCCTTTGTCCTCCTCCACACACTCCCCCTTATTCCACTTGATCTTAGCAATACCCCCTCTGGACTTTCTCCTTTCATTAATGTATCTATAGAAAGTCTTGTCCCCTTATTTTACTGTTTGTGCTAGTGTTTCCTTGGTTTGGGCCTTTGCCTGCCTTACTGCCTTCCCTGTTTCCCTTAGGGAAGTTTGGTATGAATCCCTATCTTCATCTCGCTGCATTCCCTTATAGTTCCTGATGGCCAGCCTTTTGGCTCTGACCTGTTCTGATACTGTTTTTGAGAACCAAAGTGGTTTCCTCCTTCTTTTGCTCTTGCTTTTCTCTCTAACACAATGGGATGTTGCTTCAAGTATTGCATCCTTAATGCTTGCCCACTTTGCCTATACCCACTCACCTATATTTGTTCTTGCCAGGTCTAGCTTAACTCTGTTGGCTATCTTATTAAAGTCAGCCCCTCTGAAGTCCCATATTTTTGCCTTGGAATGGGATGATTTAATTCTAGTGGCCAAATTGAACCATACCATGTGATGGTCACTGGCCCACAGGTGACCTTCTACCTGGAGATTGGTGATCCTTTCCCCATTTGTCAGTACTAGATCTAGTGTAGTCCTGTCTCTTGTGGGCTGTTCTACCAGTTGATTGAGGCTGTTCCCCTGCAGGGAATCCACTATGTGTCTAGTTCTGCTGGATGTTCTTGCTGGTACTGACCAATCTGTATCTGGCATGTTGAAGTCTTCCATTATCAGAATCTCCCCATTAGCTGTCATGTTTTGTATATCTTCTAACAGTAATGTGTCTATGTCCTCCCTCTGGTCTGGAGGCCTGTAGACAATCCCAGTTCATATGGCTGTCCCATTTCCTGTTTCCAGGGTGACCCACAGTTCTTCTGGCTCCTTATGTGTATTCTGAATTTCTGTAACTTTGATATTTTCATTGACATAAAGGGCCACTCCTCCTCCTCCCCCTTTTTGCACCTTGGTCTCTTCTGAACTGTACATAGCCGGGTACTGAAGTCTCCCAAGTGTGGTTATTGGTGAATCATGTCTTTCTAATGGCTACTATGTCCAGTTTAGCCTGTCACTGTTGCCTGCACCTGCAGGTCTGGGATCTTGTTTCCCAGACTGTGGGCATTTGTGCACATGATTTTCCATTGGTCAGATTTTGTTGTGTTAGTTGTTGGGCGAGGTCCAGCATTTCCCCAGTGTGTTGTATGGGGAGCGGACCTTTTACCTTACCTAGTGATGCAAATGAACTACAAACATGCTGAATCCCTGTTTGACTACTAGCTGAGGGGGGAGGGGTGTTCTTTCCACTCTATGTATCAGGTGTTGCACCCCTCTTCCCATTTGCTAGTTTAAATATTCTGCAAATATCTCAAACTTCTGCCCCAATGCACTGATTCCCTCCTTAGTCAGATGCAGTGCATTGAATTTAAAGAACTTTCACTCCCAAAACTGTTGCCAGTTACCTACAAATGTGTGTCCTTTTTTCTGGCACCAGCCCTTAAGCCACATGTTTAGATCCCCTATCTCCCCTTCTCTAACCTTCTGTCCATTTGCCCCCCTCTCTCAGACTGTCAGGATTTCAGAGAAGGAGATGCCAGATGAAATGGATTACAGTTTGTCTCCCAGCCTGGTCAAGTGTTCCTTGATCTCCTCAACTGACCAACTGGTGAGATCAGTAGTGCCTACATGTACCAAGACATCAATGTTTTCTCCTAATTCCTGCACTATTTTAGCAATGCGGTCAGTGTCTCTCCCTGCTAGTGTTCCTAGGAGACATCTGAACATTACCTTTGGCCGGAGGAAGGTATCGACTCCCCAGATCATGGAGTCTCCCATGATTAGAAGTGTTTTGGATATCCTTTTTTGCTTTTTTTGTTTTGGTCCCTGTTTTGGGTGAGTTTTGTTGTGCTAGCTCCTGTGCTGCAGTGTCCTGCTCTGCAATGTCCTCTGCCCCTTTGCTTGATTTTGGAGATAGATGTTTGTAGTTTGTTTGTAGTTTTTATATGGTTTGTGGAGGTGATAAGTTGGAGAGCATTGAGTGATGAGGCACCCAATTTGGCCCTCCTAACCTGTGCCAACCTCCCAGACCATCTACCCTCTGTTGTCGAGCTGCTTCAGTTGGATGTTGGGGAAAATGGCAGGCAATTCTTATAATATATTTCCTCCTGAATATGCCATTTGAGGTGTGCAGTCTCTGCCCATGCTGCCTGGAGCTGAGCCCTTAGATCTCCAATGGTCCAGCATGTAGGACAGCATCCTAAATCCTGTATAACTGCCCTTTTGAAAAGTGTCCCACAGCACCTGCAGTTAATAATATCATTCCAGATGAGTTGCTGGGTTTATAACTTGGTCTGCATATATAGATGGAGGAAAATGAAAGTAAAAGTTTCATTTTTTATTTTGTTTGTTTGTTTTTGTATAACTTGTTATAACAAGTTAAATTACTTGTGCTCTTGTAAGTAAGGTCACTGTGTGGATACCCCTCTGATCCTCCTATTTCTGCTTTACTATAGGAAATGGCACAACTGTGCTACCCTATAAAAGGAGTGTAGCATGGGGTGGTTGTGGATCAGGGTGGGTGGCTGGGCCATTACCCTGGCAAAAAAGAAGAACCATGGATGAAAGAAACTAGGAGGTAAGAGCAGAAACAATCAACCAATAACAACTGCAGTAGCCTTGAAAACTTAGCCTAATGATAGATAAAAGTGCAATACCTGTAAAGCACCATCTGTAATAATTTCACAGAAAATATACCCTGTAAAAAATACTTTGCTACAGAGACAAATAAAGCAGTAACAGAAGATATACCTTGCAAAAATCAATTTGAATCAGAGAAGATTATGGCAGTAATCTGTAAGCACAAATCAGTAACCAACATGTAGGCACACCTTGTAATAATGCAGCAGAAAGTATACCCTGCAACAGGAATTTGAATCAGAGAACAATAAAGCAGTAAAATGCTAGCAACGAAGAGTAACAATCCCTGTGAGTACAAAAGAAAACAATAACACACAGTAAATCTGCCTAACCAAAAGAAGCCTTAATCTTTTTCCTTGCTTTGATAATGTTCCTTGCACTGTTCTTACCAGCAAACCTAGAAGAAAAGAGCTCAGGTGAAGCTAGGTGCCTTTGCCAGTAAACCTAGTCTTCCACATGCAGTTAACACCGCACCACACTACAGAGCTCACATGTAGGTAACACCATCCCACACTGCAGAACTCACATGTTGTTAATACCATGTTATGCTACAGAGCTCACATGTAGGTAACCCATGATGTGCCACAGAGCTTACATGTAGATAACACCACAATGCACCAAGAACTCACATGTAGGGAATGCCATGCCACACTACAGAGCTGTCATTTAGGTAACACCATGCCATGATGCAGAACTCACATGTAGTTAAGACCATGATGCAACAAGAGGTCACATGCAGGGAACGCCATGCCATGCTACAGAGCTCACATTTAGGTAACACCATGCCATGTTGCAGAACTCACATGTAGTTAACACCACACCGTGCTACAGAGCTCACATGTAGGTAACACTAATCCATGAAACAGAGTTCACATGTAGTTAACACCAATGATGCACCACAGAGCTCACATGCAGGAAATGCCATGCCATGCTACAGAGCTCACATGTGCCTAACACCACACCATGCTAAAGAGCTCACATGTAGGTAACAACATGACATGTTGCAGAGCTCACATGTAGTTAACACAACACTATGCTACAGAAATCACATGTAGGTAACACTAAGTTGCACTACAGAACTCACATGTAGGTAACCCATGATGCACCACAGAGCTCACATGTAGATAACAAATCCACGCTATGAAGTTCACATGTAGTTGATACCAATGATGCACCACAGAGCTCACATGCAGGGAATGCCATGCCACACTGCAGAACTCACATGTAGTTAACAATAGTTGCCAGATGGAGAAAACACAGCCAACAGAAGCTTGAAAAGCTACGGTTTCAATATGAGCAGTAAATTAGTATGATAGTAGGGATAGTGATGATACAATTGGCAAGAATACCTTTTTAAATACTCAGAGAATTTTTTTTTTTTGCTGCAAAGGCAGTATTCGAACATGAGGTTTTTGTACCACATGGGGCCATGACTCTCCACTATACTCCCCTCGTCCTCCACTGTAGGAAAAACAAGAAGCCACGGTAAAGCACTGTGACCCACAAGTGGATTTTAAAACTAGTTTACAGTGGCAACAATAACTGAGCCTACCTCCAGAGTATAATGAAACATTGTACAAAAGTAGTTTAACAGCTTCCAGCAATAATTAGTTATAGCTTCCAGTAGAAGTTAAGGTGACCAATTGAACTAGCATAGGAATTGTAGGAGGAGGCAAGAATGTACTGAAAACAACAGTAATTATAGCACGGTACAATTGCATGTAAGCAGGTTTGAATCCCATGGATAAAGTAATATAGAAGTGCAGTAGACTCAGGTTTGAGTCCACTGCAATAAACATGTTTGAGCAGATTGAAAACCCCAAAAGAGCTGTATGCAAGCTGAGCACTATAAGACCAAATAGAAATATTTTCTGGCTGAGAAAACATGGAATAAATTGCTTCCAGCAGTAATTAGTTACAGCTTCCAAAAGTAGCTGAGCTGAACAGTAAACAAGCATAGGAATTGTAGGCATACACAATAATGCATAGAAAAACAACAGCAATAGTTGCTTGGTACAAGGGCATTTAAGCATGTTAGAATTACAAGGAGAAGATAATGTAGAGTTGCAGGAAACTCAGGTTTGATTCCCATGGAGTGCAAATAAACATGTTTGAGCATATATATATATATATCCTCAAGAGGGCTTGAGGAAAACTGAGGGCTTACATAAAGAAAGTGTATTAAATAATGAAATGCTGAGTTAAGGAAGCAGGAAGAAACCCTATGGAAATGCAAGCCACTGAGGTAAAAGAGGCCTCACACAAAATATAGCAGGTAAGGGTAAAACAAGGAGCAGCAGCTAGCGGAGCAGCAGAGCCAGGACCAAGTGTAAGCAATTAAGGGAAGCACAGGAGGCAGCAACTGCAGTGGGAGCTAAAATATGCAATAACAAATTCAGGAAAACTGAGATTTGGTAGGAGCCTGAAGCACAGACACAGGAGAAACACAGTGCAAACAAAGGGCAATAGTATCTCAAAGAAAAGCAGAAAGCCCCAAAAAGAAAACACAGCCAAAAAATGCAAACACAGAAAAACAGAAAAACAAGCACACAAGGAAGCACACAGCAGCCAGAAGCAAAAGAAATATGAACCAAAGCAGGAGAACCACATGAACACATCCAACAGAGACTAAGAAAAGGCCAGAGAACAAACAAACTGGAGAGGAGGGAGCAGGGCCCCAGCAGGCCCCAGGCAAGGCCCCAGAAGGTCCAGAGCAAGAAGGCAGACCAACAGAGCCTCTGGCTGGCAAAGAAAAAGTGTTTCAGAGGAAGGCTGGGAAAAACTGATTATATTGCTCAGGAAGTGGGTGTGACTGGTTGCTCACAGGAAAACAGAACAACATGCACACAAGGAAGTGCACAGCACTAGGTGGGGTGGAAAGGATGAGAAGGGACTTGGCAAGGTTAGAGGAATAATCAAATGTACAGCAGCTTAGATTCTATATTAAGAAGTGCAAGGTAATGCACCTGGGAAACAAAAACCCATGGGAATAGTACACAATGGGGGGTGAGATACTAACAACAACAAAAATGGAAAGGGACCTGGGGGTAGTCATATCAGATGACCTAAAGGTGGGCAAGCAATGTGAGAGGGCAGTAAGGAGGGCTGTGGGGATACTGGAATGCACAGGGAGAGGCATTACCAGTAGAAAACAGGAAGTTGTTATCCCTCTGTACAGACAGTTGGTGAGACCCCATCTGGAGTACTGTGTGCAGTTCTGGAGATCCAATCTCCACAAAGACATAGACAGGATGGAAGCTGTCCAGAGGAAGGCAACTAAAATGGTGCAGGGTCTGCACCGGAAGACTTATGAAGAGAGACTTAAGGAGCTTAATATGAGGAAAGGAGGGAAAGGGGGGACATGATAGAAATGTTCGAGTACCTCAAGGGAATCAACAAAGTCCAAGAGGGTAGCATCTTTCAGAAAAAGAGGTGTGCAAGAACAAGGGGGCACAATTTGAAGATAGAGGGGCGGCTCAGAGGTAATGCAAGGAAGTATTTTTACAGAGAGGGTTGTGGATGCATGGAACGGCCTTCCGGAGGAGGTTGTGGAGTCAAAAACAGTGGTGGAATTCAAGCATGCATGGGACAGTAATAAGGCAATTCTAGGGGGTGGGGGTAGGAAGAAGTAGGCTGCTGGTTAACTAAGATCTGCAGCTTATCCATTAGGTAGGGAAATGGGAAGACTGGGTGGGCCAAGCGGTCCTTATCTGCTATCAACTTCTATGTTTCTATGTTTCACCTATTGAACTACAGGCATAGTCTTTAAATGTCAGGAAACAGTCTGCACAGATGCAGATTGTTTCTTCCTGGCTCCATCAGGGCTTTACTTGTGGCCTACAAGAGTATGTGGTAACTCCATAGTTCGTTGTATAAGTTTTCTGGCATGACTGTGACATCTGCACCTATGTTTGTCTTGAACTCTGTTAGCATCTTGTTGATTAGGACTAATTTTCCAGCCTGTCCTTTGGGCCCAAAGTGATCCCAAAAAGACATATTCAGTATCATACACTGGCACTTCCTGGACTTGGTGCATGGTTGTGTCTGACCAACATACACTCTTGTCGTGGCTCATCTTGTGGCACATATGGCAGGTGGCATTGTTTGCTGAATACCAGACTCTTGAGTGGGATACTGTTTTTCTGCATTTTCCATATAGTTTCTGTATGTCTTTTCCCTGATGAGATGTCCTTCTGTGTCACTGATCCTGCATTTCTTTTGGAACAGGACTGGATTTCTTCAGACTCCTCTCAATGGAGAAATGTCTGTCTTGCATGCTATCATCTCATAGGGTTTTTTGTTTCTCCCCTTAGCCTGCTACTATTCAGAGGTCTGACTACTGTTTTTGAATGGTCTCATGCTGACGGGCCATCATGTTGTCAAGCCAAAAAAGTCAGGCCAATGGCCATCTAGGAGCCCCACTACAATCCAGTCCTGGATCAGTTCCTTTCATAGGTCTCTGGAGTTATAGTGTTCAGCAAAGGTGTACAATGTTTCGATGAAGATATTGATAGGATCCCCCACTTCCTGCCCACATATGTTAAATTTGGCAGTTTTGTAGATAACATTTCTGTAGCCCATGAAATTACTCCTATATATTGCCTGGACAACATTATAGATTTTTTTGTTCCATGTCTTACTTAAACGTAAACCCATCTTCCCTTGAAGACATTATGGGGTGGAATGCTATTCTGATTAATGCACGAAGCTTACAGAACAAATATGATGAGCTAACAATAATTCTACCCGGTAATCAAATACATATAGCCTTGGTCACTGAAACATGGTGGGATGAAAATGATGAATGGGATAAGGAAATTGAGGGGTATAAACTCTATTCTTATTGTAGAAAGTATAGAAAAGGGGGAGGACTGGCAATTTATATTCACAAAGATATTGTATCAGAAGAACTAAAATGGGACGTAGGTCAAATTGAACTCCTTTGGGTTCAATTAATACCGACTAATAGACCAAAAATTATATCAGGATTACTTTATAGACCACCATCTATGTCACATGAAGATGACAGGAATTTAATGAATATTTTTGAGAAATTGGACCCAAACACTAGATTATTGATAACTGGTGATTTTAACTTACCAAATATTGACTGGGTAAAAGGCTTGGGTACTTGTCCCCTAGAAAGGCAATATATCGATATAATGGATCACAGGGTCTTGACCAGATGGTCCAAGAGGGTACAAGGGGCAATAATATTCTCAATTTAATTTTTACTAATATGGGAGGCATAGTAAATTCTGTGGTAGTTGGTGCCCCATTAGGTAGCAGTGACCATAATATTGTATCATTTAATATAAAGGAAACTGAAACTAGGAAACTTACGGGAACTACTGTAAAACTAAATATGGGGAAAGCTGATTTCCATAATATGAAAACCAAATTGGAATGCTGGGAGTGGACTTCTGAATTTGTCAATAAACCCATACAAAGTATGTGGGATTCTCTCAAAGCTAAATTGGAGGAATTAACTACCGAATTTGTTCCTGTAACTACCAAATACCATAAGGACAGATCTATAAGACCTGCCTGGCTCACCACAAAAATTAAAAAATTAATAAATAAAAAGAATAGACTATTTAGGAAGTTAAAAGTTCTAAAACGGCTAAATTATACACAGAGTATAAGGAATGTCAAAAAAAAGTCAAAATTAATATTAGAAGGCTAAAACCATATATGAGTACAATCTTGCTAAAAGAGTACAGGATAATAAAAAAGCCTTCTTCTCTTACAGTAACAATCGAAGGAAGACTTCAAATGGTATAGGTCCCTTCCCTACTGACGAAGAATCCACAACTTCTAATCAACAAAGTGTGAATATTCAAAACAAATACTTCTGTTCGGTGTATAATTCAAACAGTAAGGATACATACAACACAAAGCAACCTCTTGAGCTAGAAACAATAAGATTGAACCCAGATAACATATTTAAACAGTTAGTTGGAATTAATCTAAATAAATCTCCAGGCCCAGATGGTTTGCACCCCAGAATTCTAAAGGAACTGGCATGTGAACTGGCCCATCCTTTGACATATATATTTCAAACATCTATTAATACTGGTTCTGTCCCTTATGATTGGAAGTTAGCAAATATTATACCCATCTTAAAAAAAGTACCTAATACTCGACCAGAAAACTTTCGGCCTATAAGCTTGACATCAATACCGGGAAAACTCATGGAGAACATAATTAAAGACATTATAAAAGAACACCTGGAGGCACAGGACATGAGGGATCCTATACAGCACGGATTTGTGAAGAATAGATCATGCCAGACCAATTTGTTGTCCTTTTATGAAAAAGTTAATAGAGAATTGGACATTATGAACCATGTGGATGTGGTCTTTCTCAATTTTGCTAAGGCTTTTGATAAATTGCCACACAAGGAATTATTGTTGGTGTTAGAAAGTGTAAAACTACCCAACAACATATGTAGGTGGATTTCTGACTGGCTGTGGGATAGAAGACAGAGGGTGGTCATAAACAGGGAATACTCTGACTGGGCTGTGGTGACCAGTGGAATGCCTCAGGGATCTGTGTTGGGCCCCAGTCTGTTTAATATATATATTTCCTCATTAAAGATCAGCAACAATAATATATGGATGGAAAAGTTTGCTGATGATTGCAGATTGGGTGTGGTCACAAATAAAGATGAACATAAATTAGCACTTCAGCACACACTGAACACAATACATGATTGGACAATCAGTAATAAGTTAGAGCTAAACAAAACCAAATGTAAGGTAAATGTATGGGGAAAAATAACATAGAAGCAACTTACCAAATAGATAACACTACACTAGGGGTTGTAACTGAGGAAAAAGATTTGGGAATTACAGTTACAAAAGACCTGAAGTTCAGAGTACACTGTAGAAATCAGCTCATGGAAGAACCAGATTCTAAATTGTATACTTAAGCACATAGCAAGTAGAGATAGGAATGTATTGATGCCCTGTATGTCGATTGGTCAGGCCCCACCTCGAATATTGTGCAAGGGTTTGGTCACCCTATAATAAGGAGGACATATTAAATATCGAGGGAGTCCAGAGAAGATTTACTAAAAAAGTAAAAGGATTAGAAAATGTAACATATTTCAATAGACTGGTTACTCTAAATCTTTATTCATTACACTATCGTAGAACAAGAGGAGATCTATGCTTCCTATACAAGAGTATTGAGGATGACAAGTTACTAAAAGAACTGGGGTTCACATATAAATTAGGAAAAACTAGTTTAAGGAAACATAATAAACAACTGTACCAACAAATTTGGGAACATAATTTTTGGAAATATTTGTATAGTTTAAGAGTTGTGGGATTCTGGAATAACTTACCAAAGGAAACCGTTAATAGTACAACTATGATCGAATTCAAGAATGGGATAGACCTATTTTTTAGAGATAGTAAATTTTTATGTCAATAATAATTGGAAGGCGAGCCTTATAGGATGGTACTTCTATCCTCGGCTTGAATAAACCTATGAAACCTATGAAACCTATGTCTGTCAATATCATCCCCTTGAGGAGTTCATCTGCCTTAACCCACATTGCAGTAATTCAGGGTGTTCACCTAATTTTCTGCTAAAGGCACGGCTAGGCTACTCACTTGATGAAAATTTTAATGCATCTGAGTCATTTTGGAAAGCTGTCTGGGATGACAAAATCAAAGGATTCTGGTGGCAGGAACTTTTTTTCCTAATCATTTCAAAGTAACTTATAAAAACACATTTATCTTTTAACAAATGTTGCTACACTACAGTATAAACACTTTAATTCTGTTCATATCTCTGCTCCCCAAAGACTTTTGTTTTTCAAACTTACTTCAATTTTAAAATGTTTTTCTGAAGTTTTTTTTCCCTTTGCTTTGACACTGAAACTCAGGGTTAGCCTGTTGTCTCTGAACATAGAAACATAGAAATATAGACTTTGACGGCTAAGGACCGCTTGGCCCATCTAGTCTGCCCATTTCCCTACCTACAGGATAGGCCGCAGATCCTAGTTAACCAACAGCCTATTTCTTCCTACCTCCCACAAGAATTGCCTTATGTCTGTCCCATGCATTCTTGAATTCTCCCACAGTTTTAGACCCCACAACCTCCTCAAGAAGGCTGTTCCATGCATCCAATACCCTTTCTGTGAAATAATACTTCCTCACATTGCCCCTGAACCGCCCCCCCTCTATCTTTAAATTGTGTCCCCTTGTTCTTGCACGTCTCTTTTTCTGAAAGATGCTACCTCTTGGACTTTGTTGATTCCACTGAGGTACTTAAAAGTTTCTATCATGTCCCCCTCTCCTCCTTTCCTCAATGGTATACATATTAAGCTCCTTTAGTCTCTCCTCTATGGCTTCTGTTGCAGACCCTGCACCATTTTAGTTGCCCTCTCTGGACTGCCTCTATCCTGTCTATGTCCTTGCAGAGATGGGGTCTCAGAACTGGATGCAGTACCAGATGGGTCTCACCAACTGTCTGTACAGAGGGATAACAACTTCCTGTTTTCTGCTTCTGATGCCTCTCCTATGCATCCCAGTATACCCCCAGCCCTCCCTACTGCCTTCTCACATTGCTTGCTAACCTTAAGGTCATCTGATATGATTACCCCCAGGTCCCTTTCCATTTTTGTTGTTGTTACTACCTCCCCGCCATTGTGTATTCTTCCCCTGGGTTCTTGTTTCCCAGGTGCATTATTTTGCACTTCTTTGCATTGAATCCTAGCTGTCATACTTCTGACCATTCCTCCAACCTTGCCAAGTCCCTTCTCATCCTTTCCACACCTCCTTGTGTATCAACCCTGTTGCGGATCATTGTGTCATCTGCAAAAAGGCATACTTTTCCTTCCAGTCCCTCTGCAATGTCACTGATGAAGACATTAAAAAGGACTGGACCCTATACTGAACCCTGCGGTACCCCACTAGTAACCCCTCTTTCTTCAGAGTGGACTCCATTTACAATTACCTTCTGTGTCCTGTTGTGCAGCCAGTGTTTTACCCAGGCTACCACCCTGGGACACACTCCCAGGCTGGTTAATTTGACTATTAATCTTTTGTGTGGGACTGTGTCAAATGCCTTGCTAAAGTCTAGGTAGGCCATGTCCACAGCCCCTCCCTGGTCTACTACTTTGGTCACCCAGTCAAAGAAATCTATTAGATTCGTCTGACATGACCTTCCCGCTGTGAACCCATGCTGCCTTGGGTCCTGTGCCGCACTGGCCTCTAGGTACTCAACTATTCTTTCCTTCAGAAGTGACTCCATCACTTTCCCTACCACAGAGGTCAGACTGACAGGTCTGTAGTTTCCTGCCTCTGTCTTGGTCCCACTTTTGTGAAGGGGAATCACATCCGCTTCCTCCAGTCCTCGGTACCACACCATCCTCCCATGATTTATTAAAAAGAGTAGCCAGTGTAGTTCCTTCCTTAATTCTTTTAGAATTCTGGGGTGAATTCCATCAGGCCCCATTGCTTTGTCCACCTTCAGTTTTAGGAGTTCTTGCAGAACCCTTTCTTCTGTGAAAGGACTGGGATCAACCAACTTATCAAGAGTGCTTCTGTTAATTGGATTAGGCACTTCCCCCTCCTCTTTTGTGAATACTGAGCAGAAATATTCGTTCAGTATCCCTGCTTTTTCACTGTCCCCCTCTGCCCACCCACCATTCATTCTATTCAGCCTCACTATCCCTCCCTTTGTCTTTCTACGCTCGCTGATGTACCTATAAAAGGTTTTATCCCCCTTCTTAACTGAGTTGGCTATCTTTTCCTCAGTTTGGGCCTTTTCTATTCTGGCTTCCCTCCCTGCTTCCTTCTACCTTAACTGGTACAGCTCTCTGTCCTGCTCCTTCTGTGTTTCCTTATACTTCCGGAGTGCTATCTTTTTCTTCCTGACTTTCCCAGCCACCTCTTTTGAGAACCATAGTGGTTTTCTCTTTCATTTTGATTTGTTTATTTGCTTCACACAAAGGATTGTTGCCTCTGTGATGGCAGTTTTGATGATTCCCCATTGTTGCTCCACACCTCCTTCTAGCCTGTTTGCTAGTGCTTTTCTGAGGCACTCTCCCATCTTACCAAATTCAGCCCTCCTAAAGTCCAGTACCCTCACTTTTGTATGGCTTGACTCTGTAGCTGAGTTTAACGTGAACCACACTGTTTGATGATCACTTGTTCCCAGATGGCAACCCACTTCTAGATCTGAAATCCTCTCACTGCCCCCGTTTGAGAGTACGAGGTCTAAGATTGCTCCCTCATGAGTGGGTTCCAAAACTAGCTGTCTGAGGTCTGCCACCTGTAGGGCATCAAGAATGGCCCTGCTCTTGGATGTGGCTGCAGCAAATGTGCTCCAGTTAACATCTGGCATATTCAGGTCTCCCATCAACAGTATCTCCCCTTTCTCTGCCATTTTAAGTATGCCTTCTATCATATCCTTGTCCGTTCCCTCCCCCTGACATGGGGGTCTGTACACAACCCCTGTGCAGATTGTGGTGCCCTTTCCAGTTTCCAAGGTGACCCACAGTGCCTCCTCTCCTCCCTGTTTACTCTTTTGTTTAGTTGCTTTTATCCCTTCCTTTACATAGAGAGCTACTCCTCCCCTCTTCTCCCCTGCCTGTCTCTCTCCTGTAGGTTATGTACCCTGGTATGTTAACATCCCAGTCATGGTTCTCTGTGTACCATGTTTCTGTGACTGCTAATGATTCGAGGCATCCCTCTTCCATCAAGGCCACCAGCTCAGGGAGCTTGTTGCCCAAACTACGGGCATTGGTACTCATTACCCTCCATTTCCTGGTGGTCTTACTCCTTTTTGCCCCATTCCTGTCCTTCTTGCCTTTGTCACTTTCTCCATTTATCCCTGCCCTTCTCCCTATCAACACCTCTATGTTGGTGATTACCGCACTTACTACCATGATTTTTTGGGGGGGCTAGGATTTCCCTGCTCCTTTCCAGTGCCTCCCCCCCTTGGCTAGTTTGAATGCTTGCCAATAGGCATTTAAACCTATCACCTAGGATCCTGGTTCCCTCCTGGACAGATGCAGCCCATCATGCCAGTATAGGCTTGCATCACTCCAGGTGGACCCCAGTCCCCAATGAAGCCAAACCCTGAGCTCCACACCAGTTTTTCAACCACTGATTGAATCCCATGGTGCAGAACACCTAGCCTCTCCTCCCACGCATAGATGGGCAGCACCTCCAAGAAGGTTACCGTGCATGCTACTTGTCTAAGGCCCCTCCCCAATTCCACAAACTCTTCCTGCACTTCTCTAATCCCTTTCTTAGCCAGATAATTTGTCCCTAGGTGGACAATGACATCCAGCTCCCTCCCCTGTGCAGCTGCTCCGGCAATCCTGAGGATTCGCTCCCTGTCCCTCCAAGTCATGGCACCAGGCAGGCACCTTACCTCCCTCTCCCCTTCCTCCCCCACTTCTACCTTCCTAACAATGGAGGCCCCCACCAGGAGTTGTTTCCTTCCCCTGCGGTGTCCCCTGCCACCCTCCTTTGGGTCTCCTTTGTGGAGGTTCCCAGCATCCTCCTTGGTCTCCACTGTGGGTGCCTCCATAGAGGAACCACACTTTGCCAGAATGGCATAGGAATTGTGGAGAGGTACAACTGGAGGGATGAACCTCTGTTCCACCACTGTCACCCTCCCTGAGCCCACTGTGGTCCAACTGCTCCTCTTTCTTGGCAACCTCTGAGGCAACGGCAATGGCACTGGTGGTCCCTGGATGGAAGGGGAGGTCCCACAAATCCTGGCCAACTCAGCCTGGAGATGAGCAACCTCCTCCCTCATCCCAGAGAGGTGCCTGCAGATGGGACAACACCGCATCCTCCAGAATGTCTCCCGGAAGACTGCTGCTCCACAGCCACTGCACTGCACCACTCCAATCATGTCTTATTTCTGACCCCTTAACTGTTTGCAATCTTTACTCTTTCCTCTGTTTTTTTCTCTCTCCTTACTTTCTGCCTGTGTGCCCTTTAAGCTCCTGATTGTCCTGTTCTGAGATAAGAATATCCTATATTTCTCAGTAGACCCCTTACTTGCTCAAAGGCAGACCTCCAGCAGCTAGAGGGGGCTGGAGAGCTACTCTTGCCCTTCTAGGATGGTGTGTCTTTGGTGGCTCTGTGATCACTCACTTCCTGCTCCCAAACAGGAAGTTCCTGTTGTCAGTCAAATCCTGTGCCTATAAAAGTAGAACTAGCTTTGGAGGGGAGGTAAAGAGGGCAATATAGTCCCAGTAGAGAAGTCCAGGTTTTAGTTGCCCCACTGTAGTTTTCTCTATGCCATGCCATGCCATGTTATACTAGCCAACTACAGTCCATGATGCATTTTTTCTCTCTATTAGAGATTTTAGTGTTTACTTTTTCTTCTTAAAGGGGCACTGTCAGCTTTTCATGCATTTTTTAAACTCTGGTGTTAGCTGCATATGCAGTACAATTCATAGAATCATCGAATCATAGAAATCTTCCAGCAGAAAAGGACCCCCATGACCCATCCAGTCTGCCAATAGACCACCCATCTAGGAAGAGCCCCTCCCTCCCCCACCAACCTGCCCTTTGCCTGCCAGGCCCATATGCATGTCCCAGGCTCTTTTAAAGTTTTATACTGTATCCATCTCCATCAACCATTCTGGCAGCCTGTTCCATGGTTGTGCCACCCTCTTGGTAAAGAACTTCCCCCTGATGTCCCCCTGAATTTTCCTCCCTCCAGTTTGTAGGTATGCCCCCTAGTGGAATTGTTCTTGTTCATCTTGAAGATGATGTCAGCATTCGCCTTATTTAGCCCTTCAAGTATTTGAATGTGTCCATCATATCCCCCCTCTCCCTCATTTCCTCCAGTGTGTACAGGCCCAGTTCTCCCAGTCTCTCCTCATATGACTTCCCCTGCATACCCCACACCATTTTAGTTGCTCTTCTCTGGACCATTTCCAGCCTGTCCTTGTCTCCCTGTAGGTAACGCCTCCAGAATTGGACCCTGTATTCCATGTGTGGTCTTACTATGGTTTTGTTGAGCTGCAGGATCACCTCCTTCCTCCTGCTTGTGAATCTCCACCCTATGCTTTCCAGCATTTTTAGTGCCTTTCCTGCTGCTCTGTCAGATTGACTCCTGACCTTCAGATTGTCTGAAATGGTTATCCCCAGGTCTCTTTCCTGTTCTGTCTCCTCCAGCTCTTTCTCTCCAAACTGGTATTTTGCTTTCAGATTATTGTGCCCTATATGCATAATTCTGCACTTTTCTGTCTTCAGCCATAGATGCTAGCTTTCTGACCACTCCTCCAGCCTGGCCAAATCCTCCCTCATATCCTCCACCCCCTTCCACCTTATCTTTGTGTTTATATTTACAGTGTGCCTTTATTTTCTAATCTGGCACCTTTTTTTGTTATTATCCAGTTTTCTGCTTTGTGCTTGCCCCAACTCGAATTCTCTGTGCAGAGAATAGCGCCACATGCTATGAACATACTAGTCATGCATTAGGTGTGCACTTACTTGCAGGTAGGGATCAGATCAATGGAATTATTTATTTATTAATGAATCAATTTATTTATTTATTTATTTATTTAATTTTGTTGGCTGGGTTAACCCTCTGAGTTCTTGACAGCCCCTTTTTCAGGGGTGACCCGGGATTAATCACAAGTAAAAACAATCCATGGCAGTACATTACAATAACACATTGACATTCTGTAAGTTATGCAGTGAACATAGATTGTCGTACAGCAGACATGGCAATGTTTATAATATGAATCCTAGGAAAACAATATGGCAAGTTTCAGACAGCAGCACATAACATATAGTACTGTAGGTCAATAAATAGTTGACATGCATGTTTACGGACAAAGTTGCGGTAGGGAAATACCTGACTCAGAGGAGAATACCAGTTTCAGTGATAGCAAGTGCATTGGTTAAGTTCTAGCAGATGAACCTTAACTCATTACCTCCAATAGCTCCTTATGAAGTCCGAACTATCCAACAAAATGACCACCGAAGAGGTAATGAGTTAAGTCCTTTTTTTGAACCCAACCCCCGAGAGAACTAAATGCCTGTACACTAGCAGGAAGAGAGTTCCAGAGGGGTGGGATGCTGACCCAGAATGACCTTTGTCCCTATGAGGACTGGACTTTGGGCACAGTGAGTAGCTGAAGGCTTGAGGATCGAAGGGACCTGCTGTTTTGTTTGGCAGACAATGTTGTAGCCAGGCTTGGTGGAGCATTATCTTACTGTAGTTTGTAGGTTAAGCATAAGGATGAGTACTCAAGGGACCTTTCAATGAAAGCCAGGACAGGGCTTGAAGCACCTGACAGTGGTGTTCCCTTGGCTGAGCCCCAATGGTGAAATGGCACAACCTGTGGTAAAGGGTACTGAGTTTCTGCATATGATATTTTGGTCACATGATTTCCTTTATTTGGAGGAAAAACTAAATCATGGAGTATAGCATACTCCTCATTCCTCGACCCAGTACTTACTGTTGGTGTATTTTTGCTTTGCATTATTTTCTCAGTGTTTTTCTCATTTATAAATTAGATTTAACTTGAGAATCTTTTTCTGCTGAGAAGTCATCATAAAAAGGAGAGAAATAAGCACTTGATTCCTGTACTTACCAAATGTAAAAAAAATTGTCTTAGTTTATGTTGTATGCAGCTTTTTCATGTGTCACAGGGACATTATTTTCATCTTCTAAGGGATACAAATTACCCAAATTAACACCCTACCCCATCCTTCAGATTTGAAATACATGTGGCAGCAGACAATATATTTGTATAAATCATGACCCTTACACAACCCACTTTAAGATAGTTGTAGCTTCTGTTGGAGCATCATTTCTGCTCTGCATTTCTGCTAAATGCCAGTCAGATTCCACGTACTGCTTTTAGTTTTGTAGGTCTTCCAGATACACCAGAGGGCAAATTCTAAATGAATTAGCTGAAGTCCATGGAGACATGAGTAATGTGCTGAGGACAGACACCCTCACTGTTTAATAGTTCCACCAAGCTGGTTCGAAAACAAAAACTGCTATGAGCATCAGATCAACAACTTCGCCCCAACAGCCCATACACCACTAGCCGATGGGAGGAAAATGCCATCACATCAAGAATGACCACTGAACAATAAGGGGAGGGCTCCACCCCCCCAAAATGCCCTCACACACCCTAAAAATTAATATAATCACCTCCAGGTTGGATGTGTATGGGGGAAAGCACAAAACCCCTGGGTTGGCAAGATGGTCAGCACTGCAAAATCCCAATCAATGGAATGACTGTCGATTGGGTTGTAGCACCGACATTGCTATCACTGTAGGGGATCACTGCAGTTACAGCACACCATGTTTAACAAGTTGTCTAGGAATGAAAAACTTAGTCTTATGAATTTTTTTTTTACTGAACGCTATGCTTTTCCTTTGGATAATACTACCTTCCCCATGTAGCTATTCCTAAATTTAACTGATGCACTCCTTTAGTGTTGTTTGTTCTTCCTGCATAGTGGCAAGTTCATCAGATGAACACAAGAAACAGAAAGCTAAATTGTCCCTTTGTGTGGTGCAGATCAGGTTGCTGATCCAAAAAAGTTACTTGTAAACTATTTTGTCAATCTCTAAATGACTTTTATCATGCAACATTAGCAGTGCAACCATTAGCCTGTAATTGATTTGCACTCAAATTACTTTTCTATACTACTAGGTTCTCAATGGAGCTATTTTTCAAGTAATTTCATGTACAACTCTACAGCAGTAACCAGCATAAAAACTATATGTTCGTAAAGACAGATAATTTCAAGCACATGGGTCAGGAACTGTGCATTTTGCCCTGCTGCTGCAGTGTGTCAAGCAAGCAATAACACACAATGAGGTGTGGGTTATCTCCTGATAAGAGCATGTCCAGGTGTGTTATGAGGCACGAGGCACTTGCGCTGACTGCCTTATGCACCTGTGTGTGCTCTTATCTGGAGATAACCCACACCTCAGAGTGAGTTATTGCACTTATCAAATGGGCCCCACTGTAAAAAAAAGTTAATAAAAAAAATGCTCATAAAAAGTGTAGATAACGATTTAAAAAAAATATATCACAGATAAAAAGAAAAATGTAGTCCTTGTGATTCACTGTATTTTAATGCACAATTGGACATAATTGATTAAAATTATGTAGGGCACTATAGTGTCTGACTGTTCTTCATCCTCACCCCGCCCACACAAAATTCTTCAGAAGATGCTTTTTCTGTTTTTTAATGAGAGAGTATCCGAGTTTTACTTACATGTGCGGGAGCGAGCGTGTTCCTAGTCAGCCCTTATTTAGCACTTTTCTGATAGTGCTCCCCCACTCTCATTTCCGGCTGCTCGTTCTAACATTTCATTGAAAGCTGGGTTGTGTTCATCAGGAATGTGTAAAAAAAGACACACACACCATTGTGTGTGACAGCCGGTGGAGGAGCAGGTTTAAACATAAATGCCCAGTGAGTTGTACTTCAAGGAGTGGGAGCGAGCATGTGCCTCTCTAGCCACCGTATTCTGCAATTTTCTCATAGCATTTGAATGATCATGGTTTTGGCTAGTCACTGCAGCATAACCTGCAATATCTATGATACTGTTTGTTTAATATTTTTTTGAAGCAGTTTGACAACTTTTTTTTACAATGGCTGACGAAGGAGCGGGTTTACTATGAGATTTGAAAACCGTGTTGTGGCGGCACATGATCAACTCTCTATTGGATTGAGGCAGCTTTCATAAATGAAGATGTGACAGTTTTATATACTGTATATAAAATGAGCCACTGAAATAGTTTTTTCCATGGTCTTAGTAGGATGCTGTGCAATGTGAAGTGGGTGTACTTGAACACAATGTGTTTGGGGGTGCTCCAGCTCAGCTAGCACTTTCAGGAGGGCTCTAGCTTGGCTAGCAGTTTCAGGGCTCCAGCTCAGCTATCATTTTTGGGAAGTGATATCTGTCTTGTGGTGAGTCCTGACTGGCTGAAGAGGTGCCGGTTGGCAAAATATGTGCTGATAAGGACATGGCCAAAGGTACCTCTCAGCCAAACAGGATATAAAGAATTGCCAACCCATTTTATAAGTCATTCATTAGTCCGCCAAAAGTCCTGTGCTCCAGTGTCCTTTGGTTGGAGAATCTCAGCAAGCAGCATTACAGTCCTGAACACTGATTTCATTGCCCTCAATAGCTATCTTATGAGAATGAATTCCAGACAGAATCGATTGCATAAAGAACCAAATAAATGTGTTTTCATATAGGTGATCCCTGTTTCACAAACATATTTTTGCCATCTTGCTGCATTTGTATTTTCAAAGAATATGTACCTCACTTCATATCCAAGTGACTAAACTTTTGACCATTTATAATGTTTTTCTTTGTAAGAAAAACATGCATTTATTGGAAAGCTGTATCTTAATTTATGATCTCTGCTGTCCTATATGAGCAAAGGAGTTGTTGACTGTATGCTTATCTGTGTCCATAAATTGATGATTCCTTTCTTGTATACTAGGTGGCCATGTTATGTAGAAATCAATGCAGGCTTCACACTATGATATTAGCATGCACAGTGTCACCCTTTTCAATGAAATTTGATGTTTAAATTGCAGAATGTTGCACTTCAGAAATTTACTTAGTCAGAATTGTACCTAACACTCTATAAATGACAGCAGTGTAGTTCACCAGTGGATTAATTGCACCCTGTTTCACTGGCGTATCAGTCATCAATGTAGGCAAAGAACAACAGTCCCGTCATGGTGAGGCAGTAGTTTTGAGTGCCAGTTTGGGTGGTTGAATTATAATTCATCCTATCATGGTTGGCTCACTAGTACTAAGAATAAGGGACATTGATGGCTTACTGTGATTTACTTGCAATGATTAATGTTCACCTTATTACAAAAAGTCATGCCTGGTCACTTTTTCCTTTGATAATAATAGAAGAACATATAACATCTGAATCAAATAATGAGATTACAGAATAGGTGCTCAGTGTGAACTTTGGCTTTTATGTACTGTTGTGTCCTTGCGTAAGAAGTTGGTGATATCAGACAATGAAACAGATGCTAGGACTAAAAATTGTTTAATTCAGCTTACTTTATTGAAATTTTAAAATATAGAAATAAACAATACACAAACACACATACAGTTAAAAAGAATTATACAGTTTTGATAGAACAAAAGAGTTGTTCAAATTACTACAGTTCCTTCTCACTCTAAGCTTGCTGCTTTGGCCAGTTTCATAACATCTTGTGTGTACACACAATTGTCTCGCATGCCGCATATGCCCAAAATATACCCCAAAATTCTGATTGCCATGAAGACTGAATATTTCACTTGCCCAGAAAAATGTAAACATACATATTTAGGTGAGTGCATCCTGCCTCCACGCTCACTTGGAATGTGCTGACACAAAGAGGCAGGACTGCTCACTCACATCAGTCAAATGTTGGTGATCATTGTCAGCATGTTTAGTTACAAAGCCATGCCAGCAACTAAATCCTAGGGTGGTGGATTTTCAGTCACTGTCGGTTGGGGTGGGGTCTGGGTACCTTGCAATATGCTTGCACAGCCACCTGAAACTGCCATAATAAAACTGGGCTCAAGTCACATTTTTCACACTGACCACAGCAACAATTGCAAAAAGAAGAGGGGCAATACAGACGAGGGGGAAAAAGTAATTTGCAAAGTAAATCAAGAGTAGAGCAGAAAGTGGGGATCTGTTGCCACTGGTGGACCTGAACTGGCCAAGTATAGACAAGGATATCTGCATGGCAAAGAGCAGCCATAATCAAGGAATGCTGGCTACATTGCAGGACTGCTTACTAGGGTAGCTGGTCAGGGATCCCTCATGGCAGGGCATAATTGTGGCAGAAAATGGTTCACATGGACAAAGGTGCTACATACAGTAGTTTGTGATGTGCTATCTCCCTTGACTCCTGGAAGTCATAGTCCTTCAGTGTTCAATTTTTGTACAGGACCCAGTCACTGTGTGCCTTGTTACCCCTCTCCCATATTCCTATAAAAGTACACATTGGAAGGAGCACCTGCCTTTATGAATATGTTCCTTCAAGCTGTCCACCCACTGTCTCACACACAACACTAAGTGGTGCATTTCAACAATGCCCATATTTAACATACCATCATGCACAGTGTAAAAAGCCAAAGCTTACATCAGATGCATTCCATGGAGCACGGCTGATAGCATGACTTTCTACAAATCGTAGAGTATGACTGCCATGTGTGGTATTCTAACACACTGTTTTAGGGCTTGCATGTCCACTGAAGGGGCTGATATCTTTTGCTTCATACTGCACCAAAACATCAGTCTCATTTGGCAAACAGACCTTACTTTCATGAATGTCCATCTTGCATAAAAGGTCCTCCTGTAATGCATATGTTTTTTTTTGGGGGGGGGCAGGTTTTATGTGGGCAGTGACATACAAACAAGCACAGAGAGCCATGTACTTGCAGCACAGTAGTCAGTGAAGAGTAAGAAGAAAAAATGGCAGGAGACACCGGAAAGTCTGCACTCAGTCATTAAATAACAATGCTGATGTTTAGTGCAGAGACCCACAATTTTAAGGTGGAGCTGTAGAGCTGCAGCACTGAAAGCCTCAGCACTTTGGGTCTGAAATGTTACCCTTCATCAGGAGGTGTGGCTACTGCTACAAAGAACATCATTTAAATAGTATTTGATTAGTACATACATCATCAGTTCAATCACAGTTAAAGCCAAATGGTCAGTGTGTCTCAAATTTGCAACAAACACTCTATGTAAATAATACTACAAAAATTACCTAGTATTAGATATAAAGTACAAAAAATGTTTGTTTTAAAATGATGGGAAGGGGTGGATGTTGCTGTGAGGTCTCTTGATCAGGGGCATGGGTCCAGTAGAATAACAGCAAATGATTCATTAAATTCTCTAAATTCACCATTTCACTAAGGGAAAAAAAACACTTAATCTGGTTCAGTGTCAGTTGGTTTCTATCTATATACTTCCCCCCTCCTCTGGGATGAAGCTGAAAATAGGCAGAACTGCCTAGTCCTCCTTTGCCAGTCAACAAAAAATTAAAAAATAAACTATTGAAGTCTAAACATCCAACTTTTTCTACTGTTGCTACAGAATGCAATAACCTTCATCAGTTAACAAAATTAAACCAAGATCATAAAATAATAAACTAAAACAAAAACAAACTTTGTCTATAAAACATATGAGTAACTAAACCAATGTGTTAGACTACACAGAAAACATACTGAATCCTCCTCTTCAACATCTTCATTCGTGACCTTGCAGATGGACTAGAGGGTAAGGCTTGTCTGTTTGCAGCTGACACCAAGATCTGCAACAGAGTAGATGATCCAGATGGGGTGGGCAGAATGAGAAGAGATCTGGATAAACTTGCAAAATGGTCAGAAGAGTGGCAACTGGGATTCAATGCAAAGAAGTGCAAAATCATGCACATAGGGAAGAGAAACCCTGAAGCCACCTATAGGCTGGGAGGGAGTTGCTAGCAGTCACAAAGGAAGAAAGCGACTTGGGCATCATCATCACTGTTGACCTGAAATCATCCAAGCAGACCTCTAAAGCAGTAGGTAAGGCTAGGGGGTTTAGGGTGCATTAGTAGGGGGTATCAATAGTCGCAAGAGGGAGGTAATAATCCCTCTTTACAAGACACTGGTTAGGCCCCCATCTGAGTACCGCGCAGTATTGGAGGCCACACCTTCACAAGGAACTAACAAACTGAGGCAGTCCAGAGAAGGGCAACCAAATGGTGCAGGGACTGCATCAGAAGACATATGAAGACAGATTAACGGAGCTCAGTATGTATACCCATGAGCAAAGGAGGGAGAGAGGCGATATGATCGAGGCATTCAAACACCTTAAGGACATTAACAAGGTGAAAGAGTCTAACATGTTTAAATATAAGAAAAATAGCAGGACAAGATGACATGGCATGAGATTAGAGGGGGGCCGATTAAGGGGGAATGTGAGGAAATTCTTTTTCACAGAAAGAGTGTTGGATGCATGGAATGGCTTACCACAAGAAGTGGTGGCTATAAATACAGTGCAGGGCTTCAAACAGGCATGGGATAGGCATAAGGGAGCAATACAAATGACTATGAATACATAGGCCACTGACAGAGCAAAGGCCGATGGCACATTTATAAGGTAGAAAAACAAATGGGCAGACTGGATGGGCCTTGCGGTCCTTATCTGCCATCAACTTCTATGTTTCTATGTTTCTATGTTTCAAAGTCAAACCCAAGTCCAGATCCTAATCCAAATCTGAATAGAAAATGGTAGATTGGCAAAATCACAATGAAATCCAAATCAACACATGGGTTTTACCTCTCCTAGTTATAACGTCCAAGCAATAAAAGGAAACCAGTTTGGCTAGACCAACAGGTGAAGAAGGAAATTAAGGACAAGCTTTTACGGTACACAAGTGGGAACACATAGAGAACAACAGAACAGAATATAAAGATAAGCTTGAGAAAAGCAAGGGTATAAAATGAAACCACAGAACCATGGATAGCAGAGATGTCATAAATAATAATAAAACATTCTTTATGTGCATAAAGAAGAAATACAGGAAACAGGCAAATCATAGTATAGAAAGAATAAAGAAAGACTGAATGAGTGTGCAGGGTAATAAAGTAAAAACAAGCATATAAAATGAATAGTTCAATCGTGTTAACAATAGAGGTGACAGTTCCAGTTTCAAACAGCAAGACCGGATTTAAAGGTTCCATAGCTACAGAATAGTGATGGTGATAGTGATAGCCTAAGGTAAGAGTTCTGAAATGTCTGCATAACCTAAACATAAACAAGTTCCCAGCATCAGATGGGTATAGAGGAAAATGAAACAGACCCTGGCAAACATCCTTGGCAGACCTATTTAATGAGTCACAGGTAACAGTAGCTGTGCTAGTGAATTGGAGGGTGGCAAATGTAGTCCTCCTGTACAACAATGAGAATAAGGAAAACTTGGAAACTTACAGGCCAGTAAGCCTGACTTCAATAGTGGGCAAGCTGCTGCAGTCAATTATAAAGTAATGAACAGTGGACTTCCTAGAGGAAACCAGTCTTAAGGACAAGAATCAACATGTGTATATGAGGGGTAGATCATGTCAAATAATTGTGATCAATTTATTCAAGTCTGTGCCACAGATGATAGATAGAGGCCCTGACAGTCAACACTGTTAGATAGATTCTAGTAAAGGTCTTCTATTCAATGCCCCATAGAAGGTTTATACAGAAGGTAGTGGACAGAACTAGGGAATAGGCAAACTAGCTGGATTGGAAATTGAATGACAGGTGGTTTTCAGGGAGTGTTTGAATGGCAGGTTCTTCTGATATACTGGGGAGGGGCACAAAATGATGCCACAGGGGTCTGCCAGGGCTGTTACTTTAACATGTGCTGTATATAAACAACATCAATGTGGAGCTACAGGGTAATAGTGAGAGAAGTGGAAAGAGTCAGCTGCAGTTTGACTTGAAGTTGGGTTCAGCCTCATCAATTTGAATAAACTACTTCAGCATCCAATGTAGTAATTGGTATTGGGTACAACAGACAACTGCAGATAAGGGGCATCTTAAGGTCAACAGTACATATGAATTACTGCATCTTACTTGTGGAAGGGGCTGTTGGTATGTGTCTGCTGTGGATTACTGTTTGTGACATTGTGACAGAGTTTACAAAACCCACTAAGACTATTATGACACAGTGTGAGCTACAGTAATAGCTACCATTAACTGCTGTCCTCAAGGCATATGCCTGCTAGTAATCTCTGTCTCTGTACTTCACCTTGTCCCAATTATTATATTCCCCTTGCAACACCTACATATTTTACAATTATATGCTTCTATTATGATTATTATATATATCTCTTCTGTTACAGTTACCCTTAAGTCATGTGTGCTATATATCAGATACTAAACAGAAATGTGATGATGATAGTAATATGATATAAAAATGTGCTTTTTACTATTTTTTGCCATATTTTTATTAATATGATATGACCACATGATTTGTGATAATTAATGTTTTGTGTTTAAAGGAACTTTTTATTTATTTGAAATTTGGTAACCAGGTAGGACCACTGAGACAACTGCAGTCCCTTTTTCAGGGTTGACCCAGGAGAGACAAGACAACAAGAATATAAAGCAATAAACAACAATTCAGTGAGTTACAGATTACAGGAGCAACATAATGACATACATATACAGTACCAGATTAGCTAAACCATATACAGAATTATAATACATACTATGTGCAAGTGTTGATACCAGCAGTAACATTGAATGCTAACAGATAAACAGGTATGAGGAGTCAAATGTGATCAAATCCATAAGCTGTGGCAAGAGAGAGATGGACATGGAGATGAGGGGTACAAGAGGGTTGAGGACGAAGAAGAGAGGGGGTACAAGGTTAGATTCAAGGCAGCAGGTGGTGCTCAGCCAGCATCTCAGGAGGGATCATATTTCTCAGGAGTGATCAGATTTTAATGGAAGCAAGTGCAATTTGCCAAGGAGGAAAGAAAGGCAAGTAGATTGGACTGGAACAAAGGAAGTGAGGTGCAGGACAGAACTGATGGGGGCAGGGAGTTTCAGTCCACTATTGCTGCAAAACAGAAGGAATTGTGTGCAACAGCTAACCTTAGATTAGGTTTTAGCAGAAGGGGAGGGAGGTGGATCTGAGGGCTCTAGGAGCATGTCTTCAGCAGATAACCACACTCAGTCATGGGGTGGGTAAATTGGCAGACGAGCTTGTGCATGAAGCTCAAGGTGGAAAGCCTCAATTTAGATTCATAAGGCAACCAGCCAATGAGGAGAGGAAGACATAGTGGTGGGTGCAGGGACCTGACACCTAAGGTGAACCTACCCACCCTATGGTAAGCCTGCACAAGGAGAGACATGATGGATGCATTGGAATAGATCACTACTAGAGCAGCATAAGTGAGGAGTGGAAGTAGAGATGAGAAGCGATCTTAGCACATGAGGTAGAGGTGAGGTAAGTGTGGATATGATAGGGAAGACCCAACTTCTGATTCAGAGTCTTGATCAAGGTGGAGACATGGGCATTAAGAGAGAGTGAGGGATCCAGGGTGATACCCAAATATTTGGAGGTATTGACTGCTTCCAGAACATCACCATTTAGGGAGGTAATACAGAGAGTGGAGGAGGAACGGGAGAAGGAAGGTAGATGAGAGAAGAGCGTACTTTTTGTCTTCTTTGTGTTTAGGATAAGCTGATTATACCTGAACCATCCCTCAAGATCAGCAAAGTCATTTGCAGCTTCCCTGTTAATTGAAGCAGCATCAGAAGAAGAGTGATATATGATAGCATCATCTGCATAGAGATGCACAGTGGCCCCTCCACAATTGTTAGGAAGCTCATTGATGAAAAGAGAGAACAACAAATGACCCAGTATGGATTCTTGTGGGACCCCATGTGTTATAGGTCTGAGTTCTGAGATAGAACCCATCCACTTGACACTTTGTGAGTGAGAGGAGAGGTAGCTGCAGACCCAGTGAAGAACGCTGGAGTCAAGACCAATATCTCATTGTTGCTGGAGCAGGAGACCATGATTCACCAGGTCGAATGCTTTTGTAAGGTCAACAAAGATGGCACCAGTGGCAGAACCTTGGTCCATGGCTTGATAAATGTCTGATTTTACCTTTAGCAATGCTGAGAGGGTACTGTGGTTCTTTCTGAAACCATGTTGGAAAGGTAAAAGCAGATTATGGTGATCAAGATAATCCCTTAAGCAATTTTAAGTAAGGCGCTCCTGAATTTTGGCCAAAGAGCAAAGGATGGAGATCAGTCTGTAGTTCTCAAAAACAGTGTTGGGTCCCCCTTTGTGAACCAGTACATCAACGGCTACCTTCCATTTGTCAGGAATGGAGCAAGACAGAAAGGACTGGTTGAACAAGTCTCGAACATGGCATGCAAGGGCAGGGGCTCCCAGCTTGAGAAATTTTGGCACAAGGGTGTCATGACCTGGGGAGCCCTCTGTCTTCAGGTTTGCAAGAAGTCTCTAGACCTCATTACGAGTAGCCAGTTTCAAATGGAAAGGAGGACAAGTCCCAAAGTCCTCCAAAGAGGATGGGACAGAGAGGGCACCAAGAGAATTATGGAATAGTGAGGTGTATTTGTGAAAATTTGTAAAAAAGTCATTGAATATAGAGGCACTAGACATGGGGTCAGTGAGTGTGATGCCCTGGGCCAAGATAGATTTCAGGAGCTCAGCAGCCTTTCCATTCACTAAGGCATTGACCTGCCTCCAGAACTCCTTAGGATTGCAAAAGGATTACTGAAGTGATTTAAAATGGAAATATTTGGCCTTGTGAAGGGAGTTTTTGCAATTGTTTCAGAGTTGCCTATAGGTCTTCCAATCTTGGGAAAATCCACTTTTTTTATATGCTAGCCAAGCCTGGTCCCTGGAGCACATAAGAGCCCGTAAATCCCTACTGAGCCAAGTGGCCTTGATGCCTTTGAATCTGCATTTTCTTAGTGAGGCATGGTCATTGACAATCTGATTGAATATAGTAACGAAACAATCCAGGGCTTGATTGGTGTTCAGGAGAGTCTTAATCGGGTTCCAGTCAGCCAGTCCTGTTGATAGAGGTGGTAATGTTATTGATATCAGACCTGGACATATCATGGACAAGGGTAATTTTAGGATGGGGGTTAGGGCAATTATTCCCCCATACACAGAAAGTGGGGGAGTGATCATTTATACAGTCCAAAAGCATTCCCACTGATCTGAATTTGAGAGGGCAGTTGTGACCACCCAGTCCAGCAAGGTATGTTTTCCCAACTTGTGGTTGAGATGTGTACGGTCATGGATACATTGAGTTAGATTTAGATCAGCTATTGCAGTATGTACTTTGCCAGCACCAGGGTTAAGCCAGTCATTATTGAAATCACCACAAAGGGCTAGGTCATGGTGAGGGAGATTGGCAAGGGAAGTAAGGAATGGGAGCAGACCAATGGCAGCCTTATTAGGGGGTAGATAGACACACCCAATTATTAGCCTTTTGACTGTTCAAAGGGTTAAGGATAGGAATAAGGATTCTGCTTCTGGGGATCCAGCACTCAATTCAGGTAGTTCAGTGGCATCCAAGTCAGACCGGATATATATGGGGACCCCTCCAGCTCTTTTTTCTAGCCTGTCCTTCCTAAAACAGCTGAAGCCAGGTAGTGCCACCTCATGCTGTTTAATGGCTGGCTTAAGCCAAGTCTCAGAGATGCAGAGAATGTCAGGAGGCTTCTGGGTCACCCAGGCTTCCAATTCAGTCATTATGGGATGAAGGCTACGGATATTCATGTGGGCTATTTTTAAACCTTTAGGAGGGTGCTGAGAAATGGTACAGGGATTCACTAAGGCCTTGGGGGATGAGAAGCATTGAATGAGTTATGTGATTGGGTAGGATTAGAGTGCCCAGGATTGAGCTCAGTATCTCCTGCATGTGCGTAGGAGGAAAACAGATAAACAGACTGATAACAAGGCACATGGTATCCAACTACAGGTGCTGGGAACAGCAGGGATACATAACCATTACGAAAGGAAAACCCAAGAGTGCTGCCCCAGATTTGGGGATGCATGGTAGTCAACTTCTGTGTTTTTTATTTTAATGTAATTTTATAATTGCTTATTTCTGACTTACCTGTACATGCCAAGAAAAACAGTCGTTTGATAGTATAATAGTGTGCTTCACTGGATTGCTGTAGAAGATCATAAATAATGACAAGTGTTACATACAAGTGGACTGTCCATGGGTAGAACCATGGTAAGGGTTGTTTATTGTGCACTTCAGAGGCCTGTTCCTATGGCTGCAGAGGCAGAATATACTTTTGCAGAACACACCACCACCTTCACTGTCTGGACCAGTTCATTACAGGTGTAAAATAAGTGCTAGGACCAGAGACAAGATGAAGAGGTATAGGAAGTGTATTCCTCAAAACTAACTCAGCATTTTAGTAATGTTTGTCTACCAAAGGAGCTGGAGTTAGAATAGTGTATCAGCTAAAGTCCAGCAGAAGAGTGCAACCCAGATCTTGTGGATCTAGGTACCAGCACCCTGCTAAGATATGCAGGAGATTTTGATAAGAGACAAATAAACTAAATTGAAAAAATAAAGTCTTTCATGCTCCACTAGGGACAACAAACCCATTTTGTGATACAAATCTTAATTGTGGGTCTCCATAGGACAGTGGATCCCTTCAGTTCGACACCCACACAGCGAAACACGAAAAAAGACCATTATGGCGACAGTCACTGTCATGGTCCTGTTTCATGTTTCACTTTCCCCCAGTGTTCTGCCCCCCCCCTCCCAGGACCAACTCCGACCTGGAGTTGAGAATCCTAAAGTCCGGGGGTGCAGGAGGCACAATACCTGCTTGATCAGGCTGCACAATACCTGCATCGGTATTGTGCCATTGCTGTGCAGGAGGTCAGCATTTTCACTGTTGATCTCCCTTGGGGCTTCCTCCATAGGTCAGTGAAGAATAAAGCAGGAAAGTTTGCTAAAAAATAATATCCAGTTTATATGCCTGAGTAACAGAAGCTGATCTGTGAATAAACTCCCACTACAAGCCATTTCAGGGAAGCAATCATTATGATGTAAAACAAAATTAATAAGTGACCAGAGTTTTTAATTAAGTATGTAACATAAAGCCAGCCTGGTGGTATAGAGGGCTGAGGTGCTGTGTGCCTTACCTCTCACCATACCAGGGACCCAAGCTTGGGAACAAGCTGGAATCTCCCGGGGTCGGCATGGGGAGGGCTGGGAGTGGGCAACTCTCCTCTCCCAGATCAGGGTTGTGGTTCGTCTCTGCTTTTGGCTACCACCAGGTGGAGGACTGGTGGTAGATCTGATGCACAAGTGGCAGACTTTGGTCAGGGGAGTTAAAGTCACAGTTCCAAGATGCATGCACACCTCCACATGCATGTGCAGCCCATGCCACCATGACGGGGGTGGGGGTGGAGAAACAATGGAAACTATGGAGAAGCAGACATTTATGATGCTCTACACAGTGAGCCCTCACCCATCCCACCACCAGGACGAATCTACCAGACAAAATATATTTGGATATGGAAGGACAGCCCTCCCCTTCCTAACCCCACCACAGGGGGAAATCCATGGGAGTACCCAGTCCAGTCAGGTAAGTCTGGGGAGGAGGTGAACAGTGAGGGTCAGTGGAGCAGGGCTAAAGGGAGTCAAGCCGGCCTCTACCAGGGAGGAAAAACAGATTATGGAAAAAAGAATATGTAACATCAACATTCCAGGATAGACACAAATCAAACCTCAGACTCAAATATTTAAGTATCTCAAGTATTTATAGCTTTGTACAGTTTCAATATTCTTATTATCAAGAGTCACAAGAAACAGAGAATCAAATATATGCAGTTTCAATCTATATACTGAACAAACAATAATTGCCTGTGTATTAGAGGCTTTAAGTACAAGTTTATTTTAAATGAAATGATGCTGAACACTGCCAAATGCCTGTTGAAGAGAAGTTTTAATTCTTAGGGCCCTGCATTTACAGTATATACAAAAATAGTGTTCATAAGCATGCAGATGTATCCTGATGCCCAATGAAGGATTCACTAAGTCACTGACAGAAAAAAAGTAGGAAGCTAAGAACAGACTCTTGTGAATGCCTTTGTTTACTAGAAGACAAGAAGAAGAAGAAGTGCCCTGAATATAAACTCATTGTGAGCAACCAAATAGGCAATTCTAGAGACCATCTTGAGGGGCTCGCCATCAGCAACGCAGGCACTTCAATTAATAAATCATGATATCATGGGAAGTAGTGACAAAGGTCTTGGACAGGTCTATGAAGATGGCTCCAGAGACCAGACCATGATCATTAACCAAGCAGGCATTTGAGACATTTGTGATGGCTGTTATGGAACTATGATGTGGCTGAAATCCAGATTTCAGGGAGTAAAATAGTCTTATTATCTAGATAAGAAGAGATGAGAAACAATCAGTTTTCAATAACTTTAGATATAAGAGATACAGTAGCAGTGAGATGCAATGATAGAAAGAGAGTCTCTGGTATCTGGACTGACTTGGACTATTTTCACCTCACGTACATGAAAATGTTCCAGTTTGGACTGAGGTGTTAATTAAGAGGTTAAAGAGTAGCTGGCCTTCAGGAGAACTTTAACACATAATATTTAGACAGTTAGACATATGTCACATTAGTTCTGTATTCCTCCTCCCCAGTACTTATTACTGATGTAATTTGCATGAAAACAGGATCTTTGCTCCTGAAGAGTTCAACTATACCTGCTGCTTTCTCCCTACCTTAAGTCACAATGCACTGCTTATGACATCACAGTTATTCCCATGGCAACAGATTGTGATGTCACAACAGAGGATTATGACTTGTAGTAGGGTGTAAGCTACAGAGACAGATGAACTCTGAGGTATAAAGATCATGTACTCATGCAAATTTCCTCAGTAATATATAATGTTGAGGAGAAATCTATAGAATATACACTGAATGCAAGCTGAATTGTGCCTAAATATTATGTTTTTCAAAGTTTTCTTTGAGGCATCAGTAGCTCTTTAAACTTGTGGTTCAATGGGGAGACACCAGACTCCTCCCCCTGCCCTATATAAACCCCACATACTCACAGACCTCTTGCTTGGTGTGTTTACACATGTGGACATACCTCCATGCTGCTTGGCTCCCTGTTTCACTGTTCTGTGCTCTGCTGCTTTCTTCCACCTTGTTCTTCTTTGTTGCTTGTTTCCTTCTGCTACAGTACTCTTGTTGTCCTCCCACTCTCTTCATGGCTGCAACACTCCCACCTCTGTTTTCATGCTCTTTTATTCCTTCCACATCTGCTTCTGCTCTGCTCTTGCCTTTCCCCAACCCCCATGGCTCCGCTGCCCTTTTTGTGACTTGGCACTTCCTTGTTCTTTCTTTTTCAGCACTTGCCACCTCCCTGCTATGGCCCCAATGCTTCTTTCCTTGATTGTTTGGCAGCTTCTCCGCCTCCTCTTTGTTGCTCTCACCACATCTGATGCTTGAGCTGTCCAGCAGATATTAATATAGGAGTAGATAGTAAGGGAGGGATCCAGTCACTTCCCAAAAGATCATAATACCTGTAAGTTTAGATTTGAGATCCTCTCCTGTAAGGAGGTAAAAGCAGAAATAAGAAAACTAAAATAAATAAAGCACATGGTTTAGATAATGTAGAGAATAGGTTTCTGAAAGATTCTGAGAAATAATAGCACCTGTGTTGACTAAAATATTTAATTGGAGTCTCACAGAACAAAGGTTTCCTGACTTTTGGAAAAAAGCTAAGATTATTCCTATTTATAAAGGGGGTGCAGTTGTAAACCCAACAAATTATAGACCTATAGCTCTGTTGTCCACGGTGTCAAAGGTAATGGAGAGGTTGGTGCAGGTGCAACTAAATGAACATCTAGAGAAGAACTCACTGTTAACCTGCTATCAGTCTGGATTCGGAAGGGCCATTCCACGGACACATGATCACCGACCTGGTGGATATTATTGCCTCACAGCCGAATGAGGGGGATCAGTTGGCATGGTGTTTGTGGACCTCTGCAAAGCCTTCGATACCGTGGACCACAGAATACTATTAGGTAGGATGAAATCCATGGGTTTGGATGATGAAACATTACCATAATTCAAGTCTTATTTATCAGATAGAACACAACAGGTACAAATAGGACAATATCTATTGAATCCAGCCAAAGTCCAAAGGGGAGTTCCACAAGGCTCAATTTTGGGGCCTACACTATTTCTTATATACATAAATGATATGGTCTCAATTGCAGAACATACAAAAGTAAGACTGCATACTGACGATACAGTCTTAATAGCTCAAGGAAAAACATTTCAAGAAATGGAACTTGGATTACAGACAGATTTCACAAATCTGGAATTATAGTTGCAAAAATCAAGGTTAGTATTGAACAGTAAAAAAACTAAAGTTATGAGTTTCAAGACAAGTGGAGGGAGAAAGGGAGATCCACAAACCCAAATACAGATAAGAACATTACAAAATGGCACTCTAGGGCAGGAAACATGTTATAAATATTTGGGTATTTAGCTGGACGAGGAACTGAAATTTGATTTTCATATAAATGAAATAATAAAGAAAACAAATAGAAAATTAGGTGCCTTTCTTAGATCAGGATTCTGTTTAGACTTAAAAATGAGGACTAGTATAGTAAACCAGTTAATTATCCCATGCTTAGATTATAGGGCCATATATAGTCAAACAAGTAAATTCAATTTAAAACAACTGGATGTAGTTTATAATAATCTAGCAAGATTTGTTTTAAAGTGTAATTATACACATCATTGTGAAATGTTAAAATCATTAAATTGGTTACCTTTAGATTATGAAAGGGACCCAAAATGGACAGAACATATACATCCAATAATACAGGGTAATAAACCAAAGTATTTAATAAACAAATTAAAATTAAAAAACCAAATATAATTTAAGAGATATAAATAATAAATACTTACAAACTAAAATTAAGAACAGATTTGGGAATATGACTTTTATAGCTAAGGTAAAGCAATATTGGGAACCTATTGATATTAAATTAAGACATAGATTACAAAGCTCCAAATCTTTTGTGAGCTCTTTGATGAAAAAAACTATGTGGTAATGTAAATGTTATGACTAATAAATGGTTATGTTTAAAAAATTAATAACTATGGATACCCTGCCCTACTGAATGTTTAACATTCATTTTGTTTAAATTGTTAATATGATTGGTGGATTTATACTTCGTAATAGTATAATTGATGCTAATCATATAATTTACTTGTTTGTATGATGGTTGCGAATCCCTTTGGAAATGTGTTATTGATTAATGAAAGTTTTGTCTCGTTTTTATATTTTGTATTTTGTATCTATTTGGTGTATTTTACATGTTGGAAGCAATAACTGTTATAACAGAAGCATCTTGAAAATGGGTAAATGACCCAATGATGTATAAATGACATCTTTCCTGTATAAAAATAAACATTTTACATACATACAGTTGCTGGTTCATCCTCTCTGTCCTCTCCCGGCACTCTTCTTCCCTGTGCTTCTGTTCGGCTCCTGCCTATGGCGTCTCCTCCTTTCTCCTGTGGCTGCAGCTCTGTCCTTCTACTGGTTGGTGCCTTTTCTCCCACCTGTGCTTGTATGCTATCTGCTTGGTTATTTGGCTCTTCTGCTAATGTCTTTGGTTCCTCTGATTAGCTAGCTGCCATTACATTTCCACATATTCTTTGCAGCTCTTCTTCACCTGGCTACCTCTTGCCTATTGTTCCTGCTCCCAGGTGTGTTTTTGGTTTTGTGCTCCCCTTTTCTTCATTCACCTTCTCTTCCTTCTCCAAGTTTGCCTCATCCTTGCAGCCATTCCTGCTGAAACCAACCAGCCAGCTCCCATGTTCCACAGCATGGCTCTCCCACCAAACCAATTATGTTATCTAGTGTGGGTGCCAGTTTGGAGTTCTTCACTGTTCCATTCTTTGTTCTTGTTCTCATCAATCTTCAGACTCCTCAGGGATAAGCACTATATGGATAGAGTAACAGCCTTCAAATACACTACTGTGCAAATGTGTACCTTGCCTAGCCCGTACTTGGAACTGGGTCCTATCTCCAAGCATCACTCAGGATGCTGGGGTTATCTGGCCTCAGTGGTTACCACCTTGTGATAGGTTTAACACTCTGAACTTTTTCTTTTCAGACTCTCCTCAGTTCGTTCATAGAAAAGATGCTGCTAAATCTCAGCATGGGACTAAAGGATGCACCATTCCTAAGTATGTAGCTACACTCCAAAATGTGAAGGTCTCCTTTTCAGCATCTGCAAAGAAGTAGGACCTCCTCAACTTGTACATTACTAATATTTCCATCAGTCCAGCTATTTCCATCAATCCAGCTCCTGTTACTCCCCTTACAGAAATGCCAACACCAGATCCAGCTCCCACTATGTCCCAGTTTTCTAAACTGTGTGACTTACAAATCAATTCAGCCATATTGACCTTGTACATCAGGGCCCAAGCCTTGGAAACTCTAGATCATCCAGATCCAAAGATCCAGGGCCCTCACTGATGCTTTCAGGCTCTTCTAAACCTCCTTCCATTGTACCACAAATTGCCACCACATTTTCCCTTGCATTACCTTTGCCATTGGTGTCACCTTCTCCAGGCCCATCAATGGGATACATCCTCTCGGGTCTATGTGATAATGTCAAATGCCTAAAGGAGATCATCATTATCCCTCAGTCAGAGTGCTGAACACATTTTCTGCACTCTGACAACCCTGGCGCACCAGCACAGTGGTGCCAGGACATATTTCTACTACTTTCTGTGGGGGGGCTGTGCCCACCCACACACAGGGGATATCACCCCCTGCACCCCCCTACTTAAGGTTTATCAACTCCAGGGGGGGTGCATGTAGGGGGGGTGAAAGTAGCAAAATTAAAAAGGTTCAGGCCGGGCGCAATAAAAATCGCACCAGCGCCCAGACGAGAACCCAGTACCTGAGCCACCCCAGCCATTGCTCAATCCCCAAAGCCATGATGCAGCTCGACTGGCAACAGCAACACCATCCCTCCCAGCCCATGCTCACTGTACTGGCTCCCACCCACCCCCCGCGTGCATATGCATCATGACATCCTGTCACCTAGTTCACCCACCCCCTCATCCGGTCGCCCTACCTGTCGGTCGCCGTGAGTGGATTGCACGAGGAAGGTGTCGCCATATCAGATGGCACCCATCCTCATGTGCCCACTTCATGGGTTACCCACCCTCTCCATACCAACCACTTCCACAGGTACTGCTTCATCTTCTCAAATCCCGGTACTGGTTACAGCCTGTCCTACACACCTGGTATCAAATCACATCAGAAACAACATTACAGAAGGGAAGGATACTATTGCATATCCCTTTTTATATTACCCTATGAAACAATTGAGAACAGGATTGTTTCCTGTGAGGATATATATGCAGTTCTAAAAGCTGAAGATCCTTGCCTATTTAAGATGTTAACAATGGGCACATTTGCTGCAGCTTTTAGTATTTATCACAAAATTGTGTGAAAGGCTTTTCCATCCAGGCATGAGGAGTCAGATTCACATCTCTATCTTGTCATTGATCATGCAATGCTCTATGATAGTACCTTGTTTTATGATTACATAAGTCATTTTCAGCCAGGACAGCTGAGTACCTATCTAAGTTCAACTTGCACATTTTCTGGGTGTCACTTGACAATGAGCTGTTGTGTAGGCATTTTGTTGGCCAAAGAGCTGTAACTTTTTCCATCTGTGGCTCCTCTCATTTTTCCATCTTGTATTCCCCTTATTTTGAATGACTTATGAACACCTTACCAGCACTGCTCCTGCTTGCCCTTCCTCTTCACAACTTGTTGACTATGCTTCTAAAAAATATTTTGGACAGACAAGGATGTCAGATTGTCTTCTTTTCTGGGAGAGACATCTGTAACAACATGAACGAAACAGCCTGCATCACACAATTGTGTACATTTTTACATCTCTGTAGTCATTGTGGGGAGGCACATTCCAAACTGGTCTGTCACTATAAGCCATCCTCCATTCCTACTCAGTGCCACAAATGGCATTCAGCACATTTATGAAGTCCTGTTCATATTGCTCACCTCCAGCAGTTATTATCAACCCATTCATCAGTCTCTTGTCCTGTTTCTTATCATGGGCCTTTCAGATAAATTTCATACAGGTCTTCATGAAGTTCCTACTACATACTGTGCAACAGTTAAATTCATGCCCGTTATGTTTAGTGCTCTGAGCACACCCCAACATGTTCACATTATTTTATTTTTACTGGTGGAACACTGGTGCTGCAACTGTAAAGTGATTTACCTAATATTCACTGTCTTTTAATTTTGTGCTAATATGGAACCAGCAAAAACAGCGAAAATAAAAAGACAGTGAATATTTTGTTATACAGTAATTTATTTGTTTAAACCCCAAATCTGCTACAGCAGAACCTGAAGTCATTGGCATCTTACTGGTAAACAAACTTTCTAAAGCTTTTAATATTGGTCACGTGCAGCTTAACCTTGTGCTTCTTTCTGAATAGGTCCATTGTGATAACAATCCAAAAATATTCCAGAAATAAACATTTCCTCATTGATCTATCACCCCTCATTCTGCTATAGATCCCTGTATAAATTCTTTAGTTCCATCTAAAGATTTTTCTGTAACTTATGCATGAATCAATGATGCCATTAAACTCATTGAGCCTGCTGGACCTGGGACCTGGTTAACGACATCATAGATGCTTTCAAATCTTTACCTATACATCCATCCTTATCACAGGTATAGAGGATTTCCCAGAAAAAAAAGTATTCATGCTTAACATTTGGAATAAAAAACAACCCTGAACTTTTCAGCTCCTTTTCTAGTTCCTTATGCTGGATTCTTTTGAAGGTATACAGATGCCTGTTTATGTTGCATCTGCTACATGACTTTCTTCTCATCAGTATTCCAGATTCTCCTCCTGCTGACAGTACGACTTGTCTTTGAAGTTTGTTCTCATCACTCAATATTCCACTAGCAGATGGTAAAATACAAGGACCATTAACAACATTGGAATTTCTAGGCATCAAACTAGATTCTGGTACCAACTCCTGGATGTCATAAACTCACTCACTCAATATTCATAACAATTTTCACTTTTAATTTTTTAAATATTCAGTGTTGTCAGTACTGCATATCCAGCCAATGTTTCAAGGAGAACAACTCCTCTTCCTCAAGGCAATTTAACAAAAAAATGCTTTTTAATAAATGTCATGGCCCAATAGCCTTTCTTTAAAAAAAATCATTATCCTTACTCCAAACCCTTTTTGTTAAAGTACCTTCATCAACTCTTATCACTAAAAACTATCATTATATATATATATTAAGATTCTCAGTCAATATGTATGTTGTCCCTTCTTAAGTCCATTCCTTATCTATTTACACCATTCCTATTAACATTTAGAAATTGGGGGGGGGGGAGACAAAATCCTACCTGCGCCATTGCTAAGTATAGTTTCCATTATAAATGTTTTTCTTTCCTCAGCTCATTCTAGCTACACACTCCTGCATATTTTGGTTATTTATTTAAACCATAGTTTGTTTTATTACAATTGAGTGTATATTATTTTAGACTGTTGATAAATGTATTGCCCAATGCTGTTTGTTACACAATTGTTGAGTGTATGTTTGCCATATGCTGATCTGTACCAGATAAACTAATACAGGAACACCTTGAAAATAGGACCTCTGTCCTAAAGGTGTGACATGAAATGTACCAACTTTTATCTTTTCCTGTATAAAAATAAAGATTTTTACTACTACTATTTAAGTGACAAGAGTTGATGAGGAAATTGTAAGGATAATGATTTTTTTTAAAGCAAGGCCATTAGGCCATGACATTTAGTAAAGAGCTATTATCTTTTGTTAAAAAAGTGCTACAAAAAAACATGTGTTATGTTTATTTTATAGTAACTGTTTTGCCTTGAGGAAGAGGAGATGTTCTTGAAACATTGGCTGGTCATACAGTACTGTCATCATTGACTATTTAAAAATAAAAACAGAAAATTGCTATGAACATTGGGTGACTCTACTATGTCATAGAGTTGGTAGCAATTTGAAGGGTCTTGTTCTTGGAACAGACTCCTCACCTGTTTCTTTTCATTTTTAGATGATGTGCCGCACTGAACTTCAATCGACATCAAACTAGATTCCCTTAGAATGGAAGTCCATCTCCCTCTCTAGAAATTACAATGGCTTTGTAATTAACTCATGACCTTTTCAGCAAAACAATCCAGCAGAAAAGGAGAATTGTTATCTTTACTGGGCAATCTTGACTTAATTTCAAGATGGGTTCACCAATGTGGCATGCTAGTAAACACCTCTATATGCAAAGTTTTGCATATAGATGTTTCAGTCCACTTGCTGGTTATTATTTGGATGATATTCCATTAGAATCCACTTCTGACAAAAGAGATTTAGGAGTCTTATTTTCTAATGACTTTAATTACATTAACCAAATTAATAATTCTATAAATAAAACAAATAGAGTTATATGGGCTACCAAAAGAAATATTGTTTCTAGGGATCCAAAAGTCATGTTGACACTATATACGGCATATGAAGTCCACATCTAGAGCATGCAGTGCAGTTATGGAGTCTATATAAAATATCAGAAATTACTAAACTAGAATCTATGCAGAGAACATTTACTAAACATATAGATGGCCTATATAATGTATCCTATGGAGATAGGTTAAAAAAATAGATCTTATGCCTCTGCCTACTCGTTGCCAGAGAGGTGATCTTCTATTGATGTTTGATATTACTTAGGATCGGTACCTCATTTCAGAATTGGGCTTCGAGTTCAAAGATGATCATTACTGTACTAGAGGACATCCACTACAGCTCAAAATAAACGTTTTTGCCATAATAATAGGAAATATTTTTCTCCCAAGCAGTCATCAATCCTTTGAATAAATTGCCTGAAGATGTTATTATAGGTAAATCTAAATTAGAATTCAAGCATGGTCTAGACACTCATATTCTAGAGGGTCTGGATATTAGTTATTATGATTAATTCAACAGGTGCAGTTATGGGTGCACAGCCTCCTAGCAGCATACCTACCTTAGTGAACCTTAGTGATCTCAATTTTTCAATGAGAATTATTCCCAAAAGCAGAAGCTTCACTTCTAATCTTCTCAATCTGGTCCATTCAGTCATTCTTCTGGACCATCACATTTCCATCACTGCTTCTGCCCAGTCAGACCTAGACATATGGTAACTCTTCATCTCAATCTGGAATGATACAGTATATTCATGTTTTATAAGGATCCCTCTCACACCTTAAAATTCATAGTCTTTACTAATGACACTCAATCATTTAGTTTGGCTGCTATCTTTGGTAAATTCTAGTTTGTCTGTGCCTGGCCATCCAAAATCAAGGACTTATCACATTTTCATTCTAAATCCTCCACATTTCCAATCTCTCCCATTGCCACAACCTCACTTACCTGGGGATATTCCTGCAACAACCAGTTTGTAACTGTATATTTGGATACCCAAAACAGCAGTAGCCATCATCAATTAAGGGTGCTTATCCTTCCATTCCATAATGAACTGCTCTTAAATCAATTGCTGACAAATTCAACAATCACTTTTGTGGCTTGGCAAAACGTCAAATTCCTAAGAAGGCAATGTGAACTCACTCTTATTTGGACCTCACACTATTAATCAGATGCAGTATTTTACCTTAAAAGGAGAAATTAGACAGAGGTCTACAGGCATTTAGTTAGACCTAAAATTGACATACTGGCTGGAAGTGATGGTTTGTCATTATAATACTTGAAATTAGCAGCCTCTGAAATATCTTATCCTGTAACAAAAATACTAGTAGCAAGAGTCACTCCCCTATTTAATTAGAGATCTTAAAGGGAAAGTCCCTTCAACTTATTTTTTGTATATCTGTGTAGTTTGTAGCCATGAACAATGATTCCCTCTCTTACACCCCTCCAGTTTCATCCCAATTTAAATGTTGATGAAGTTCCTTCACCTGTTCTGCCCAAGTGTGAAGACCTGTTTCACATAATTGCAAATATCATGATCCCACTCATGCAAGGCATCATGGGAATTGATGTTGCATACATACACAAGTCAGCAGATGTGCTATTATTAGTCAGTTCCGTTGCATGTCTTCTGAAGTTCCTGTATTCTTATCTTGTGCTGGCCATTAAACATTTTGAGGAAGTTCTCTAATGCTTTCTGTTGTTTAATGAGTGCATGAGCTGGAAACATTCAGTTGGAAGGATGCTGGTGCTTGTAAAGTGTTGTTATTCAACTGATTAATTCCTATATACCAGGAGCTATTTGCTTATTCCCAGTCCCTTTGATGTGCAAATATGCATTATCAACTCCCATGTTTCCTTTTATGAGTGAGGTCATGTCGTTTGCAATGGTGTCAAACAGGTTTCCACACAAAGGCAGAACAAAGTGAAACAACTTCATTTAAATTTAAATTAGGTTGAAATTAAGGGTCTGCAAGAGAGATAATCATTTTTTCTTGCCTGTACACTACATTGGCAAACAGAAACAAAGGTCGAGGGGACTTTCCCTTTAAAAATTTCCAGGTCACCCCTGAAAAAGGGACCTTCGGGGCTCGGTGGGCTCACCCAGTAGTCAAAATTTAATAAATAAATAATTAAAATAGATGTCAGAATATACAAGCTGACACCTATTCTTTCAGCTTTATCAAAACTGCAGAAAAGGCATCAAACTAATACAGACACAAGAAAGCACACAAATCATCCCAGGTCACCAAAGCTATTATTAGTGAAGAATCTGTTTCATTAGAGAACAGTCCACTCCATTATTCCTCAGATGTTTGCCTTCTATAAATGTAACCTTCATTAGAGCTCCCTGGACAAGTGGAATTACTTAAAATCACAGCCCTAGTTCTAAAAACTTGACAAAAAACTACAGCTCTCATTGAATTAATGGTCACAAATGCAACACTGTCTCATGGTACAGGAAGGATTGTAGGAAAATGACCAATACAAATGTGAACATGGAGATCCCCAGGGGCCATAAAACTAGTGGGCAAATTTAGGGAAAAAAATCATTACAGCAAACAAGGGGAAGGAAACACTTGGACTACATGTGCAAATTAAAACAGTCAGCACAACACATTTTCTTTGTAAATTTTGATGTTAGTTCCCCTTTAATGTACTCATACTTATCTTGGTCAGCAATCAAAGCTTTTCTCCAAGGTTTAAGAAAATCAACCCCTCAAGGTCTTCCATGAGAGTAAACCTATAGATTATAAATGAAAAAGACAAAGAACCTCAGCACAAAAGTACAGAGGGAAGGATTACCCAAAAAGGGCATTAGCAATAAAGCCAGGTTTTCGAGAATACAAAATCACACACAGCCCCATAATGCAAAGCATCATGGGGCATATGTACAAATCACCATAAAAATATAGGTTGGTTCTGTTAATGTTTAAGGCAGAACCAGCCTAAATGTTCATGGTGATATATATATATATATATATATATATATATATATATATATATATATGATATTATATGTGTGTATATATATATATATATATATATATATATATATATATATATATATATATAATACATATATATATATATATATATATATATATGCATGCATGTTTATATGTATTATAGGGGCATGATTGTGCCTTTATAGTTTGACTAGCCTGTCTAATGTTAAACCTCAAATTTTGCACTTTAAAAAATTTGCAGCCATTTAACAGATTTGCACACAATTCAGTATACACTGTCCCATGGGGTAGATGGATCTCTTGATGTGGCAAGTTTCTTTCCAGTTGGATGTATGGATTCTGAGATCTGGATAGTGCTAAAACCTTAAAAGTCTCCTATTTGCAGTTCTTTTCTTCATCACCTTGCATCCACACAGTGTGCAGTTTGGTGTGATATTTGTATGGTACAACCAGCTTGGGTAACATAAATGCCATGCTTAGTTTGATGAAAAAATATTAATTTTTTGTAAAGTTATACAATTTTTAAGTTTCCCATTGTTTCAATGGGAAATCTCATGTTGATTTTATAGAAACATAGAAGCTGACGGCAGATATGGACCTCAAGGCCCATCCAGTCTGTCCATTTTTTCTACCTTATGAATGTGCCATAGGTCTTCACTCTGTCAATGGCCTATTTATTCATACTCATCTATATTGCTCCCTTATGCCTATCCCATGCCTGCTTTAAGCCCTGCACTGTATTCATATCCACCACTTCCTGAGGTAGGCTGTTCCATGCATCCATCACCCTTTCTGTGAAAAAGAACTTCCTAACATTACCCCTTAATCGGCCTCCCTCTAATCTCATGCTGTGTCCTCCTGTCCTGCTATTTTTCTTATACTGAAACATGTTAGACTCTTTCACCTTGTTAATGCCCTTTTCATATTTGAATGTTTTGATCATATCACCTCTCTCCCTCCTTTGCTCTAAGGTATACGTATTGAGTTCTGTTAATCTGTCCTCATAAGTATTTTGATGCAGACCCTGCACCATTGTGATTGACCTTCTCTGGACTGCCTCCAATTTGTTAATATCCTTGTGTAGGTGCAGCCTCCAGTACTGCACGCAGTACTTTAGATGGGGCCTAACCAGTGTCATGTAAAGAGGGATTATTACCTCCCTCTTATGACTTGTGATACCCCTACTAATACATGCCAACATCTCACTAGCCTTGCCTACTGCTTTAATGGTCTGCTTGGATGATTTCAGGTCATCTGTGATGAGGATGTCCAAGTCTCTTTCTTTCCTTGTGATTGCCAGCAACTCCCGCCCCAACCAATAGGTAGCTTCAGGGTTTCTCTTCCCTATGTTCATGATTTGCATTTAAGAAACATAGAAACATAGAATTTGATGGCAGATAAGGACCTCTTGGCCCACCTAGTCTGCACATTTCCCTACCTAACGGATAAGCTGCAGATCCTAGTTAACCAACAGCCTACTTCCTCCTACCCCTCGCTAGAATTGCCTTGTGTCTGTCCCATGCATTCTTGAATTCCCCCACTGTTTTTGACTCTACTACCTCCTCAGGAAGGCCATTCCATGCATCTACAACCCTCTCTATGAAGAAATACTTCCTCACATTACCTCTGAGCCATCCCCCCTCTATCTTCAAATTGTGCCCCCTTGTTCTTGCACATCTCTTTTTCTGAAAGATGTTACTCTCTTGGACTTTGTTGATTCCCTTGAGGTATTTGAAATTTCTATCATGTCCCCCCTCTCCCTCCTTTGCTTGAGGGTATACATCTTAAGCTCCTTTAGTCTTTCTTCATATGTCTTCTGGTGCAGAACCTGCACCATCTTGGTTACCCTCCTCTGGACAGCCTCCACCCTGTCTATGTCTTTGCAGAGATGGGGTCTTCAGAACTATACACAGTACTCCAGTTGTGGTCTTACCAACTGTCTGTAGAGGGCCAACTTCCTGTTTTCTACTGGTGATGCCTCTCCCTATGCATTCTAGTATCCCCCAGCCCTCCCTACTGCCTTCTCACATTGCTTGCCCACCTTTAGGTCATCTGATATGACTACTCGAAGGTCCTTTTCCATTTTTGTTGTTGTCAGTATCTCACCCCCCATTGTTTACTCTTCCCCTGGGTTTTGTTTCCCAGGTGCATTACTTTGCACTTCTTTGAGTTGAATCTAAGCTGCCATACATCTGACCATTCCTCCAACCTTGCCAAGTCCCTTTTCATCCTTTCCACCCCACCTTGCATATCAACCCTGTTGCAGATCTTTGTGTCATCTACAAAGACACATACTTTCCCTTCCAGTCCCTCTGCAATGTCACTTATAAAGACATTAAAAAGGACCGGCCCCAGTACTGAACCCTGTGATACCCCTCTAGTAATCCCCTTTTCTTCACTGTGGACTCCATTTACTATTACCCGCTGTGTCCTGTTGTCCAGCCAGTGTTTTACCCAGGCTACCACCCTGGGACTCACTCCCAGACTGGCTAATTTGTTTATTAATCTTTTATGTGGGACAGTGTCAAATGCCATGCTAAAGTCTAGGTAGGCCATGTCCACAGCCCCTCCCTGGTCTACTACTTTGGTTACCCAGTCAAAGAAATCAATTAGATTTTTCTGACATGACCTGCCTGCTGTGAATCCATGCTGCCTTGGGCAATGTGTCCCACTGGCCTCTAGGTACAGTACTCAACAGTTCTTTCCTTCAGAAGTGATTCCATCATTTTCCCTACCACTCAGGTCAAACTGACAGGTCTGTAGTTTCCTGCCTCTGTCTTGCTCCCACTTTTGTGAAGGGGAATCACATCCACCCTCCTCCAGTCCTCAGGTACCACACCATCCTCCCATGTTTTATTAAAAAGGGTAGTCAGTGGTGTTACTAGTTCTTTCCTTAGTTCTTTTAGAATGCTGGGGCGAATCTCATCAGGCCCCATGGCTTTATCCACCTTCAGTTTTAAGAGTTCTTTCAGAACCCTTTCTTCTGTGAAAGGACTAATCTCAAACCCCCTATCCAGAGTGCTTCTATTGACTGGATTAGGTATCTCCCCCTGCTTTTCCATTGTGAATACTGAGCAGAGGTATTCATTCAGTATCCCTGCTTTTTCACTGTCACTCTCTGCCCAACCACCTTCCTCTTTATTCAGACTCAGTATCCCTGCCTTCATCTTTCTTTGCTCTATATAGTACCTATAAAAGGTTTTATCCCTCTTCTTTACTGAGTTGGCTATCTTTTCCTCAGCTTGGGCCTTTGCTCTTCTGACTGCCTTCCTCACTTCCTTCTGCTTTAACTGGTACAGTTCTCTGTCCTGCTCATTCTGTGTTTCCTTATACTTTCTGAATGCTATCTTTTTCTCCCTTACCTTACCCACCACTTCATTTGAGAACCTTAGTGGTTTTTTCTCTCATTTTGATTTATTTGCTTCACACAAAGGCTTGTTGCCTCTGTGATGGAAGTTTTGATGTTTCTTCATTGTTGCTCCACCCCACCTTCTTGCCTGTTTGCTAGTGCTTTTCTGAGGCACTCTCCCATTTTGACAAAATCAGCCCTTCTGAAGTCCAATACCATCCAGTAACTTTTGTATGGTTTGACTCTACAGCTAAGTTTATCATGAACCACACTGTTTGGTGGTAGCTTGTTCCCAGATGGCTACCCACTTAAGGATCAGAGATCCTCTCTCCATCCCCATTTGAGAGTACCAGGTCAAAGATTGCTCCCTCCTGAGTGGGTTCCAAAACTAGCTGTCTGAGGCATGCCCCCTGTAGGGCATCGAGAATGGCCCTGCTCTTGGATGTGGCTGCAGCAAAGGTGCTCCAGTTAACATCTGGCATATTTAGGTCCCCCATCAGCAATATCTCCCCTTTCTCTGCCATCTGAAGGATGCCTTCTATCATTTCCTTGTCCATTTCCTCCCCCTGAGATGGGGGTCTGTATACAACCCCTGTGCAGATTGTGGTGCCATTTCCAGTCTCCAGAGTGACCCACAGTTCCTCCTATCCTCCCTGTTTACCCTTTAGTTCTGTTGCTTTGATCCTTCCCTTACATAGAGAGCTACTCTTCCTCCTCTCCTTCAATCCCTGTCCCTCCTGTAGATTGTGTACCTGATATGTTGACATCCCAGGCATGGTTCTCTGTGTACCATGTTTCTGTGACTGCCACAATATCCAGGCATCCCTCTTCCATCAAGGCCACCATTTCAGGGAGCTTTTTACCTAGATTATGGGCATTGGTACTCATTACTCTCCACTTATTTATGGCTTTATTTCTTTTTGCCCCATCCCTGTCCTTACTGCCTTTGTCTTTTTCTCCATTTACCCCTGCCCTTCTCCATATTGACTGCTCTATCTTGGTGTTTACTTCACTAACTACACTGATTTTTTGGAGGGGGATTAGGATTTCCCTTCTTCTTTTCAGTGTTTCCCCCCTTGGCTAGTTTAAATACTTTCCAATGAAGCATTTAAAGCTGTCACCTAGGATCGTGTTTCCCATCCTGGATAGTTGCAGACCATCATGCCTGTATAGGCCTGCATCCCTCCAGGTGGAGGCCCAGTCCCCAGTGAAGCCAAATCCCTGAGCTCTGCACCAGTTTTTCAACCAGTCATTGAATCCCATGGTGTGGAGTACCCTAGCCTCATCCATACCATAGACAAGTAACACTTCTGAGAAAGTTACTGAGTGTGCTACTTGTCTAAGGCCTCGCCCCAATGCCACAAACTCCTGTTGAACTGTTCTGATCCCATTCTCAGCCAGGTTATTTGTCCCTAGGTGGATAATGACATCCAGCTCACTCCCCCTTGCAGCTGCTCCCATGATCTTGAGGATTTGTTTCCTGTCCCTCCAAGCCATGGTGCCAGGCAGGCACCCTACCTCCCTTTCCACTCCCTCCCTCCCCCAGTTCTTACCCCCCTAATAACTGAGTCTACCACCAGGAGTAGTTTCCTTCCCCTATGCCACCCTCCTGTGGGTCTCCATTGTGGAGGTTCCCAGCATCCTCCTTAGTCTCCACTGTGGGTGCCTCTATAGAGGAACCATGCTCTGCCAGAGTGGTGAATGAATTGTGGAGAGGCACAACTGGAGGGATGTGCCTCTGTTTCACCACTCTCTTTGCGTTAAACCCCAGTTGCCACTCTACAGACCATTTTGCCAGTTTCTCCAGATCTTTTCTCACTCTGCCCACCCCATCTGGATCATCTACTGTGTTGCAGATCATGGTGTTATCTGCAAACAGGCAAACCTTACCCTCCAGTCCATCTGCAATGTCACTGATGAAGATATTGAATAGGACTGGCCCAAGGACTGATCCCTGAGGTACCCCACTTGTGACTTGCATTGCTTCTGACTGTATACCATTTACCACCACTCTCTGTTTTCTGCCCACTAACCAGTTTGCCACCTAGTTGACCAACTTCTGACCCACCCTGAGCCTACCTAGCTTATTAATCAATCTTCTACATGGAACAATATTGAAAGCTTTGCTGAAGTTTAGGTAGGAGACATCAACTGATTCTTGTCAGGCCCCTTATCATGATGAAGTATTACCATTGACCATTACCGGAACAGCATACCATTACCTGAGGGTTGCTACATTCAAGCACCTGTTCTCCTTTAGATTACTTTATGAAGGTGAACTTACACATTGCTCCCTCTCTTGCATAATTATGTTAGTGTGGGTCTGCAAGGAGCCTAGTGTCCTACTTTGAGAGAAAGCCCACCTTTACTCCCTGGCACCTGTAGTGTTGGACAATGGTTCTTTCCCTTGGGGTAAGGCTACTCTGTGGTCTCCCTCTTCATTCTGGTCTCCAGAGAGGTGTCCCTGCCACAGAAGGGGCAAGGAGAGACAAGGCTTTCTCTAAGCTACTCTCTCTGTGCTGGTTCTTCTTCTTCTTCTAGAAAGGGTGCCAACAACAGCCTAGCCTGAGTTCTCAGCTACAGAAGCCTCTCCTATTTATAGTGGAAGGGAAGGGCAGGGCCATGAATATTCATGCCTAGGTTCCTATCTAGCTGGGTCAGGAAGCACAGGGAATGTACTCCAGACACCCGTGGCATGGTATATCAAGGACCACAAACAATGCACACAGGTTTCCTTTGTGCACCTGAAAAGATCTGCTGCATGCACAATATTTTCAAATGCAGAACCGTGTTGCAACCAGCTCCACAATTTATGGCAGATTGCAGCTGTTTTTCTTGTGCAGTTGTTCCAGAATGCTACACTTGGTATTTCAAGGTGTGCTCGCCACCTGTGTGCACCAAACACTGAAAATAGTATTTCCGCCAGTGAGATTTTTTTTCCTCTCCAAACCAGATTGCATCACAAGACTTCGTCTCCAAGCCATCTCAGGTCCTTTGAAACATGGGACCACTGTCTCCTAACTGAAGCCCAATAGGAAGCCATTAACTGAGTCAGGCTTTAACCCTTCAAGTGCTCTTTAGTATCTTGCCTCGAGCTTGGAAGAAGACAGAGGCAGGTTACACAAGAAGGAAAGTAAAGAAATAAAAGCTTCATAAGATTTTTGGGCAGTTCAGTTATTACAAAGAGGGATATTTTTCTGGCCTGTCTGAGGCTGTGTACACAGACAGGGTTCCTTATTAAGTATGGCATCTAAACTAAACTTTCATTTTCAGCTCCAATATTTTGTGACATAGTGGCTAACAGGCTGAGGGGGAGAGGAATGCTCCTGGTTGGGGGGTCACAAATAAGCAGGTGATACAAGGACATTGGTGGCAGCAGAGAAAAAAAAAGCTCATTAAATGAAATTACTTAACAACAGCTGTTGGCCAGTAGCAGATGATTTGGTTCATAAACAGCAGCATGGTATAGACATTCCACCATGGGAGTGGAGAGTAGTAGGAATTTAGGAAAAGCCCCTTGATGTGCTATGGATGAACATGTCACGCATGCCTTCAACTTGGGCAAAGGCTCCTCTAACTAGAGGTGTGGCCAGAATTTGTGGATCTCTTGTCGACTGCCTCTCCCTGAGAAGTTTCCTTACTTGACTGTATATTTTTATTCTTATCTCAGTTTTTTTTTCTGTTAGGTGGTTACTGCATATCTAGTTTAAGTAATTGTTTTATTATATCAGTGTGAAGCGAAAAGTATTTTGACTTGATTTCAAATTTCTTTAAATGTTTTATTTGGTTCAGTGCATCTTAAAGCTTTGTTGCAGTGCTGTGGCCCCTTGACAATCCAACCATGGTTGTATGTGATTATTGGAAGGATGATAAGGCAGGAATAATTAGCACCTGTACTATACCATCCAAAGTGCTATGATCCATTGTTCATGTACACTTGCAAACACCTTCTTACAAGTTAAAACAAATTCTGTTAGAACCTCAGACTTATCAATCAATAAAATGTGACTGCTTTCCTCTTTCATTTCTTTTGTATAACAAGGACCTAGGGAGGACATAAAGAGTGCTAGTGAATGGAGCTCAATCCATGGAGAAGGAGGTGACAAGTGGGGTGTCCCAGGGATCGGTGTTGGGGCCATTTCTCTTTAATGTCTTCATATGCAACATTGCATAGGGGCTGTAGGGAGAAAGTGTGTCTATTTGCAAATGACACAAAGATCTGCAATGGAGCTGATACACTGGAGGGGGTGGAAAGGATAAGAAGAGACCTGGGTAAGCTCAAGGATTGGTCAAGGGTGTGGCAGCTGAATTTGAATGCTAAAAATTATAAAACTATGCCATTGGGGAACAGGAATCCAGGAGAAAAGTATTAAATGTGGGGATGGGATGCTGACAACCACCAAGCAGGAAAGGGATTTCGGGTTGATCATAACAGATGAACTAAAAGTAGCCAAACAGTGTGAGAAAGTAGCAAGGAAGTCCAGCAGTATGTCGGGGAGCATAGAGAGGGGCATCTCAGCAGAAAACAGAACGTGATGATGACACTTTGCAGATCACTGGTGAGGACTCATCTGAATACTGCATACAGTTCTGGAGGCCGCATCTCAGAAAGGATATAGACTAACTGGAGGCAGGCCAAAGGAGGGCTACAAAGATGGTGCATGGGCTACACCAGAAGACATATGAGGAAAGGCTAGCAGACCTCAACATGCATCCGCTGGAGAAGAGAAGGGAGGGGGGCATATGACAGATACTTTTAAATATCTCAAGGGTTTTAATAAGCCCCTTGCGGGGAGAGCCTCTTTCAGAAAAAAGAATGCTCAAAAACAAGGAGTCATGATATGAGGCTGGAGGGAGGTAGAAACAAGGGGAAGTACTTCTTCACTGAAAGGATGGTAGATGTATGGAACAGCCCCCCATGGAAGTGATAGGGGTTCAAACTGTGAAGGCATTCAAAAATGCATGTGATAGACATACGGAAACCCAACCAACAGCACAGAAAATATAATCAAGGGACTCTTGGAAATGTAGAGAATATGGGAAGACTAGATGGGCCTGTAGTCCTCATCTGCAATCAAATTCTATGTATCTATGTAAATATATTTAACTTATTAAGCTGTGAGCATAACAGTGACATGAATTATTTTTTCTGACCTCCCCACTCCATGTGCCCCAGCCTGCCCCTTTGGATCCCTTGAGGGTAGGCTTCTAGTCATCCTGACTGTTTGATTAAAATTGGCTGGATATTAGAGTCAGGAATTATTCAGCAGTGGCCCCATACCTTTGGGAATGCTTTTTGCAGTAATACTAATACAAGCACATTGGAGTTTTGAAAACCACATGAACACATTTGCATGATGCAATATAATTTGTAGGTACTGTAATAGATTGTGTTTTAACTACTATGAATGTTTTATTATATTACTGTGCTATTGTACTATGTGCTTTTTTCCAGGTCAGTCACAGTTTACTATGGAAAACAATAACTGGGGAGGAGGATTTTTAAAACAGAGTCAGATGCATCTGCTGCTCTGTATGGGTCTGTGTACAAATTTGCATTAGAAACTGAGTACAGAATTGTACAGAAACTGGCAATGTCACCTCTACATTTGAATTTGGGGTCAAATTTGCATTTAACTGATAATTTACTGTATATTGAAAAATAGACACAGTCTTAGTTTGTTTCCAATGTTTGATGGATGCAAATGTAAGACTATCCATTCTGTTATACAGCCAAATTTGCTTTTGAAAACTGGGGCAGGCATATCATTTTGAAAATCCCCCACCTTTGCAGTCTGTGGAAAAATATTAAGTATGGTACTGTATTTGGGAATTTCTTTGTCCACAATCTCTAACATATTGCAAATGAATTTGGATTTTTCTTTCTAAGTGTGGGAACAGCTGATGGTTTTCAACAATCTCCAGTTTGGGAGAAAAAAATCTAATTTTTCATTCTTAGAAAGAAGTATGCCAGAAATTAATTGTGTGCCATTTTGTTAAACAAAGCAATAAAAAAACACAATACATTTGAAACAATGGCGTACATTTTGTAATGCTTAATCTGGTTCAAGGTCAGTTGGCATTCATCTGTATCCCCTTCCCCCGGGTCGTGCCTGAAAATAGGCAGGATTTATCTAGTGCATTTACCAGGTCAAAAAAACTAAATAAATAAATAAATAAAATATAATATAATGCAATATTTTTGTATTTTCTTCAGAAAATTTTGTGACTGCATTATAGCCATTTTGCACAATATTAAACATGCAATACAAATGTTGCCAAGCCCTAATTGTAAATGTCAAATGAAATTATATTCACACATTGAAAAGGAAATTAATTTATAAAAATCTACCTTTCTGAACTGCAAAAATTTAAGAAATAAAGTGCTGAGTCCCTGATTATTTTTTACGTTCTGTTTTTTTCCATACAAACTATAAATATGCCTATTATGTAGTATGTTATTACTAGCAGTTCAGTAGAATTTGTTTTCAGTGTCCACAAAATAATATCAATTTAATATATAATATCAGTATAGTCCTATTTAGGTGCAATGCCTTGTTTTCAAGAGGGCCCCAAACAACAGTACATGTTCCACTATTCAGACATGCACTTAGCAGACAGATCAATAATGGTTTTATAATAGGCATAATCACCTTGAATGACAGTGAATTGTTAAAGAAGTTGCATACTAGCTTCCTAAATTGATTACATATTTGTTAATTTGTCTCAGTTAATTCCAGCTTTTGGGAGTAAAGTACTGTACATAAATAATTTATTGTCTATGTTTTTATAGATTCAGGTGCATGATATAGGTGCATTACCTGCAACTGGGTTTCATGAAAAATTATAAACTACAGTTCTCTGCACAGTAAGTTGCTTAGCCAATTAAAATGAGTCATCTATAATGTAGGATATAAATTCAGACAAAATAAAGCACTTCACAATCTGGGGGAAGAAAGAATTAACCTAAGTTGCTTTCCAAGGCTTTCAGGATATTCAGTTTCTTTTACATAAAAAAATGTTAAGTGCTACTTTGTGCTTCAGGGAATCTTACCCACTGAGCTTTCAAGTCAGGGCTTCGTGGGCTGCTCATATCTCACTGCTGCTCTATTACCTTGGCAACCAGCTGCCTCCAGATTCCCACCCCCGCCAAATTTCAGGCAACCCACAGGGCCATCAATGGTTTTTGTGTCTGACAAGCCGAGTTGTTTGAAAATGAAAGTACTGAATTACAGATGTGCCAGCAGTATGTTGCACAATGAGAAAACCTTGGAAATGGGCATTTTCAGATTCATAGAAACAGGAAATGCAACTCAAAAATGACTAAGGGTCTATTGTGTTTGCCTTCTGTCATTTCAGAAACTGGAAAAAAGTAATGTTGTAGCTTTCCATATACAGAACAGCACTGAGTGAAGACTGAAACTGGAACAAAAAGGTTTTCATTGTGAATTCTTACTTTGTGAGGGGCTTGCTCTAAAGACCTTTTGATCCAGATCTGCTGCTTTGAGTGGAAGGACATCACCAGAGGCAAAGTGAAGGAAGTGAAAACTAAATTACCTGGTCCTTTTGCTGCTATTGTCCTTGCAATAAGCTTCTGCTAGGATAGGAATGCCCAATGTAGAATGATAAAGATGAGAAAAACAAAATTAGATTACTTTACTGTTTTTCTGTATTTGCTTAGTGCTGTAAGTACTGGGTATTGGCCTCTGCTCTGCTTCTGACTGGGGCCCTGAACTCCAATCATTCACCATTATCATTGCCTTTGCTTCTGGGTGGATTGTTGTCTGGTGACCCCAACCTTGTCCTTCACCTGCAGCTATATTCTGTTACAGAAGCCTGGATATTCACCAGTGGTCTCACAGCCTCCCTTGTTTAATTTCCAAGTCAAGCCAGGCCAATTGCCAATGGTCACTCCACAGCAGCCCTTTTTAAAGTGACATGAAACAATGCAGCAATTCCAATTTCTATATGCTTAGTTTTGTTTTTTGTTTCTGGTTATGTCTCTTTATGTGTTTTCTGTATTACTGATCTTTCAATCCTATTTGTATGTTTTCTCTATGTTTACACTCTGGAGGAGGGGTCACTGCCTCTCCTGCTGGATCTTTGCAGAGTTTCATGCTCAGCTAGTTGCAGTGAGGGAAGTGATATCTCTCATAAGGCACTGGCTCAGCTGGAGCCCACAGCCCACATCCCAACTCAGTCAGAGGCCCACCAGTCTAGGGGGGTGGAGGTACTGGGAAGAGGGAAGAGTGTCAGGGGTAGCCATAAGGAGGTCAACAAACCCCACACCATCCCAACATCAAATTGCTTTGCATCCCTATTGGAGACATAGGTACCTGCTGCCACTAGGGGGCCTCTGTGTCAGGAAGGGGAAATGGGAATGATAACCTGGTGGCACCTAGGGATGAGAGCAAGAAGAAGGCAACTAGCAGAGCCTTAATTGTTGTGGATTATATGATTAGGGGATTAGAGAGGGTGGTGCATGGCAGGATGGGGTGGGGAATAGTCAGGTGCCTTCCTGGGGCATCAGCCAGCCAGGACATAGACAGAAGGGATTGTATAGTAGAGAAGGAGGGAGGGGGGAGCTGCAGGTGCTGATACACTTGGATAGCAATGAGATGGTGAGCCAGCCTGTGGAGAAAGTAAAGTAGAACATTCTGGGGCTGGGGTACAGACTGCAAGGACACTTGGCCTCCCTGGCCTTTTACAGGGTCCTCCCTGTGTGGAGTAGGGGGAAGAAAATATAAAGTATGGAAGGAAATGATAAAGGAATTGAATGGGTTATTAAAGGGATGGTTTCAGGAGAAAGGGTACACTTTGTGGGGGATTGGGGAACTTCTGGGACAATAGGCTCTTCAAAGGTGACAGCCTTCACCTGACAAGACAGGGAACCAGCAGGCTGAGGTAAACATTTGTCATCTAGATTAGACAGTTAAACTGACTGTGGGGAACACCGATGCTAGGAGGAAACACAGTAAAAGTAGTGAGGGAGGGAAACCTAGTTCATGCTCCCCCTATACTGGGGACAGGGAGCAGTAAGGTGGGTAAAAATAAGGGGACATTGTTTAACCAAGACAGCACACTAAGCCAGGGCTTGTTTACAGGTGTGACATGGGACCACAAGGAAATTAGCTGATTTGATCAGGGTTATACAGTATGCAAGTGGGGGTTGATGGGATTCAGACCCAGGTCTTCAGGTTTGCAGCTCAATGCCCTTAACCACTATGCTATATTGCCCTTAACCACTATACTGTACTGGGTAAAATCAAGGTTGAGGCTCAAAACTGAAGTAGTAGAAGAGGCAAAGGTGGGACAGCTCTCAGGGTCTGCAGGCAATATGAAAAATAAGAAGGTAAGGAGAGTGGGAAGGAATGCAGGTGTAGGATCACAAAACACCAGAGGAGGATCCAGGGTTAGTTGAAAGGGAGTCTGCCTTAGTGTCAGGAGTCTGGGTAATAAAATCAGTGACCAGGTACTCCAGAAGTAAGGTCCTATTGGATATGTTGGAAGACTGTCTGCTGATGCAGCTAGTAAAGGAACCCACTAGACAGGTGGCAATTCTCAATTTGGTGCTCACTAACTCAGAGAAGGTGAGTGGCATGAGGATAGGGGAGCCACTAGGGTTCAGCAATCATGAATCCATTTGAGTCAGGCTGCTCCTCAGGACCACAATGCCACTATAAGAAAATTAAGTCCTACATTTCAGAAAAGCAGACTACAGCTAGATGAGGAGGCTAGTCCAAGGTAGATTGATTTGAGTGGACAGCATAGGAGCTGTAGAGGAAATATCAGGGTAACTATGGGAACCATTCTCAAGGCAACAAAGTCATGCATGAGAATTGTTACAAACGGGACAGGTTGAAGAGACCAATATGATTCTTGGTTAGGGTCAGAGAAGCAATGAGGGCCAAGAAAGAGGATTTCACCAGGTACAGTACAGGAAAAGCAGTGGAAGAGGAATGAGGAGAGTATCAAATAAAAACTAGGGAAGCAAAGAGGATGGTTAGGGAGGCAAAGGCAGATATGCAGCTGCATATTGCAGAATGGGTCAAGGGTGGGGAAAGCAATTCTTCAGATATGTTAAGGAAAAAAGAAGCAGGGAGGGGGTATTGTTATGCAACAAGAGAGGGAAAGGTACTAGAAGAGAGGAACAAAAAGCAGACATACTGTACTTTATTACTCTTTTCACAAGGGAAGACACTGGCCCTCTTATAGCAAATTGTTAATTAAAAAAATATAGTTTAATATTTGGTTATAGAGTATAGTTATTTGGGTCCCATGTGATACTGGAACATTGTCAGCTTATTTACAAGCCCAAATAGTTGTATTTACCAGAATGGGCTTACAATGTCAAGAAATGGAAACAAAGCTGAGTTTTTTTTTAAGTTGCTGTCCATCCACCAGAAAGGGTTCTTCTGAACTAAGTGCAGACTGGTTCAGAGGACAAGGTCTGACTTTAGCCAGGCTGATGAAACTGTTTCCACAGTAACATGCATTTCAAACTACTGGAGAACTGAAAAGCAGATATCTGATTAGAGCTGAGGCTCAATGCTGGGGTTTAAAAAACTTAATGTTCTGATAGAATATGTTTTCATATGATGAAGGGCAAATGCTTACAAGAAAAGTCTTCCTATAAAAGGAATTATTTAGAGCAATGTCATGTACCAACAGTTTAAAAGTTTAAATATTCATGTTTAGTTTCTTTTTAATTCTCACACTGTGAAACATTCAAATGTCTATCTTTCATGTGTTTGTGTGGTTGCAGAAATTAGCTATATTGCTTAATAACGTTGCTATAACTGCTTGAAAGCCTTGGGACATTTCTGAGACGTATTACTTTTCATAGAAACATAGAAGTTGACGGCAGATAAGGACCGCAAGGCCCATCCAGTCTGCCCATTTCTTTTTCTACCTTATAAATGTGCCATCGGCCTTTGCTCTGTCAGTGGCCTATCTATTCATAGTCATTTGTATTGCTCCCTTATGCCTATCCCATGCCTGTTTGAAGCCCTGCACTGTATTCATAGCCACCACTTCTTGTGGTAAGCCATTCCATGCATCCACCACCCTTTCTGTGAAAAAGAATTTCCTCACATTCCCCTTAATCAGCCTCCCTCTAATCTCATGCTGTGTCCTCTTGTCCTGCTATTTTTCTTATATTTAAACATGTTAGACTCTTTCACCTTGTTTATGCCCTTAAGGTGTTTGAATGCCTCGATCTATCACCTCTCCCTCCTTTGCTCAAGGGTATACATATTGAGCTCCGTTAATCTGTCCTCATATGTCTTCTGATGCAGTCCCTGCACCATTTTGGTTGCCCTTCTCTGGACTGCCTCAATTTGGTTAATGTCCTTGTGAAGGTGTGGCCTCCAATACTGCCATGAGTACTCCAGATGGGGCCTAACCAGTGTCTTGTACAGAGGGATTATTACCTCCCTCTTACGACTTGTGATACCCCTACTAATTCACCCTAACACCCCTAGCCTTACCTACTGCTTTAGAGGTCTGCTTGGATGATTTTAGGTCATCAGTGATGATGATGCCCAAGTCTCTTTCTTCCTTTGTGACTGCAAGCAACTCCCCTCCCAGCCTATAGGTGGCTTCAGGGTTTCTCTTCTCTATGTGCATGATTTTGCACTTCTTTGCATTAAATCCCAGTTGCCACTCTTCTGACCATTCTGCTAGTTTATCCAGATCTCTTCTCATTCTGCCCACCCCATCTGGATCATCTACTCTGTTGCAGATCTTGGTGTCATCTGCAAACAGACAAGCCTTACCCTCTAGTCCATCTGCAAGGTCACTAATGAAGATGTTGAAGAGGACTGGCCCCAGGACTGATCCCTGAGGTACCCCACTTGTGACTTGCATCTCTTCTGACTATATACCATTTACCACCACTCTCTGTTTTCTGCCCGTCAACCAGTTTGCCACCCAGTTGACCAACCTGACCACCCAGAGCCTACCCAGCTTATTTATCAATCTTCTATGTGGAACAGTGTCAAAAGCTTTGCTGAAGTCAAGGTAGGTGACATCAACTGCTCCCCCTTGGTCCACCACTCTGGTTACCCAGTCAAAGAAATCTATGAGATTAGTTTGACAGGACCTTCCTTTTGTAAACCCATGCTGTCTTGGATCCTGTGCCCTATGGATTCCAGGTGTTGCACTATCCTTTCCTTAAGGAGTGCCTCCATAATCTTGCCCACTACTGAGGTAAGACTGACCGGTCTGTAGTTCTCCACCTCCTCCCTGCTACCACTCTTGTGGAGTGGGATCACATGAGCCCTTCTCCAGTCTTCTGGGACCTCTCCTGTGCTCAGAGACTCACTAAACAATTCTGCTAATGGCTCTGCTAGTTCCTCCTTTAGCTCCTTAAGTACCCTGGGATGTATGCCATCAGGTCCCATTGCCTTATCCACCCTGAGCTTAGCAAGCTCTTGTAGGACCCTTTCTTTTGTGAAGGGAGTAGTGCTCACCTCCCTCCCCCCTGTGTCCATGATGCTGAGCTGTGGGCCCTGCCCTACCTTCTCTTCAGTAAATACTGAGCAAAAGTATCTATTTAGGATAGATGCCTTTACAGGTCCTCCTCCTCACATGCTCCCTTTTCTCCATTAAACTAAATACCCCCTCTGGACTTTCTCCTTTCACTAATGTATCTATAGAAAGTCTTGTCACCTTCTTTTACTGTTCGTGCTAGTGTTTCCTCAGTTTTGGACTTTGCTGCCTTACTGCCTTACCTGCTTCCCTTAGGGCAGTTTGGTATGCCTCCTATCTTCATCCCGCTGTGTTCCCTTATATTTCCTGAAGGCCAGCCTTTTGGCTCTGACCTTTTCTGCTACTGTATTTGAGAACCAAAGTGGTTTCCTTCTTCTTTTGCACTTCCTTTTCTGTCTAACACAATGGGATGTTGCTTCAAGTATTGCATCCTTAATGCTTGCCCGCTTTGCCTGTACCCCTTCACCTGTGTTTCTTTTTGCCAGGGCTAGCTTAACTCTGTTGGCCATCTTATCAAAGTCAGCTCCTCTTACTCCTCCTACTTTTCTTGCATCCATGGCCAAAAACAAAGAACACTTTTGTTACAATGAGATTCTACCACTTCTGACCTGCTTCTAGCATTTTATTTGATATAAAAAGTACCTAATTTTGAAGTACAGGAAGAGATGATTGAGATGGAATAAAATTGTTTGCTTGGAAACAATATTTAGGGCTTATCATGTGAACTATAGGCTCTGGAGAAATGGGACTTGGATCAAAATGTGCAAAATGACTTGTTGAATCCAAAGACCTGTTAGTTAATACATGTGGCTGGTAGCCTCCTGATATAAGAGTGGACAATAACTTATTTTATTTTTTAAGTGAGCATTATACTAACAAGCATTTGTCAATACCGAACGTTCGCTTGCAGGTATTTGTAGTGGTGTTTGGCACTTGGACATGGCTTAAAAAAATCAGTAACAAAGAAGTAAAATGAGGTACACAGTTTAACAATTGGTTCTATCCCCTGAAGCAGGCAGTGTAAGGGTATTGGTGTAAAATACTTTGTCTGCAGAAGAGCAAGTATATAACTCTGTTTGACAATATTGTGAGCATACAGTATACCCACTGGTCAGTCACAGAAACACAAATTTTAGGAGGGACAGCAACATTTTGAGGCAAAATCAGGGACATCCCTGAAAATCAGGGAAAGCTAAGATGTATGGTCCCTCATTCCCCATTATCTCTCCCCCCCCCACTGTCTCTCTCTCTCTCTCTCTCTCTCCCCCTCCCTATTTTCTCTCTCATTCTCTTTCTCTCCCTCTGCCTCTCTCTTTCTTTCTTCCTGTCTCTCACTCTCACTTAACCCCCTCTGTCTCTCTCTCTCTTTTCCCTCTCTTCTCTTCCTCTTCTCCCCCTCTGTCTCTCTCAGCAAACACACATTTGTTAATGCTGAATGTTGGCTTTCTGGCATTGAAATTGGTAGTGCAGGAGTTAGAGAGATGCACAGTAGGATTGGCAGTGAAATAGTGAACTGATGCCGATCCAAGTTCCACCCTGCAGAGAATGACATGCATTGGGTGTGCCTTTTGGATCATCAGCCATAATGCTTATGCTATTTCACCTCACCCTACCCCACAGACACCGACAAGTGCCTCTGTGTGCTTTTGGGTCTTTGGGTCTTATGCTCACCCCATTCCACAAGGAAATACATTGAGATGGGTGCAGTATAGGAGAATGGGGTGAACTTTGGGGCTGAAGAGTCCAAGATACACTTCGATGCCTGTCACTGGCTGCAGGGTGGGTGTGAAATGGATTGAGCATTACAGCCAACGATGCCAAGTTGCACACCTGATGCCTGTCAGTCTCGACAGGGTGGAGTGTTATGATTGGAAACCCTAATGCCCCCAGCATTTGTTGGCATTTTCACTCCAAATTTTCAACATGGGTCATTTGTGACCCCACCTCATGAGCAGTGGCACTATGAGTTTGTTAGTCGAAAGATGATTTTGCTCAGCGAGTGTGTCATTTGGCACCATAGGTGAGAAAACACATTTCAGGCAGGATGTGAAAAATGATGGCTGCACTGTTCATAAGGAGATGTAAAAAATGGCATTGTTAAAAATCTGGAGTTTAAATATGAAAAATTGGGGAAGTCATGAGGTGTATAGAAACCGGTACAGCACACCCGTAACACAATTACTTGGGGAATTTTTTTAACCAGATTTTCAACATAAGCATTTTGTGAACTCTGGTCATGAACAGTGTCACTGTGATTTTGTTAATCTGTCCCTAACTTTGATTTCCCACAGCGACTGCGCCATTGTGCGCCACATGTGTGAAAACACATTTTAGGTGGGATGTGAAAAATAACAGCTGTGCTGTTCATAAGGAGGTGTACAAAAATGGCAATGTTGAAATCTGGAGTGAAAATATGAAAAATTGGTGCAGTCATGAGTGTGCATAGAAACTGCGCAACACATGCCCATAACGCAATTATTTTGGGGATTTTTTAAGCAGATTTTAAACAGGCATTTTGGGACCTCCACTCTTGAGTAGTGTCACTGTGACTTTGTTAATATGTCCTGAATATTGATTTTGTACAGTGATCGCGCCATTGTGCACCACATGCACGAAAACACATTTTGGGCGGGTGTGAAAAATGACAGCTGTACTGTTCATAAGGAGGTGTGAAAAAAAATGGCAGTGTTGAAAGTCTGGAGAAGGTGGGGTGGGCAGAAAGGCTGTTGACTTTCCACAAGGTTATGCTTCTATGTGTCCCCCAGTACCAAATCTGTTCAAAACATTGGTTCTGCACCAGCGTCGGAGTACAACCCAGTTTCATTCAGGTCCCAAAAATTGCCACTGATGAATTCCAAAATTTTGTAATGCAATTCAGCTCAGGAGTATAGGTATTTGTGAAAACCCCAAGTGGCACTAAAAACCTCAGGCCAGAAACTGACATGGAGCATGGCAATGGCTTCTGCAGTCACAGACGCGATGGAAACAAATATGATGTTCCAGCAAGTCCCGCAAGAGATTTCTGTTTTTCAACTTTCAGTGGCCAAGTTAGAGGAGAAAATCCAAGACCTTCATCATAAGATGAGGGACACAGACTTTGTTATCATACATAGATGACATGGACATAAGATGAGGGACTCAGGGACTTTTTTGTCATACACTGATGACATGGACACATGGCGTGAGACAAGGATCCAGGAACCAGAAAGGATTCTAGGCAGAAACACAACACAAGACCAAAGGTGTCACAGGGAATAAAATGTTATTACCAGATTACACAAAATACAAGCATAACAAATGTTACTTGCTAAGGAGTCTCAGGACCCACAGTGTCGACATTCTTACAGCATTCAGATTCAGTTTGATGATGTTTGCAGTTTGTTCTTATACCCAGCAAACAGTTTGTTATACAAAATAACAAATATGCTTTCAAATAAGGCAAAATACATTATCTCAAACCTACTGTCATTGGTAGGTGCATCTCAGTGCTTCTGTTGTACTCCACCTCGTAGGCTGGGCCACTGACCACATCAAGTTGGTTTGCATCAGTTTGAGCTGCAAAAAGACAGTTTTGCCTTCTAATAACTTCATTGTAACTAAGGAGTCAGTATAGCAAAAGCTGACTATAGCAAAAAAAGTTGAAGCACTACATTCAAGGACACACAGAGAACAGAGTGAGTGTGTGTATGTGTGTGTGTGTGTACACAAGTGCATTGCATATACCATATGCAATCAAAATATGAAGCAGTGTGTGTGTATGCAGAAGAGCCAGGTGGCATGGTGGTTAGTATAGCAGTTAGGTGGCACAATTAGGTGGTCTACATATCCCCCCTTGTTGCCTGTGAGACAGGAAACTCAGAAGAAGTAGTTAGATTAGTAACTTAGCTTGGTGTGCTGCATACAAAAGTGTAATTGTTTATAATGTTTTTTTAATGTTGATCTAAGACAGCATATGTACAAATAAGAATAGTATAAAAAACCTTAAAAAGTTGTCATTGTAAATCATCATCATGAAGTGAATCATTCAGACCGGTGTCAGCTTTATGCATGTCATTGCTGATAATGAGATGTTCATCTTTATGATCCAGCAACAGCTGTAAGTCTTGGAAGAGTGGAGTAATATGCACATTGAAGGTTGGAGTGTAATTTATGACATCAGTTTGATGACCAGATTCACTAAGAAGATATTGTTCCTCATGAAGTGGCACTGTTAGGATAACAATTTGACCAATGACAGTGCGAGCAGAAGATGTAAAGCAGAAGTTTAGAGCACAGTACAAGTTGCATTAAACTGTACCACCAATAAGTTGGTTTAGCATTGTTTTTTACAGTAGGCAATGCATTGGTAGCTCACATTGCATTCTTCCTCAGTGTTTAACCAGCTCAAGAGCAATGTTTGTTAAATGTTTTTGCAACTTATTAGGACTGCATTAGAAGTCCAGTAACAATGCAATGCAAAACTTGAGTTGTAACGCTTAAGAAACAGTTTGTGCAGGGCTTTGTACTGAATCCAGCAACACATATGAAACTCAATCAGAAGCTAAAACAGCTCATTGTAGGAACAGTTTAATGTGACATGTACTGTCATTAACAGATATGCCAATGTCCCATAATAAAATAATTTATTGTTTTAAATTATGTAATACTATACAGTCATGTTGCAGATTACTTTAACCGTAGGAAGGTGCCATTTCATGAAGTTCACAGGGCAGGTGACTGTAGTTTATTTGCACCCTGCTGAATAGCTCAGTGTGTGGTTGCACCAGTGTGGCATATACCTCTACAGTATATCCACAGACAGGGGCTGTTACATTAAACACATGACACCTGTCCATGTATCTATATCATTTTACAGAGCAGCAAGCCACATGGGGAGCCTGCCACATGGCTGTAATGGGGTTGTAGGGGTTGTACTCTACTAGGAAAGGTGTGTCCACCCTCTCCTTATAAATGTCACCTTCCAGAATGGACTGTGGTCAGTTTGACAAAAACACCCACCTTGGTGGGGCCAAATGGAAGGCATTATAGTGCAGTGGTTTAAGGCTCTTAGCTGCAAATATGGTGACATCCAGCAGACCAGACATGGGTTTGAATCCCACAGCTTCCACTTGCATACTGTGTGACCCTGAGCAAGTCACTTAACTTCCCTGTGTTCCCAGGTCACACCTGTAAAAAAGCTTTCAGCTTAGTGTGCTACTTCTGGTTAAACAACTAAAAAAAAAAATATTTGTAAAGAAAGAGTAAAAGATATGCACCAGGTATCCTGTATAGTATAGGACTGGCTATTGTAGCATTTGCCCTGGTTGGGGGGGCAACGTAACATATCCCAAGTTTCCAATTGTAACAAAATAAACTTCTGACAGGCCTCTAGCATCCTGAATGGATGTCTTGTGACCAAGTGACATATCACAGGCAATACCATTTGGTCAAGTAGTTATCTGAGATTAGGTCAAGGAAGTGCCCTTGTTTCCAGTCTCATGAGCAAATTCTAAATCATTGTGAGAACATACTGTATTTCCCATAGGTTGTGCATATTACTTGTCTACTTATGTGTTTGTTTCAGGCCTTTAAAAATTGTTAGCAACTAATGCATTGATCTTAGTTTGTGTTTCAGTAAACAAACATGCACTAGCATATATAGAGAAAGTAGACCTTTTCTTCTTTTTCTGCTAGGACATGGATCCCATACATATATCATAGATTCAGTGCTCAAAATAATGCACGTCTCTTTGTGGTCTCCATGTCAGCCCCATTCTGTATGGACAAACCAGATGCAAATAGGCCTTAGATGGTGCCAGTAGGTCCTTCCAGGTCTGGAGGCAGATTGGTAAGGAAGACTCCACTTTGGGGTCTCTTTCTTGAATAGATAAGGGATCTTGGGCTCTAGCATAATATGAAGCTAACATATCAAAAGAAAAGCACTGTATAATAAACATACATTAGTAGGAGCACAAGAATGACTATGTGCTAAATGAGAAAACCTTCAAAATCACTGGAGTATTCATAAACATTCTCAGTACAGAACATCAGTTTCTTTTGCCTGATGAATGGCAATCACACCTAAAATAAAGAAGTATTAAACATAGATACATGTGTTCCCTCACAAGACCCATATTACACCATATCACAATGTAAAACATTAAAAACAACATGTGTACATTATTCAATAAAGTTTCAGAGTAGACGTGACAGTCAAACCACTGAGTGGGCCCCATCCCACTTTCAGGGCACTGTTCAATCTCTTATGGCATTTGTGGAACAGGTGATGATGTGTCATTGGAAAAAGTCACATTTCATTGTGAAACCTTCAAAATAATGCTTTTTTCCATCACAGTATTGTATGACACAGTACTTGGGTTCCTTTTGAATACATAATTTTCAGTTTATAAATGCCTGTGTCTAAGTGTCGCACTGAGTTAATCACCAAGGTGGCATTGTCTGGAAAAATATGTACACAATCCTTATACAAAGGTCCTGTATAAAGTTACACAATTTGTCCAAACATGTGCCTTCACCTCCAAGTTACATCCCTTAAAGGAAAGTCTATAGCAATGTTTCTCAGTGAGTCTGTCATTTGTATAAATGCACAACATTGGAGTCAATAGTGACAATCTGTGAAAAGCATGATGACAACATAATTATTAGACCATCTTTGCCACCACAGCACACTTGAGGTAGTGGTTGACTTATAGGTGACAGGCAGCATGGCAGGGACTATCGCTGTCTTGCTGTCAGCTTCTGAAAAACAAAAGAAATAGAGAGGAGGGCTTTGACACCCTGCCTCATTAGCATGTTAGTGTTGACCATTAAAATAATGATACATTGTTCTAATACAGATGAATGTGCTTTTGGTAGTGTTGTTCCAATAGAGCTGGTATCTTCTGTATATGAGAGTCAGCAAGGCACACATAAAAGCTCATGACTGTCAAACATCTGCTGCAACTACTGCCATCTAGTTATGGCTTCCAGCCACACATCACTTAATTTCTGAAAGACAAAACAAACAGAGAGGAGGGCTTCCCCTCCCTCATTGATTGTTAGTTCTGTTTATTTTTTCAAACAGTTTCAGCTGATTTACATAAAATCCCTTGCTAGTGGCTACTGGTTTTGTTTGCCCCCCCCCCGATGGCCTCCCACACACACATCAGGTACTGACTACATGGACTTGATTTATTTTTCTAGGAAGCTTGCCCACAGGTTATGGGGCCATACGGAAGATCCATGCCTCCCCTCAGAAGGAAATTGGCTTTAACAATGTAATTCCATTTACATAAAGTCGACAGGCTCAGGAGGGTACAGAAAAACAATAAACTAAAACAGCATCTGAGGCAGTTAAATCGTCATACAGCCAGACATGAAAAAAAAACTCTAGTAAGGAGTTGCTTATCAAAGGGTTGGGTTATCAACAGGCCCCTCCTCGTTTGAGACACAAAGCCATTTCCATACTATGGATGTACAACACACATATGCACATAACACAGGGGAAGCCCATTCATGATAAAATGTTAAAACCTTTAAATACTGAAATGAAAAGGTTCGTTTCTGAAAATGTAGTCATTCCATTTAATGAGCATGTTACACAATAAAATCCTTGTCTGTAGATTGGATTTCAGCTAGTGACTTTATTCGAGCAGCTGCTGAGAATACAAGATTGTTAGACCAACCCGTAAAGAGTCAGTTTAGTGTAAGGCACCCCTTTTTTTTGGAACCCCCTTCTTGGAGAAGAAAAGTAAAGAAAAAACAAAAAAATTCTGAACCTCTTATGCTGAGGAACAAGTATGACATGAGAAAACCTGTTGCTTATGCAATAGGAGCATACCAAGTCTGAACCCCCTTGAAAGTGAGATGGTACACATGTACCAAACAAATGGAAAAGCTACAAATAATTTCAAAATAAGCAAAATAGCAACACACAGGAATAACCCTCTTGTTTGCCTTTTCACTGTTAGGTATTGTACCCCACCTTCTATGATCAAACCAGTGAAAGCTGTGGCAGACCGGCAGCTGCCTGGAATATATCCCCCTGTAAGAGGTGAGTTCAGTAGGTACATATGCATAGGGTAAGGGCTAAATCACAGCAGTTCATACCACACCATACATTTGCATTAAAACAGCTCTTTATACTTTCATAATGCATACAAGTATGCTCCTGTAACCTTGATTCCTTCATATCAGTCTGCGTTGTCATCATGCAGTTCCCTATTCTTTAACTTCAAAGTCATCACCATTTAAAATACTCTCTCTTGATTCTGCCTTCTTCAACTCCACATCATCCTCACACACATTCTCTCACTTAATCAAACCTTCATTCACATACAAATATCTATCAGACTATGGCATAACACTTAGCTGTATGTGTGGTGTGTGTGTGTGGTGGAAAGAAAAATAAAAGTAGAACCTTTATTTTCCCCAGGTTAGTCAGACCAGGGAATAGAGGTGATTTAGAGTAGTGGGAGAAAGAGGATGGCTGTGCAGCCCATGAGTAGATAGAATGTTCAAAAAAGGTAGTTGGATAAGTTAAGAGGTTATGTGGCATGCTGTAATTCCATTTCTACACACCTAACCTTTGTCAATGACAAGCACTATTACTGGAAGGGGGCATTGCTAGCATTGGTCCAACACTGCTGTATCATGTCTGCAGTCAGAGCATTAAAATGCAAGTTATCTAAAGGAGGGTCATGTGACTTCCCCTCTACTTTATAGTGGCTGAGTAAGGAATTCTCCTGATTCAGGGCAGCCATTTTTGACTTGGAGCCCAATCCCTAATCCTTGCAGTGGACCTGGTACTCTTAGTTGATCTGCTGCATGATCTTATCTATGAAGTCAGTCTTTGGACAGACTTGGTCCTCCCTTTCACAGATGGTCTTCAGGAGGGTCTGTATCAGCAAACATTTGGATTCTGGTGAATCCTGCTGGTTGGCCTCATCTGCCAACCCTGGGAGGTATGCCCCCAAGGTAGGTCCGATTGTCTGTTTGAGGATCCGGACCTGGTCAGCTTCCAATAAACTTAGCATCTGGCAGTGATGCTGCACTTTCTCCAGATGATACATCGCATTATTTGATGGCTACCCCGCCACCTTGTTGCTGAGGAGGTAGGACCGATGGGGCATTTTGTATGTGACCCTAAGTGTTGCAACTTGCAAATTCTCTATCATCCTATTACAGCCAGAATGATCAAAGCTCTGAGACCACTCAGCATTCTTACATTTCAGTGTCTCATTTGCTCAAGACAATAGGGCATGAGGGGATGTGGCTTGGGATCTGAGGAACATGGCAGCTTAAGTGAAGAGCTCCTGTGAGTTGGGGAGGAATCCAGTGATCCACACAGCAAACCCCATCAGAGAGCAGTTGGGACTTGAGTAAATATCTCCCATAATGGTCCAGTAACAAAAAGACTCAATAGCGGTAGATACACAGCACCTGGTTGATTAGGCCGGGAAGATCAAGGTGGCAAATTCATTATAGCAAGGTGAGTGCCGCAGGCTGCAAATGCAGTTACAGTCATCGATGGTCCTAAGCTTACTGAAATGTTCAATACACTAGTCCAGCAGATGTTGGAGGTAACGGTGTCCTCCAATGCAACCACTCTGGCCATCCATCAGCTGGAAACCAGGATCTTTCATACTGAAAGACAAACAATGGCAAACAAGGCTGCTATCACTGACCTCCATTCTGTTATGAGGGAGCAGAATCACACCATTTAGGATCTGGCAGCCAAGGTAGATGATCTTGAAAACAGAAGTCAGAGGAATAACCTCCATATCCTGGGGCTGTCAGAAGGATCTGAGAGAGGCTGTGTAACTGATTTTTTATATGAAGAGCCACCTAAAATACTACAGCATGATTTACCCCCTGGGTTCATGGTAGAGAGGGCTAATCAGACCCTAGGTCCTGCTCCTAAAACTGGAGAAAGGTCCAACCTATATTAGCCCATATCCTAAACTACATGGACCAAGATTGGGTCCTGGAGAGCCAGAGAGTTGGGGCAACTAAGTTTCAATGGTCACCAAGTTTTGATTTTCCAAGATTACTCCAAAGATCTGGCCATGCGCAGAAAATAATATGCTTCTGTGCAAGCAAAGCTACATGAGCTGGGAATCTCTTTTTCCCTTAGATATCCATCTACGATGCAAATTATGATTAATGCCTCCCCTCTATCCTTTTCTACGCCGGAGGCGCTTGGAGACTATATGAGGCATACATGCCCAGAACACAGGGCAATCTCTCCCCAGAACACTAAGATCTCCACACAAGCTCAAGATATTAACCCAGGGCAGCATGGTAGAACTTTATCCCCAGTATTGGGAGACATGGACACCACAGATGAGACGCTGAGATTTACAGCATGACTCCCTCCCAGAAGTCACAAGAGGCACCAGTTGGATCGACACCACAAGAGACAGCACCCAATGGAGTGCCCATTAATGGATCCCTCACCCTCCTCACCCACAGAAGAAGAAGAGGTGATCACTAGCCCATATTTTACAAAGACTCAATTCGAGCAGCTGGGAAATCCACCAGAAGAAAAACAGTAAGTACCAGAGGTGATGACACCGGAACAATGGGGGGACCATCCCCACAGGCCACAAAGGTCAGAAGAAGATCTGCAATCATGGGACTCAGATAACACAGCTGACTTCCCAGGGCAACAATCACCTCCTCAAGATAGATCTAGCCTCTCCAAAGCAGCTAATTCATGAAAGAGACAATGGGGCCCTTTTTTGGGGGGCAGGACTTGAACATCACTGTTGCCTCAGATAACTTGTGAATAAGTATACGTCTATGTATATATATATATATATATATATATATATATATATACACAAATAGGGGCTGCATCATGCAGAAAAGAATGAGGGAGGAGTCCATACCTGGGGCAAAGAAACAGTCGTCGGAAGGGGAAGGAACTCGGTGAGTAGAATAGGTCAATTTAGAAACAGGTAAGGTTCTAGACATGGGGAATGGGATGAAGGTACAGATTAGTAGAATAACATCTAATGGGTAAAGAATATGGTGATGGTATATGATTTGGGGCAAACATGAGGATCCATGCTAGGAGGGGAAAATAACCACACAGCATGGCTGGCATAGCTAGCTCATAAAGGGCAAGGTGAGGGGATTACAATTCTTGGATGTTTTTTTCCAGGGACTGGGGATATCTACACCAGTAAGGTTACTTTACTGTTTGCTCCCTTCTTTAGAGGTTGTAGGTATGTGGAATCTGACTTAATGGCACCTCAAGGCCCAACTCACAGGTACTTCATTAGAGGGCCTACCACAGAAGATGTCTCGGCATCTTAAGGGAAAGCAGGGAATAATTACTCTCTGCACATTTCAGGTCCCTTTTGCCACCCCTCATAGGAGATGGTCTAGGCTAACTGGGGAGCTAGATTTCCTGACTCATATAGCTGTTTACTCACAAGCACTGCTAGGTGCAAATGTAAATAAGTTATTTTTGTTATTGTTATTGTTATGGGGTTACTAGGGGTACTGCAGGGCTCAGAACTGGGTCCAGTCCTTTTTAACATCTTTATAAGTGACATTGCAGAGGGACTGGAAGGAAAAGTATGCCTCTTTGCAGATGACACAAAGATCTGCAACAGGGTTGATACACAAGGAGGTGTGGAAAGGATGAGAAGGGACTTGGCAAGGTTGGAGGAATGGTCAGAAGTATGGCAGCTAGGATTCAATGCAAAGAAGTGCAAAATAATGCACCTGGGAAACAAAAACCCAGGGGAAGAATACACAATGGGGGGGAGGTAGTAACAAAAACAAAAAAGGAAAGGGACCTGGGGGTAATCATATCAGATGGCCTTAAGGTTAGCAAGCAATGTAAGACGGCAGTAGGGAGAGCTGGGGTATACTAGGATGCATAGGGAGAGGCATCACCAGCAGAAAACAGGAAGTTGTTATCCCTCTGTACAGACAGTTGGTGAGACCCCATCTGGAGTACTGCATCCAGTTCTGGAGACCTCATCTCTGCAAGGACATAGACAGGATAGAGGCAGTCCAAAGGAGGGCAACTAGAATGGTGCAGGGTCTGCAAGAGAAGCCATATGAGGAGAGACTAAAAGAGCTTAATATGTATACCCCTGAGGAAAGAAGGGGGGGGACATGATAGAAATGTTTAAGTACCTCAGTGGAATCAACACAGTCCAAGAGGGTAGCATCTTTCAGAAAAAGGGACATGCAAGAACAAGGGGACACAATTTAAAGATGGGGGGGGCAGTTCAGGGGCAATGTGAAGAAGTATTTTTTCACAGAGAGGGTAGTGGATGCACAGAACAGCCTTCCTGAGGAGGTTGTGGGGTCTAAAACTGTGGGAGAATTCAAGAATACATGGGACAGACATAAGACAATTCTTGTGGGGGGGAAGGAAGAAATAGGCTGTTGGTTAACTAAGATCTGCGGCTTATCCTGTAGGTAGAGAAATAAGCAGACTAGGTGGGCCAAGCGGTCCTTATCTGCCATCAAAGTCTATGTTTCTATGTTTCTATTGTTTTTGTTATTCTTACTGTTTCAATGTACTGTTTATAGTAGTTCAAGATTTGGATAGAAGAGGGCAGCATATTCCACAAATTGTGGCAACAGAACTGTAGACAGCATGATAGAGGCAAGCTGGTGTGAATTAAGATGTGGGATATGCAGCAGAGATATGATGCCCCCCCCCCCAATTTAGGTTTCTTTACAGATTACAAGATACAAGTGCTTGGCTGTAGGGACAATAGCTGAATTATCAGCCTATACATGGAATGTCAGGGGTCTAAACACCCCTATAAAACAGAAAAAAGTATTGTCTTACCTAAGGAGGGAGAGGGCACACATTGCCTTTCTACAAGAAACCAAGCTGACAGGGAATGACCATGCCACACTAATTAAAGACCAGGTGGGGATTGAAGTTCATGCTTGTGCTCCAACAAAAAGATGTGGGGTGGTCATCTTGATCCACAAAAGCTTACAGTGGGGTATCATTAAAACTAAAAAGGATCCACAGGGTCGCTGAGTAATGGCACTGGTAGACACACCTGAGGGGCCACTGATACTTGTTAATATATATGCCCCAAATGAGGATGACCCTATGTTTTTTCAGGAGGTGTCAGACAAAATGGGGTTGATGGGGAAGAGTAGGGTTCCTACACTGATGGGAGGGGACTGTAATCTGGCTTTGATTCCAGTTATGGATAGAAGTGACTTGGGGAAGGAGTCCCACTCAAGAGGGACTATAGCAATGCAACATCTCATGCAAGAGTACAGCCTGATTGATATATGGAGATTGGGGGCACCCTAAGGACCAATACTATACTTTTCAGTCCAGGGTCCATGGCACTTACAGCAGATTGGACTACTGGCTAATCTCCTCCAGTTTATCACAGTTGGTGATATGTACTAGTATTTTAAAGGTACCTGTATATGTATGTAATAGGATATGCCCTAGTGCATAATGCAGTACAATTAGTTTAAGCTAGATTAGGTTAGAATGGTGTATATAGTTTATGTGAACAAAAAATATATATGTAATAGCTTTGATACAGTCTAAGGCTGTTTCCCTTTGTCTCATACAGTTCAGTTGGGGAGATCCCAGAACCACATGAAGGTGAGAAACCCCAGTCACCAGATGCCTTGATGGGAGTTGATCTGACTTTGTTTTCTTCATGGTGGTTTGATTCTTCCTTCTAAGTTCAGGTATTTATCATTCATAGATACAACATGTGGTACAAGATGCCCAAACCCTTGGGCAGTCAAGATAATGTGGTAAGAATATGCTTCTAAACACCACAGGCATTGTATGTGGGAAGTGAATACATATCTATATCCTGTATGACTGTTTTGTGTATCTGTACAACAAAAACTGAATGAAAATTTATAAAAAAAAAGACAATAGGACATCCACCTTTAAAGCCTGTTGTATTTCATTCTGCAAAGCAAACACTTTAGTTTGCAAAGCTTGACAAACAGCAATCAAGGCAGCAACTATCAAATCTTTACCAACCAGGACATTATTCAAATGACCTGTAGCCTTCTGTGCCTGGCACAGAACCATTGGTCTATCCTGTCCATCCAGATAGTGCATATTGCACAGGTGTTGTTTGGTGCTCCACAGCTAGCATGGAGTTATCCAGTCCTACTTGAAAAGTGGGAAAATTTAAGACATCTGTAATGAGCTCATAATTTGTTGACATTTTGGTGGGGTTTCCTTTACATTACACTATAGTGACAGGAGACCAAGGGCTTACCAGTTCACCCAGATCTTCAAATCAAACAGGTGTGTGCCCTGGTAGCAGTGGCACTACATATTGAACTGTGACTTGAGCAGTAGGTGGATGCTCTTGACACCTCCCTTTATTCTAACTGGATACCTATGAGTCTTTTGGCGTTGGGTCCATCAAAACACATCCAGCCATGGTCACCGCTTTGTTGGCAGATTCTATGATGTGTAGGCAGAAACACAACACAAGACCAAAGGTGTCACAGGAAATAAACAATTTATTACCACAATGGACAAAATACAAGCACAACAAATGTTACCTGTTAGGGAGTCATAGGACCCACTAGTGTTGGTATTCTTATAGCATTTGGATTCAGTTTAGTGAAGTCTGCAGTTTGTTCTTATATCCAGCAAACAGTTTGTTATACAAAATGACAGTTATTCTTCCAAATAAGACAAAATATATGATCTCACATATACTCCCATTGGTAGGTGCATCTTGATGTTTCTCTTACGCTCCATCTTGCAAGCTGGGCCAACTCATCAAAGCAAGCTGGATTGGGCCAGTTTGGGCAGAAAAAGGACAGTTATGTTTGCCTTCTAATAACCTTGTTCTAACAAAGGAGTCAGTATAACAGAAGCTGACTATTGTGAAAAAGTTGCAGCAGTACATTCAAGGACACACAGAGAACAGAGTGTGTGTGTGTGTGTGTGTGTGTGTGTAGACAGTAGACTATTATGTCATAGTACTGTGTGAAACGCGGACTTCTGCTGGTGAAATTACTGTAGAATGACCATTCCACTGGTTGAGTTTCCATCAGAATTTCGCTAGTTCTTCTACAGAATTCCGCATACTGTTATTTGTGGAATAATATTCCGCGGAACAACATTTTTCTGCAGAAAATTGATCAACAACAATTTCCACAGAAAATAATGAGATCCACAGAATAATATTCTACAGAACTGCATTTTTTTCTGCAGAAAATCATGATGCAACTATTTTCTGTAGCAGAATTGCACCATTCCGTTCCTGGCAAAATTCGGCAGAATTTCGGCAGAATTTCATTCTGATAGAATTTGAAAATTCAACATAGCACTACTATGTTATGCTGAAAATCATACCATATGCAATGCAAAAAAAGAGTCAGGTGGCACAGTGGTTAGTGTAGCAGTTAGGTGGCACAATTAGGTGGTCTACACTGAGTCCTAGGAAACCTGTAAAACAAGAATAGAAATGTAGTCACACAAGGTGCATGCACAGGCAGCAGAAGAGTTGGCAAACTGAATGAAGATCCACCCACTACCAAATCTCTTCATAACTTTGATTTTACACCAGCGGCAGAGTACAGTCCAGTCTCATTCAGCACCCAAAAATTGCCACTGATGAATCCAAAAGTGTGGTTACTATATTCAGCTCAGGAGTGAAGGTCTTTGTAAAACAAAAACAGTGGCACTGAAAATCTCAGGCAAGAAACTGGCATGAAGGATGGCAACATCTTCCACTGTCACAGACACAATAGATATAAAGATGATGCTTCAACAAGTCCTGCAAGAGATTTCTGTTTTTAAACTTTCAGTGGCCATGCTAGAGAAGAAAATCCAGGACCTTCAACATAAGATGAGGGAGGCAGAGATTTTTTTTGTCATACATCGATGACATGGACATAAGATGATGGACACAGAGACATTTTTGTCATACACTGATGATATGGACATACAGCATGTGACAAGGATCTAGGAGCCAGAACAGATCAAAGAGTGTCCTGCGAGAGAAGGCACTGGATGCAGAAAATAGAAGCCATCAGAATACCTCTGATCCGTGGACTTCCCCAGACATGTGGAAAAGAAAAATGTATGTGCCTTCCTACAGTGCAAACTCCTTGGACTGCTGAAACACACCTGGAAATCTTGACTTGAGCTACAGAGAGCCCTTGAGTCAGTCCCCTGAGAGGAAGAGAGACCCCAACCCATCCTTGAACATTTTCTGATGTACACAGACACGGATAAAAATATATCTCTCTTGAAACACCATGGTCCCTAACCCTGCAAGGGCATTGCATTTACATTTTTTCAGACTACTCCAATCAGTTGGCACAGAAACATAAGGGGTATACAGACATCAAAAAAGTGCTGCAAGAGCAAACTGCCTTTACAAGCTGCAATATCTTGTTAAGCTGGCTAGCACCTAGAATTGTATCTCACACACTTTCAACACCTTTGATGAGGCACTGGGATACATCTAGCAGCACTGCTGTCAAAAGGCTTAGCCTCAGCCGAGTGATCCACAAATATCATACCCAGCACCCACAGCAGCAATCATTCTGGATACCGCACAATTTCCCCAGGCTGCTGGCAGCAGCAGACAGGACTTTATGGAGTAGCAGACCTCCAATTCTAAATGGGCAATTTGAAGTGGAACAGACAGCTAACACTCTAGACAGAAACAGGGCAGTGGTTTGGCAAGGGAGAGCAGCAAGGACTTGGGACATTCAGCCAGCAGGTCAGGCTCTGCAGGGGATCCAGCAATGAAGAAACTGGGCAAGCCACTGATCTTCCCACGGAACACGCTGCACTGCAGCTCTCCTGTTAAGCCTCACAGCTTCTCATAGACCCATCAGCCAACCCAGTAAATGATGTGGGCGGAGAGAGTGGCAGCAGACCAAGGTGATACTTGAGTGATGGGAGCAACAAGTCTAAAATGGGCTGGAGTCTTAGCCCAAGAGGCAGCAGTATGACTCTCAAATTGCTGAACTGTGATTGCTACAAGCACTGACTCAGTCTAAAACTGGGAGGCGTGTGTCCTTTCACTGGTATAATTGATTAGCTCTGTTACTGCATGTAACATCTGGTTGCCAAGTTTTCTGACTGAACTGTGTTTATGGTCCCTTCCCCTGGTACCCTTCCATCCTCTACACTCAGCTGTAGACACAGTGGATAACTGCACAGTCACAAGCAGCAGGTGCTCTGGCTATGATTCCCAAGATCCACTGGTGCTCCCCCACCTTGGTATCCTTGGAGGAACTTGCAGATGGTCGAGGCCCAATCAACATCTGAGGATAATTCCTCCAATGCCTCCAATCCAGTTTACTGCATTGAAACTGGTACTGGCATATCTGGACTCTTAGGAGGGCACAACAATTGAGCATCCACCCCCGGGCAGCAGCAGGTGTCCTGCACTGCTAACTCTGCCTCACAACTATCTCTGATGGTGGTACAGTTTTGAGGCATCAAATTATGACAGGACCAATAGATGTGAGTTGGGATTATCTGTAAAACAAATGACATTAATGCTCAATGAAAGCTTGTGGTGGAAGCTCCGCCCCCCCATAGCCTCTCCCAGTTACTAGCCCCCTATGGCCTTGACCAAGCACATTCATCATCAGCTCTTGCACTCCAGTGAGGCATCATCCATGTAGTGCTGCTCAAATATTCCTAGATAACAGCTGGTGCTGATGGTGCAGGCTGGGCTGCCACAGTGCCAAGGAGGATGCAACTGGCAGCCCATGCACTGCTCAGCTATGCGAGGCAAGGAAGCTTTCTCACTCATGACTACAACACACCAGAGGGTCAAATAAGCCATGAACTTTGGGCTAACTGTAGAGAACAGGCAATGCTTAGCACACTACCGGCCTCCCCTTGCAGGTCTGATCTGCATGACTCATCACAAACCAAAAACAAAAAATTGATCAGAAACCTCCTGAGCAGGAGAGAGATGGTGGCATAGCCACTGCACATCCTGGTGGGCCTGAGGGCTTAGCAACACCGTGGATGCTTTGTGCCTGTGTGGCTGGAGTCAGGACATGGGAACTAGGTCAACGATCTGCTGGAGCATCAACATAGCCAATGGCATTAGGACCCGTACTACTGTCTCTGTGGGGGAGGAGCAATAATCAATTCTCAGTGGCAGTGGTGCAGTTTATGACAAAGTTCCATGAGGGCTTCCACTCCTCCCCTACCTGTAATCCTTCCTCGGGGGTGGTAGTGCAGCTGGTTACCAGGCTCCACAGGAGCCCTCGCTTCTCACCCCCCTCTCTCCATTGCTTGACTTAGACCTGATGTGAGGGGAAGAATTAATACAGTACTCTTATGTGCTGAAGCCTTATTTAATAATGGACAGACCCCTGGCACCTGCTCGCCCTCCCCCTCCCCCCATAACCTGACTGGTGAATACACAGTCTGAGCACCACTGAGATGAGTGAGTAAACAATAATCAAGTATCCATAGGCTTCATCTGGGTATATTTCATCACTGCTCATCAGTCCATCCTTACTCTCTCATAGTATGCAAAGGCTGGCTGGTACTAGTTTGTGCCATTTACTGTACCTGGCAGTACATTCTCCACTCCTCAGTTCGACCAAATGCAAGCATGTAGTCTGCAAGGCATCCAATTTGGTGGTCCTTCCACCGCTCAGCTTGGACATTGCAGCCCTACCAAGGTAAGCATCTGTTAGTACACCATTGGTTAAAGTTCCACGTTATTCAGTTATTTTTGGTATTCTTATCACTCTTGTTATTCTTACTAGTGTTGTTTCAATGGTTTTGTACCTTCATCTTTTGCTGATCTATACTATATGTGGGACATACTGTTCATGTGACAGACATGTTTCCCCCTTGAATACTAGCAAAGCAAATACTGTTTTTGTAAGTATTAATGAAACAACATGCTCCCAGTCAAGATAGTGGTTCGGTGCAAACATACCAATGGGGTGGCCCCTCTCTGCTCTGGCTCACACTAATAAGATGTGGCAGGGGCGTCACTTAAATCAATCTCCTGGAATATTAAGGGAATACACTCCTTTATAAAAAGATGGAAAACACTTGGCCACTTTAGGTGAGGGTGGAATGGTGGAATTGCCTTCCTGCTGGATACTCATCTTACTTGCTGAGACAAACAGCAAATAAAATGGATCTCTCATGTCTTCGGTGGTTTTACTATAGCACTTCAACAGCACTAACACCGACATCCCCGACAGTGACAGACACTATGGCGAGTGTCGATATTGTACTGTCGGGGATGTCAGTGTTTTTCCATCAGGGGGCTGCTCCCCTGAACCCTCCATGTGGGGGGGGCTCTGTCCCCCACACCCCCGGTCTCTAAATATCTAACTCTGAGTCAGAGTTGGACTGGGGGGGGCAACACCGGGAGCCACACTGCCAGTGTCTGCAGTGTTCCAACACAGCAACTCACTGAATCCAGGTGAAATCTGACTCTGTGCTGGACTTCGACGTTGTGGTGTAGATCTTGTGTCAGTACACTGTTCTTAGGCAGCTCCAACAGTTCCAAGCACATGGCTATCCTACTACATAAATGTGTGCCCTTTCTGTGTAACATGGTGAAAACTGATGCTGAGGGACCACTACGTACTAGTACAGGGCACTCTATATGGGCATGAGGTTACCCTATGCAACATGCACAGGCCCAACCAGACAGATGCAGCCTTCTTTACTGAACTTGCACAGATTCTTTTGGAGCACCTGCATGGGTAGCTCATTCTGGGAAAGGATGCAACTGTCATGCTGGACAAGTTCCTGGACAGGTACAAGGCTACCACTGGTCCTCCTTCTCCAGAGGCAAAGATGCCTGAGACATTAAAAATAAACCTGGGCCTCACAGACATTTGCTGACTAATGCACCCTACAAACAGAGAATGCTTTTTCTCCACCCCTGCACTATTTGTACTCTTGGACTGATATCTGTCTCACCCCCATCATAATGGACACGTGATGTGCCTGAGGTATAGATAGGTCTCATTGGACTATGCCCAGTTTCCTTTATCTGGCTGCCAGTTGGCTACAAACATTCCCAATGCAGGCACTGTAGCGTTACTACCTCATTCCTAAAGGATCTGACCTTTAAATCATCTTTAATGGCAGTTATCAAACTCTATCTAGAAACCAGTAATGCGACAGACATGTTTGTAGCCAACAGGTGTGGCACAATAAAAACCTTCCTGAGAAGCTGGTGCATTAGCTATGCATCCAATTTAAAAAAAGTCCCACTCAAAGGATCTAGAGGAGTAGCTGAAGAGGCTCAAAGAGCTGGAAGATCAATATGCTGATAAATGGCAGTGCTCCCCATCCTTCCTAGCTGACATTACTAGACAGTAAGATTAACATGTGTCTGCACCAAAAGGCAAAGTATGCCCTATTTCATCTCTCACAGCCCTTTTCGAGAGCTGGTGAGGGGCTGGGCAGACTGCTGGGATACCGCCTTAAAAAGTGCCAAGAGAAGCCTAAAATCCCAATGGTATACCATGAGTATAGCAACTGAAAATGGGCACCACATCAAAATGGCAATTGGGCACTATACTCATGGGCTACCCTGCAAGGGGTAGCGATTGTACATGATCACTATGGTAGTATATGGTGACAGGACGGCGGGGATAGCGAGGGGAAGGGGAGGGACAGGGATTGGTTTTGAGTGATGGGTGTACCTGCTGCCACCAAGCTAGGCATATGGTGTGGTGGTGTGGGTGGCTAGCTCAAGTATAACAGGTACAGGATGTGGGATCGGCTGTGGGAAACATTTTGCCACTGCCTGTGGCCGTGGCACTTAATTTTTTTTGGTCCAGGGATTTTTCCCCCTCCCTGACGTGCACCCACCCTGGAGTTGAGAATCCTTATTCAGGGGGGTGTGGGGGACAAAGCCCCCCCTGCAAAAATTTTATTTTGATTCCAGATGTCGGGTCTCTTGAAAGTGTATATCATCCATTTGCTTTTCGGTGATATACACTCGCCATAACAAAGATCGCTATTCTGTGATCGCTAGCATGACATGGATCAAGGAGTCCACTGAATAGAGCCTGACAGACCTGCAGACATTAACAATGAATTTCAGCACTTCTGTGAGACTCTTGGAGAGATCCCTAACAGAGTTGGACATGACAAACATAACAAAGCCCTTAGAGCTCCTGTGCCTCTCAGCAGAACTGTGGGAACACCTGGACAGGCCATTCTCAGCACTGGAGCTGGGAATCACCCTCTGCAGCATATCAGAAAACAAAGCACTGAGAGGGTAGCCTACCTGCAGAATTTTTGCCAGTCTTCAGTGATTCACTGCTAGGTCCACTGAGGGCACTGATGAGGTTTGCCACCTAAGAGAATTTTCAGCATTGACGAGAACAACTACAATATCCCTCATTCCAAAATCAGGTAAGAATCCCACAGCCTGTGGCAGTTACCAGCTGATCTTGCTCATCTGTGCACATTGCAAAATCTTTGACAAGATGTGGCAATGCAGCTCCAGTAAGTACTTCCAAAGCTGGTGGACAGAAACCAGGTCAGATTCACTCCTTTCCCCCATTGGAAGGGCTCTGTCAACACCAGGAGGCTGCTAAATCTCCTTTGGAAGACAAGCTACCACCACCACCCATCAGCTCTGGCCTTTCTTGATGCTGAGAAAGCGTTTGACTAGGTGGAGTGGGAATTCTCTTCCACACAATGAGGACCTTCAGCATAGGTGAACTATTTATCCAGATGGTAAGGACAATATACTGAGAAGCACAGGCTTTGGTGATCACTAACTCCAAACAATCAGCTGCCTTCCCCTAGGCAAGGGCACCATGCAAGGTTGCTACATTTCACTGCTGCTGTTCATACTCACCTTAGAACCCCTGCTCCAGGTCATCAAGAGGTGAGACGACACATATGGAGTTCAGATGGGAGGACAGCAGAAAGTTCTAGCCTACACGGACAATATTCTGCACACACTGACTTGTCTGGAAGTCTCAGTACTGGAGACACTCCAGCTCTTAGAACACTATGGCCAGCTGTCAGGCTATAAAGCTAATGTGTATGAGTCCCAGCTGCTGACCTCAGGAAAGAATACATTGTCAGTATGCTGCTGCTATGAGAACACTTAATGACTGTGTACCTGTGGGTGTATACTTTGAGGCTGCATTTGTATATACTGTATATCTCATTTTAATTTGAATTATTTTAATATAATTGATTTTTTGTAACTGTAAATTTGTATTGTATCCCTATAGTTCTCCCTCTTCCCCAGGCATGGCTGAAAACAGGTGTTTGATCCAGTCCACTTTCCTGGTAAATTAAATAAATACAGACATACATACACAAATAAATAAATAAATAAATAAGAAGGCAAAATGACGACAGAGTTTCTCCTGGATGTTACACCTGGTTCCAAACCATATAAAATATCTTGGAGTGAATTTTATTTGGGCACTTAAGTACTGTATCTAGGTAAGCTCAATCTAACACCTCTGTATGCAGCCATAAAGAAAGACCTACAGAGGTGGAGCAAACTGTATCTAATGCACTGGGGCAGGACTCACGTACAATAAATCATGGTAACCCTGATGATTATGTTCGTCCTGGCTAACTCCCTCTCAAATTACACCCAGTCATACTCAAAAGCACACACACAAAAATGCTGGACTTTCTGGTGGGTGCTGGCCCTCAGCAGCTCAGCTTGAAGAAACTCATGCAGACTGAAAACAGAGTGGGGCTTTATTTCCCAGACTATGTGCAGAAACATGAAGCTCACTTGCTTCTACTGCTGTCTGAAATCACCTCCAGTAGCGCCCAACCTTACATGCCCAAGTGGGCGGAGTGTGATGCTGCCTCTTGGGCAGTGATCTGGACAGAGCAATACAGTTTGGGGGTCTCCAGAAACACCTAACGGATCATCCAACTATATTGGCTACAGCTAATTGGAAAATGTGAGCTAGGCTTATGGGCTGGCATCCTGTGCACTCACTCATGTTTTCTCTCTAGAAAAGTAAACATATTACCAGAAGTGGGAAACCTATTTAATGGAGCAATTGGGACTCTAGAGGTGTGCTGCACTTGAGGAACCTGCTAGATCTGGACAGGCTCCAAGACTACATTCACTCACCAAGCAGCATCATTGGCAGTTCCTCTAACTGAGACATGTCCTAAGTGAACTTCTGAAACAGTCTCTGCAGTCACAAACCTCCAACAAACTGGATGACAACTTGTATCCACAGCAAGGAAGCCCCTCAAAAGGAAACCACATCTACAAACACCTGCTGAGTCTCCAACAGACCACACTGACCCCCTGCTGCTCAGATGGGCACAGCAGCTAGGCTCTGAGATCTCATAGCAGGCGTGGCACACCTGCTGGGTAAATCTGCTCAGAGCCTGCAGAGATACACATAACTGCTTCATCCAGTTCAAAGTCCTTCATTAATGGCATAGAACACCACAGCAGTTACACAGATGGGGTCTCGTGCACATGGCTGCCTGCTGGAGATGTGCAGAAGGCAATGGAACAATCACACACCTACTATGGTCCTGTCCAAAGCTGCACAAGTTTTGGAAGGAGGTCAGGAATGCCTGCAGCACTATTCATGACACAAAGTTTAATCTGATGTCTGTAAATGTGATGCTGAGCTGTCAAGACCCCACTCTCAGGAATAGCTCACTTTCACCTGCACATGGCTGTTGAGTGCACTGGTGACTGCCAAGTGCATAATCCTGTGGCACTGGTAGAAGCAGCAATCACCAGAACTAGCAAAGTGACTCACTGAGTTTGGTAAAGCAGCCATCTTTCAAAGAGTGCATTACATGACTATAGACAAGATTCATCAATACAAGGCCAAATGGGGGCTCTCCTCTCCTCAGTCTTCTGTAAAATGTCAGAGGGGCATTACATGCCACAGTACCTCACCTAGCCACAGCAGTCCCTTAATCTGCACCTACTGGTCCCAGCATCTAATCTCCCTTTCTTCCTCCTTACCCCCCACCATGAGACCCCCACCTTATAGGTGTGTCTATTAGGTAACAGAGAAACATAAAAACATAGAATTTGATGGAAGATAAGGACCACTTCACCCACCTATTCTATTCATTTTGCCTACCTGTTTCATATACAGCAGATCCCAAATGATCTGTGGCTTACCCTCTCTTTCCTATTGCTAGAGTTCCTTTATGTCTGTCCCATGTGTTTTTGAATTCCCCTAATGTGTTTGCCCCTAAAACCTCTGCTGGCAGGCTCTTCCATGGATCCACCACCCTTTCCATAAAAAAATACTTTCTCATTTTACCCCTAAGTCTATCCCCCTCTATCATCATATCATGGCCTCTTGTTCTTGAATATCTTTTTTTTTTAAAGATGCTACCATCTTGTACCTTATTCACACCTTTGAGGTTTTGGAAAGTCTCTATCATATCCCCCATCTCTTTCCTCCAGGGAATACATATTGAGATCCTCCATTCTCTCCTCATGCCTTTTGGTGCAGCCCCTGCACCATTTCTGTCACTCTTTTCTGAACCGTTTCTACTCTGTCTATGTCCTTCCAGAGATGTGGCCTCCAGAACTGGACATAGTACTCTAGATGAGTTCTTGCCAATGTTCTACACAAAGGCATCACCACCTCCTTCGTTCTGCTGGATATACCTCTCCCTATGTACCCGAGCATTCCATTCGCTCTCTTCACAGCCTTCTCACAGTGTTTGGTAACCTTTAGATCATCAGATATGATTATTCCAAGGTCTCTTTACTGTTTAGTGGCCATCAGCACCTCCGCACATCATGTCCTCCTCCCCTGCATTTCTGTGCCCGAAGTGCATGATCTTGCACTTCTTTGCATTGAATCTTAACTTTCACGCCCTTGACAACTCCCCAAGCTTGCTTGCAGTGGCATTCCCCAGTATGAAACCCAATTCTGCAGCATTTTATAGCACTCTGTGACACTGCCAGGATGAAGTGAAAGCAACAGTTTCCTGAATGACAAAAGGGAATAATTGCCATTGAAATTGCATTGCTTTATTCGGTAGGTCTGCTGCAGTATACTGCAGAGTGCTTTAAAAGTGGGTTTCATCCTGAGGGATGCCACTGGAGGTCCTTTCTCATTTTCTCTACCACTCCTGGAGTGTCATCCACATTGCAGATTTTCATGTCATCTGCAAAGAAACACACCTTCCCTTCTAGCCCCTCTGCAATGTCACTTATGGCATTAAAGAGGACTGGTCCAAGCACTGATCTCTGTGAGACTCAGCTGGTCACCGCCCCCTGTTTGCATAATAATGATCCTGTTACACAGTACAGGAGGAGGGACCACTTTGATTCCACAGAAGCTCTGAGTGGCTTCTTTAAAGATGAAGCCACAGGAGATCATCACATAGGTGATGCAATAGCGCTAATCCCATAGTGCGATACCCGCAGCTCAGCCTCCTCTTCAGCTGCACAGTGAAGCAGCAAAGAAATACAAGTAGCGTTCGGGATAATGGCACCGAAGCATGAGTTCTAACATTGATTTAAATTGTTTAAATCTTACTTTGGAGTTACCAGATGGTCTCACAATTACAAATTCAGCATAAACTGGTGAGTGGATCCACATTTTAAGTGAACATTGAACTACATGAACAAATATTTCTAAAATGGTTAAGGTAGTATTCTGACCAGTTCATTAATTTTTCTTTTCCTCTAAGCTTTGAATGGCAAACCTATAGACAAATAACAAAGAACTAAAGCCACAGTAAAAACAATAATTAGGTATGTAATACATTTATTAAGAGGGGATTTGAACATCAGATATTTAAAATTTAAATCTAAGACGTGCTAGAGAATTATAATCTCTCCCCCAACACCCTTTAAACTTTTTAGTTTGACGTAGTAAGACCAATAAGATGTTTTAAGTTAAATACAACATTAGAGAATAGAGTTATAAATAAGAGGGTATAAAATAATATAAAAGTGAAAGGAATTTGATTTTATTTTTCAGACCAAGTTATATTATTTCTCATTCAGTGTGACACTGGTACCATTGGATTGATATAGCTGGTATGTTCCATCTGCACACAAGATTAATTATGTCTTGTCAGAATAATGTAATATTTTTAAGATACATGAAAATGAGTATTTAAAAGGTTAAAAGGCAAATATTTTCATTATATCTTATAGACCTTATGTTCTGATGAAGGGACAATTAGTCCTGAAACATTAACGTAATGAATAAGAAACAAATATTATATATGGGAGAGCATCAAAGTGTTTTTGGATGATGAAGAAAAATAAAAGAAGAAAGTTATTTTCTGAAACAGTATCAGAGTTTTCCTTGGAGTAGAGATCATAACACCCACACCAGTATGCTAATACTGTGGAACACAGACAGTGCAGGTGGGAATAGTGACAGTGTGCAAAATCACTAAATAGTCTATGCATGGTTGTGCACCCTGTCACTGTTCCCTAGCAAAGGATAAGTTCTCTGCTGGGAGGAGGGTCCTCATAGCAGCTGCCATGGCTTGACAGGATGAGTCATATGCAGCAATGGAGGTGGTGCATCTGTAGAACAGGTATCGAATCCTGGTCCCAGACACATAGGATATTTCTTTCATTCGCACTTTGTATGGATTCAGTGTACAACCCCCACAATTGATTATTTTAGTTGGGGGGGATTTGGGGGGGTGCAGCCCCCTCATAATGGGGGTGAATGGGGCAGAGCCCCGGCAAAACACAGTAAAATGCCACTGGCAGTGTATCGCACTGTAGTGATAGCGTGGCATACTGCTGCAGCATAATGTCTTGTGACATTGTGACCCTGTGCCTTTAAAATAAATTAGATAGGGAAAGCTTTTTTCAAATAAAAAGGTTGTAAGAGCTGCTTTAAAGACCTCCACCATGCAAGCTATATAAATATAACCAGGCAGTGAATTCAAAGTATTGGAGCTGCCAGACCAAAAGCTCTGTCCCTGAGAGTCTTAACCAGGAAGGGGTGGCAGCAAGCGGTGCAGCATTGGTGGAACATAGGGGGAGAACTGTGTTGTAAGGAGTTTGTTCAAGTGGTCTTGTCCCAAACCACATTGGACCTTGTAATTTAACAAGCATATCTTTAAAGTGACATACCACCACAAACACAGCCAGTGCAGTGCCTGCAAAACTGGCATGATATGATCATTTCAAGAGGAGCCCATTATCAGTGGGGCTGCAGCATGCTGTGCCAGCTGCAGGTGCTGCATCAAACCTGCAGATTATTTTAAGTATATAGCATTGCAGTAGTTAAACCTCAAGGTGGTGAAAGCATGGATGATCCTCTCCAGGTCTGCATGAGATAGATTCAGTTTAATCCTGGCAATGTTTCAGGGATGATAAAAGACAGATCGGACTGTAGCCAATACCTTTTGTTCTGCTATCAGTCTGCAGTCTAAAATGTCCCTCTGGTCCTTAACCACATCAATAGCCATGAAAGACTGGCCACCCTCTGAAGGAAGAAGAAAACTTCAATCAGCAGCCAAGCCCCAGTGTCCCAGCTCGATCACCATGACCTCTATCTTTCCCAGGTTGAGACATAATCAGTTTGAGGTCATCGAGCCATTTATCTCAGCAAGATGTTGTCCCAACACTGAAGCCACATTAGATGTACCAGGAGAACAAGACAAGTACAGCTGAGTATCATCCACATAGCAGTAAAACTCAACACCATACTGTCTAATGATCTCCCCCCAAAGATAGCATGTACACTGAAAATAACACAGAGGTAAGAATTGAGCCTTGAGGGACTCCACAGGATAGTGAAGAGACCCCAGTGGTAAAATTACCTAGGGTACCTGCTTCATTCTCCCTGTTATGTAGGATTTGAACCAGCAAAGAACTGTGCTAGTGAGACCCACATAGTTCTTCAGTAGATCCAAAAGCACTCCGTGATCAACTGTATCAAATGCTGACAAGAGAGTCACTAAGATCTACATAGAAAAAAGTCATTGGTCCCTCACTAAGAGGAGATCATGAGTCACCATGACAAGAGCAATCTCAGTGCTGTGATGAGCTTAAAAGCCCAACTGGAGAGGTTCATAGATGGAAAGAGTCTCCAGGTGGTCCAAAAATTGCACCACCAATACCTTCTCAATAACCTTACCTAGAAAGGGAAGGTTGGAGACAGGCCTGTAACTCACCAAAATGTGTTATTTTAGGTGGGGTCTAACCATGGCCTTTTTCAAGGCAGATGGAAAAGCTCCCTCCCTCAAGGAGCCATGGATGATTTCAGTGAACACTGGGCCCAGGAACTCACTACAGCCAAGAATCAGCCATGCTGATCTTGGGACCAGCATACAGATTGTGAGGCATAAACTAGAGACTATCCAGAGCACCTCGACCTCAGAAACAGGCCAAAACTCATTCGAGACAAACAGATCTACATCACCAAAGCTTTTTGTCTGGTGGCTGACCATTAAGAACATGGACAGCGAGTCACATGATGCTCTTGTCCCGGTAGCAGCTCTTCTCTGATCGTCCCCTCACCTCCAACCCAAATAGTACAAAAAATAAGTTAAAACTGATTTTTCTACCTAGCTTTCTGCTAACCTTGATCTACTTGGATGTCGGGATTACCTTTGCCAGCTTTCAATCCGTGTTTGAAGAAATGGTCTGAGGCAGAGATGTGGCAAGCTCCACCAAGGTGCACTCCATCACACACGCTGGATAAAGAAGTTAAACAATCCAAGGTCCAGACCTCGGGCTCCAGTCAACCTGCCACTCCTACCATGACACCTGTTCCTTTCACAGAAGAGCACTTTCTTATGGAGTTAGAAACCTGTAGAGAATCCCTCAAAGAGATTACGAACCAGCTTTAATCGCTTAGAGGAGATCTAAATGACATGGGCAGATGGGTAGGAGATGTAGAAGCTTGCACCCACTACTTAGAGAAATGGCAGGTCTGGATGGACTCAGATAATGCCCAAACAAGACAGACAATCTGCAAACTGGAAGACAAATTGGAGGATCTGGAAGGAAGAAACCTCCACAACAATATTATAATCGTTGGGCTGCGAGAGGGTGAGAAAGGGACGACGTCGATTCTCTTTACTCAGAAACTTCTGGAGTGGGTGGCTGGTTCCTCTCCTAATGGTCCAAGTTATGTGGTAGAATGGGCACATTGCGCCTATGGCCGTCTCCCCTCCTCATCCCTTTCTGATTAAACTGCTTTATTTCTAAGACAAACAATATATCCTCCAAAAGTCACGGGACTTGAAGGACATACTGTGGGAGGGTAAAAAGTTTCATTCTCTAAGGACCTCCCAGTAGCTACTAGCCAGAAACATATGGCATTTCATCCTGTGGTGGTTAAATTACTTGCTGCAGGGATAAAATTCAAGATACTTTACCCTGCATGCCTCCAGGTACTGCATGAGAATAAGTGGCATTCTTTTGATACTGTAGAAAATTCCCACAGAGATCTGAAAGACCTGCTCCCTGATCTTTTTTAAGGATGAGTGAATACCATGCATTTTTCCGGGCATCATCTCACCAGATTAGAGGAAGACCTTGCAGTAGATTGTGTGAAAACATCGGAGGAAACTAAAATGTCCTCTTCTTTTACTGCCTTACTTTCCCCATGGTGAGAATATTTGCCATCTACTGGATGTCTTCTCAAACTGTGACCCATGCAGGCACCCCAATACTGAAGCCCTTGCACCAAAGTGAGCATTCTTTTATTTTCGTCTGCCTCTTTAAACTTCCTAAATAGTACTCTATTATTATTTGGACTCATTCTTTCTGAGTGAGGACATTTGGGGAAATGTCAATGCCTCAGCTGTATGGATTTGGACTGGTTATTAGAGGTTTCTATTTAGAAGAATAGTGGAGAACCAGGAAAATCCCCAAGACATGTTGGATCTCTCATCCCTGACATATGCCAGATGCCCTTCAGTCTCCAGATGAATGAACGAATCTTATTGGGTTCTGGTGCGGGTGGGATTCTCTCTCTCTTCTTTTTTTTTATCCAGAGGAAGGGCTTCACTTTTGCTTCACCCAGGGCTACTTGATTGTTATACCTTGCAGCCATTAACACAGAACTCTGGGGTTTGTTGTTTAGCCATTTTTACACTATATGGTTATAACGTATACTTGTTGTGGTCAAGTTAGCAATATACAGTGGATTCCTAATGTATGGACAAGCCCAAGGCAAGTTGAATTTGTGCATACAATTGTAATGTGCATACAACCAGAATGCCATAGAAATGATGAGGTGCATACTGAAATCAATGGGGGCCCCTTTACAACCATAACCCACATGCTCAAAAATACACCTAAGCCATCTTAAATGGTGTTAAATGTTATTGTAAGCAATATGAAAAGTGACAGACTTTACCACAGCACATATTTCTTTTTACTAAACTGAACCCTCAGTGATGCTGATCCACTTCTGCTGCAGCAAGTGAGAGTGAATTTGACTTTCAGTGAGTAACATGAATTTTGAAGTCAGATCCTTTGCCATAAGTCCATCACCCACAGTGAGTTAATCAGAATTGAAAACAAACACAATCAAGATCATTATGGTGTTGGGGGGGGCAGGTTTAACTGGGCTTCTGCAATTGTTAAGTGGCTAGTGGATTAGCTACAGGGGGAAATCTAGTGGCTGCAAGGGAATGACACTTGAAAAAAACTGTCAAAGAGGTGACAAAGACCATCTGCGGACCTGCTGGGGAGCATGTCAAGATGAAAACAATGTGCATATAACTGAAAAACTGTGTGCATACAAATGAAATAATTAACATTGCTGGAATACGGAAAGAATTGGGACTTCAGTTTTTTGTGGATACATCTGGAATGTGCATACATCCAAATGGCATACAAGTGGAATCTACGGTATATTGCCTGTTACTGTTATTCTTATTAATCTTAAGTGCTGTTTTAAACAATTCTACTTTTGATATGGTTATAGTTGGCTCTCATAGCTGAGGTAAGCTATGTATGGTTGATAGAATGCATACTGCTGTGCTGATTAGGGATGGGGAGGGGGGCTTGGGTGGTTGGATGTGATACCATTGTTGGTGGGAGTTTCAGGCACCTGTTAAACCTGGGGGTGGGGAGAGTTAACTGGAGGGTTTCATTATTGCAGTTTATATTCTTGCTGTTTGTTCCTTGGTATATAGTGGGAAGGATTATTGGCAGACTAACTGTTGGGACCTGTTTTATACACTGTGGGGAGGGGTAGTAGGGTGGGACCAAGGGGTTGGGGAAGGGGTGGAGGATGGGACAGTAAAGATTATTATGACTTTCATGGGCTAAAGTGTTATACTATGCACTTGTTACTTACTATAAGAATGTGGGAGGTAGGGATGGATGAATGGTGGGAAGATGAGGGGTGTCTCTGGAAGTTAGTGGGCGTGAGATGTACAATATTGAGGTCTCATTATGGATCTTACGTTTTCTTCCAAAATATGTTATATATCCCATTTACCTATGGCACATAATTATAGATACTGCTCGAGGAATATTAAGGGAGCTCAATCACCAACAAAACATGTCAAAATCCACCTGCACTTTTGTAAGCTGCAGGTAGATAGGAAACACACCTCCCTTTAGCACAAATAATGTCATTTCAATGTTCCTGGGTGGGGCAAGTGTTTGGTTCTGAAATGGACTCCCGTAAGTGGGGCATGGCTATCCTGGTGTCCAGATCTGCCCCATTCCATCTTCTTCAGGAAATCACAGATCCCCAAGGCAGATTTATCTTTGTGAGAGTACTGCTGGGACATTTGGAGGTGATCCTGGGATCAATCTATGGACCTAACACAGAAGATCCTTCCTGTTTCTCCCAGTTTCCCCCCATTTTGTCCCAGAGGACCTCTCTTCCCATGATTCTGGCTGGGACTGGAATATGGTGATGGACAATGAGTTAGACAGGACATCAAGAGGCAGACAATCTCTTATGCCATGTCAACTTGCTTTGTGAGATCTAACGGATTCGCTAGGACTGACAGACCCCTGGAGAACCATACACCCTAATACAGAAGATACTCTGTTTATGCTGCCCCACATAAATCTTTATCTCAAATTGATTTTTTCCTATTACATGCTGAAGCTCTTGCATGGGTTCTCTTGAGTTGTTATGGTGCTAAGGTTCTGTTCGAACATTACCCAGCCCTTTTACAAGTCAACCTCACTCCATCTCTGACATGGGAAAAAATGTGGCATTTTAATAACCTACTACTAAAATTCCCAAATCTAGTTGAGATACTATAGCAATTTATCTTGGAATTTTTCTCCATTAATTTGTCCACAGTTCACAAACTTATTAAAGTCTGGTGTTCCTTCAAATGTGCTCTTCAGGATGAAATCATAAGATTGGCAACCAGAAAGGAGAGGGAACTTTCCCAAACCACACTCTCTTTTGTCACAAATTCAGAAAGCTGAACAGGAACTCTCAGATCCTTCCCCATCAGCAGACTAGGAACACCTTGATGCTCTTCGAGCGAAGAATAATGCCTTTCTTGGGGAGAAGGCTGAACACCTCCTCCTGAGAACCAAGGCCCAATATTTCAACCAAGGGGAGAAAACTGAAAAGCTTCTTGCCCTGTGTTTACGGGGTCAACAAGTGGACCTGATCATTCAATCTGTCAGATCGGACTCTGGTCAATTGCTTACATCTCCAAAAACATTGTTTTACAGTTTCAGGCTTTTTATCAATCTCTCTCTATAAGGCTTTCCCAAATCCTTTTGATAACCCTGCACTAGATGCCTTTCTCCAGGATCTGGACCTGCCTGCATTAGGTGAAGCCCAAGCTGCCTTATTGAAGTCTCCCCTGACCCTTGCAGAAGTAAGTACAGCGATTGACTCCTTAGCCCCAGACAATTCACCTGGCCTGGATGGATTCTCATCAAATTTTTATCAGAGATTTAAGGACTTGCTGGTGCCGCATCTTCTCAATCTATTTCAGTATCTTTTATCGCAGGGCCTCTCGGGTACTTCTCTTATGGCAGCTACCATAGTGGTCCTGCTCAAACCTGGCCGAGATCCCGAATCTGTAAGTAACTGCAGACCTATATCTTTAATTAATATAGATTTGAAAATACTAGCAAAAATTCTAGGCACCATGTTGAATGCTGTATAGGAATGTCTTCTTAGTAGGGATCAGGTGGGATTTGTCACAGGCAGATTATCAGCAGACCACACCCAGAAAATCATGCACCTTATCTCCGCATCCAGAAACTCCTCTATACCATCAGTACTGGCCTCTCTGGATGCAGAGAAGGCCTTTGATTGTGTGTCTTGGGATTATTTATTCCACCTGCTCCCTGGATATGGTCTCCCTCCTGAATTTATCAGAAGGCTTAAAGTCCTCTATATCAACCCCTCAGCACATATTTATTGTAATGGGCTTCTCTCCAACCCTTTTCCCTTGCAACAAGACACTCGCCAAGGGTGTCCCTTATCTCCATTTTTGTTTAACTTATACCTTGAGCCTTTAATCAGAAAAATTAACTCATCTCCACAAGTTCAGGGTATAACCCTAGGTCCTGTACAATATAAGCTGTCTGTTTATGCAGACAATATTCTTTTACACATTTTGTACCCTTCCACCTCCATACATGAAGTTTTGGACATTATAACCTGCTTTGGTACCATCTCTAACTACAAGCTGAACCTGTCAAACACATAATGTATGCCCCTAAATGCTGTAACCCATCATGCTAGTGTAGAACATCTGGGTCTCTTATGGGTCAAAGACAAACTAAAATATTTGGGGCTGTATCTCAGTACTGACTTGACTAAACTTTAAAAATACAACCTGGACCAAGGGCTTGCCCAAATTCAAATTGATCTTAAATGCTGGTCTCTGCTACCTTTGTCTCTATGATGCCATGTGAGCATTTTTAAAATGAATGTTCTTCCATGAATTTTACATTGCCTACTTATGCTCAGGTTAGCCCTAACTAAGGTATGCTTCTCCCAAGTGAACAGGATCTTTACTTGTTTCCTTTGGCAGGGGAAGTCTCTCAGAGAGCCCTGATAAAACTAATGTGATCCAAGGAAGCTGGTGGATTAAAGATCTCTAATATATATCTTTACCATCTTGCTATACATTGCCCCTGAATTTCCCTCTGGTTTTATCCTACCCCTGGGACCCATTACACTGCATATATCCCTCAATGGCTGGACATGGAATGTTCCATGTGTACCCATTTATGTCTGCATCCTAGTAATTTGCTGTACACTCCTCTTAAGAGGATTTCTGGCCCTCTGAAGGATACCCCTAATGGTTACTCACTCCATGCACATTACCAGTTATGTCAGTTACTAGCATTAGATCACTATCATGACACTACACAGCCTATTCAGGAAAACCAGAACCTAGAGATTGCTGGGTAAATGCTGACCAGGATGGCCTGGCCCTGCTTACAGTCTCTCTCAGTTGACCATTTCCTACAGGATAACAAACTCATTACCTTTGAAAAGGCTCAACAGAAATTTGGCTGGTCTATATCTCTGTGTTTCAGATATCTACAACTTAGGCACATGCTGATTCAGTACTTTGGTACTAGTGTTTGGTCCAGATAATATGACGGCATGATACTCCCCTTGCTTTCAGCAACCCCTACATCTCATATTATAGCCTCAATTCATACACAGCTGCGGAGTCTCCTTGAGGAGAAAGAGCAGGTGTTCTTTTACTCTTGGGACAAAGCCCTTCCTCCTCAAGGGAACCCTCACAACTGGTCCCATATCTGGAAAGGGGTTTACAAGTATATTAAATAGGATAGATATCGCTTTATGCAGTTTCAGATTCTGCATAACATGTTTTATACCCCAATCAAACTGTGCAGAATGGGCAAGTTGGCTTCAGATATATGTACCAGATGTCAGAAGGAACGGGGATCAGCGTTTCATATTCTCTGGACCTGTGAAAAGGTCAGACCATTTTAGGATGACATTAACCATCAATTAGACCCCCTTTTGGGGCTTGATCAAGCTTTTACCTCTGAAATCTGTATTTTGGGCAATTTTGCAAGAACCATACTGGGTAACCAGAAATCACATATGGTGTTAATATCGGCCTGTGCCACCAAGATTATCTTATGACATTGTGTGACCAGGTCATTCCTACCTATTCTTTTTACACTGCAAGCTGAATGCATCATTGCAAGTATGGCACACTCCTCCATGAAGTATAGCCAGGTCTGGGAACCACTTTATACCCTGTTAACTTTGAATCTTGGGTGATGGTTTGCCATTTACTTTCACCATCTATTATCCCCCACCTATACTTATTATTCACATTCCCTATAGCTTACACTCCCAAGAAGGGACATGATTGTATTGTTCCTTGCACCCACATCTTCTGTGCTATGTACTAGTTTCTATTTACCAGGCACTATCTGTGACACCCTTACTTCCGGAGATGGGGGGAAAGAGGAGGGGGGATTTATTGGGGGGGTATAGAGGAAGGGGGTATAGTGTTATAATTATGACTTGGTTGAGAAATTTATATGATTTTTGGATATTATCCTACTGACTAATACTATCTTATGCAGTTATGTGTTCATTTGCCATTTATCGTTCCGGTATTTTGCTTTTTTCCAAGTTTAATAAAGTTTTCTGAACAAAGAAAAAAAAAGAACACAGACAACTTTTCCATAGATTGTATAGTATGTGTAGTGTTGCTAACCTATAACCAATCCATAACAGGCCACTGTGGTTTGAAATCACAGAAGGAGCAGAACCAAACTGCATAAAAGCATATATCCTGGATTTTGGAGGGCAGACTTTGGGAAAATGGGGACATGCTTGAAAGAGGCACTAATAGGAATGGGGAGGGAATCTGGGGTGGAGGAAGAGTGGACAATATGTAAAACAGGGATTACAAGAGCAGCACAATTATGTGTTAAGCATGTTATCAAGGGGAAAAGGAAGAGGAGGCCATTATGGTTTTCCAAGTAGGTAGTGGAGAAAGTGAAAGACAAAAAGATCACATTCAGGCAATACAAAAAGACACAGGCAGAAGGGGATACAGAGAAGTACAAGGAGAAGCAAAGGGAGGCAGGGAGGTCAGTAAGGGAAGCCAAAGCTCAGACAGAATAAACACATAGCCAAATCAGTGGTTAGAAGGGACAAAACCTTTTACAGGTAGTTAAGTGAAAAAAAGAAGGGTGAAGGGAGGGATAATGAGACTGAACAGAGAGGATGGGGCAGCATGGAGGATGACAACACTAAAGCTGACATACTGAACAGATATTTCTGCTCAGTCTTTACTGAGGAATGGAAGGGTAACAGGCCTGAACGGTGTACAAGGGGTGGGAAGGGCACAGAAATGGACACAAGTCCCTTTACATGGAAAGGGTCCTAAAGGAATTGGTAGGAATAAGAGTCAATAAAGCAATGGGGCCAGATGGGGTGTACCCCAGGGTCCTAAAGGAACTAAGAGAAGTGACTGAAGCTCTGAGAATCCTGTTTAGTCAATCACTGGAAACAGGGGAGGTACTCAAAGATTAGAGCACAGCAGATGTAGTCCCCTTATAGAAAAGTGGGAACCAAGAGGAAGCAGGGAACTACAGACCAGTCAGCCTGACCTTGGTGGTAGTGGGGAAGATCATGGAAGCACTGAAGAAGAGATTGGTAGAACGTCTGGTTGCCAATGGACTACAGGACCCAAAACAGCATGGTTTCACTGGGGAGAGGTCATTCCAGACCAACCTCATTTAATTTTTCAATTGGGACTGGGGAGGGCAGTGGGCTTGGTCCATCTGGACTTCAGCAAGGTCTTTGACACTGCCACAAAGAAGGCTGTTAAACAAACTGGGGAATATGGGAGTGGGCAGGACAGCAGTGCAGTGGGTGGATAATTGGCTGGGTGGCAGGTCACAGAGGGTGATGTTAAATGGCTATCACTAAATAGAGGGAAAAGTGACCAATGGGGTGCAGCAGGGATCAGTGCTCGGACCAATCCTATTCAACATCTTCATCGGTGACATTACGCAGGACCTAGAAGGCAGAATTTCCCTGTTCACTGATGACATGAAGCTCTGTAACAGAGTGGACATGCCAGAGGGTGTTGAAAAATTGAGGAGGGACCTGCAGAAGCTTAAAGAATGGTCAAGGGTTTGGAAGTTAAAATTGAATGCAAAAAAGTGCAAAATAATACACATGGGGCACAAAAACCATGGAACAACATATCAGTTGGGAGGGGGGTGAGGATATAGCATGCACCAAGTTGGAAAGGGACCATGAGGTTATCTTCCCTGATGACCTCAAGGTAGGGAAACAGTGAGACAAGGTGGCAGGCAAAGCAAATATAATGCTGGGATGCATAGGCAGGGGAATCACCAGCAGGAAAAGGGAGGTCATAATTCCACTATACAAGACACTAGTGAGGCCCTTATCCAGTGTCCAGTTCTGGAGACCATACCTATTGAAGAACATAGACAGGGTGGAGAAGGTTCAGAGGCAGGCAACAAAGATGGTACAGGGATTGCATCACAAGTCCTGTAAGGACAGGCTGAAGGACTTGAATATATATACTCCCTGGAGGACAGAAGGAGAGAGGGGATATGATAGAGACATACAAGTACATTAAGGGGAGGAACAGAGTGCAGGAAAACACTATTTACCAGCAAAAAAGATGTTCCAGGACTAGAGGGCATAGGATGAAGTTGGAGGGAGGGTGAATCAGAGGAAATGTGAGGAAGAATTTCTTCACAGAATGGGTGGAGGACAAGTGGAACATCCTGTCTGAGGAGTGGTAAGGGCTGAAATAATCACTGGATTTAAGAATGCATAGTATAGACATAAGGAATCCTGGAGGTCAGGGGTAAAGGGGCAACAGACCTCTAGAAAAATGTAAAGTGATCTTATGAGCTCAGATGGGCAGACTGGGTGGGCCATAGTCCCTTATCTGCTGACAGTATCTATGTATCTATGTAAATACTTGATCTAATAGCTAACACTTTGTTAGAGAAAAAACATCCAAACTCCTCACGCTTCTTTGCTGTAAAACTCTGACAGTAGGTAGGAAGAATTTAGCAACTGGTCAACATTATGAAAGAACTGAGCTGGGCAGGTCTTCTCTGCAGCAATCGACTTTGACAGGAACTCTGTCTTCTTCAGGTCAATTGCTCATTGATGCTCAACATAATGGGTCCTCAACACCAGCCTGTCCTCCACAGACTAGGAAGTGCTGCAAGAACGCTCCCACTTTTATTCCTTGATCTTACTGACACAGCTTATCAAAACACCATGGTCAGCTATGATGGGATATCAAAGAACAAATGTGATAAGGTGCAGTGGAGTCTAAGGTTGCCATGAGGACTATATTATAGTGCTGCATGGCCTTCTCAGAGGCCCTAGCATGCAACATACCCAAGATATTCAATTCCTCCTGGAGTTTGCGAGGCTCCAAATTTTGTTTTGGACAGTACTGGATTGTCTCTACAGAGGAAGTAACCCAACAGGGACTCTACAGAGGAATGGCACTACATGATGATCCGACCAAAAGACTGTATCAACCTTGACAGCACTAATGTCAAGTCCCAGTGAGAAGATCACATCCAAAATGTGGTCATGCTGATGAGTTCCATAGGCAACAACCGGTGTTGGTCTCAGAGATGACATCAACTGGTGGAGTTTCTGTCCAAAATGCAAAGATTTATCATTGATCCAGGCACTGAAATTCCCCTCCACCAACAGTGTGGGGATGTCCAACACCTGTCCAGCCATAAAGTCTGCAACCTCCTTCAAAAAATCATTTCCATTGCCCAGAGGTCAGAAAATTAGAATGATCCTGCCAATAACACCTGGACCACATCTATCCACCTCACATTCAAAGGACCTGAAAGTTTCCAAGGGGAGTACAGTGAATCCTAGAGTAGATATAAAGCAAATGGCCACCCCACCCCCTCTGCAGTGCCTCCTCAGGCAATACACCATGGAAAAACCAGGTGGGACATATGCCTCCAGAATGGGTCCAGAGTCATTGCCCAACCAAATCTGCATGATACAAACAAGGTCAACAGAGGAATCGGTGATGAATCCCTCCATCATTGCTGCCTTATTCCTAAGTGACCTTGCATTGTAGAGAATGGCCCAAAGGAGAGGATTAGTGCTGACTGGACAGAATACTACCTGCTCAATAATATAAGGAAGAGCCCTGGGGAGGGAACCAGACATAAAGGGCCATGGTCCTGATTCCAAATCCTCCCCAGGCATCTCCTTGTTCTCCCCACACCAACTCTTCCCTTCCCCCCACCACAGCTATCATGTACCGTACCGGGTCATAATGTTGCATGCCTAATAGCATACGACATTATGGCTAACCCGGTACAGTGCAGTATGCTACCGCTGCTGGTGCAATACCACGTACACTGCTGTACAAGGTATTGTACCAGTAGTGGTTTTCCAGGCAGAAGATAAAACCTCTGCTGGGAGTGGGTTCCGCTGAGCAGCTGCTATGGCTCACAAGACTGAGCCACAGCAGTAGGAACCCAGGCACTGTGTCTGGGACCGGGTTTGATTTCCAGTCCCAGCAACATTTTATTTTTTGGACTTGTGTGCTCCCAGTTGCCCCTCCAGAGTTTAGAATCTTTGAGTGGGGGTCCAGAAGGGTTGAATTGGCCCCAGAAAAAAAGACTTATGGCTCATGGCATAAATCTCGCTGTATTGGCAGCGCAATTTGCCATCGCGGCATAAATGTCTTGCGCCATTATGACCCCATGCCATCATACACAGGACCTCCACTGCAGTTTTTCTTCTGCGTTGCAGAATCCCCATAACCTCTGTAGGGAGGAGTAATGGGGTTCCTGCAAAAGGTTGGAGCTGCTGCAGGTGGTCACCAGCATAGATGTACCTAAAGTTGCACATGCTTCTGCACATCTTTTCCTTTTTTTTTCAATTCTGTTTATCTCGGGCCTGTCCGCTCGCCTATGCCTCTCTACCACCCACTGTGAACCCTGTCATCTTCAAGGGCGTTACTTTCTCCCCGAGCCCCAAGGTGGATGAAGGGCCCGAGGAGGCTGAAAGGGCAGTGGCAGGGCTCCAGTGTTGGGCATGTGGCGGTTAAGCACTGGGATGGCCGTCGCCTATCCTGGCTGGTGGGGATTTTTCGTACAGTTTATGCCCAGACACAGGGCATGCAATGCTGCCAGCCTGCGACGAGGGTGCTCCCACTCATGTCTGGAAGGCAGCTGCCCAGTGTCTTCCCTGCTTGTGAACTTCTGTGCACCACAGTGCTGCTGGTCTTCACCTGGGACTGCTGTTGCACCGAACTACCCTTGGATCCCTCCCTGAAAGAGGAGAGCAGTCCTCCTGATGCTCGATCCTCTCTCTCCCCCCTGCCAACCCCCTGGCGGTCCAGGCTCGTTCCCGAACCCAGTTCACTGGCATGGCACTAGGTGTGACATCTTACGCCTCAACCCTCATTGCCACCAGGCCGGCATCTCTACACATCTTGACCAAGCGTTATACTGAAACACCCACCCTTGCCACCCAAAAACCCACAGTCAGCCCCCAATTCACTCAGTGAATACAAATTTCACTCTCCAATCATTCAAACACCCAACTCATACATCAAACAACACAACAAAAATAATAAGAGGAGAGGGGAATAAATAAAACAATAAACCAGTTGCAACTTGAGTATAACATAAAAGCAAAGAGTGTCACAGGTTAGCAACTCCACACATACTGCCACTATATATGAAAAAGGTATCTGTGTTCTTAATAGTCAGCTACCAGAAACACAGCTCAAAACACAGGAATCCAGAAAAGATGTATCATTGCCAGTCCATTCTCATCAGACTAGAGCAATATAATGAAGTCAAGCAATATACACATATGCTGGGGGGAGGGGGGCAAAGTTCTCACATTTTGGCACTTTCACTGAATGCAAATTCAGCATCAGCTCATTATTAATACAAAGACAATGTAATAAAGAAGAACATGCAGCCTGGTGGTGTGTTCAGGTTTAATCCTCAGTGCCCTGTGTGTATTGAAATAAATATGCATTCAAAGGAAGCCAGGGTCCCACAGAACCACTGGCTGGCAAGAGAAAGAGACTGCTCTCTCCTTTGCTCACTGACTAACAATCTGACACACCTACAGTCCCGAGCACTTTCCCAATATAATCAGTTTCCAGTTTACACAAAACCAAAAAAATAGTTATTTCCCAGAATGTGAGAAAGGTTCCTTATTTGTCACCAAAAATATAGTGGGACAAATTAGAAAATGTTATAGGTGGTTTTGTGATAGGGACACCTGTTCACTAGGAGCTAGACTGATACCATTACAGTGCATATTACTGAAGTCACCGAACAGCCATCAGTAGATAATGACATTTGGCCACTACTGACCTGGGGTTGGCAGTCTCACTTGAAAGGGCCTAAGACTGAATGAGCATGGAGCCTAGCTACTTTTTCACCCAGTTGAGGAAGTCAGTTACTAGACTTTCCATGACAGGGTTGAGGTCCATTAGCCGGCAGTCATTTTAGGGAATAATGATATTGTGATCACTCACGCTGTACCTGTCATATGGATCAACAGAGGGCTTCTTTCTCTAGTGTCACCAATCCAGCATTTTTCACAAGCACTAACTATTCACTACAAAGCAATTTAAACAATTGCATGTAACCTGTAATTCTTTTTTTCTGTAGAGGCTGTTTTATATTCCTGTTTGCATTCTGTTAATTTTTTCACTTTTCTGGCCTTTTGGTAAACTCGGTTGTTGTCTCTGTTTTACAGATCGAAGGTACAATAAGTATTATTTTAGAACTATATGATGCAGTTTACATGAACAATAACCCACAACAGGGCAAGGGTTTCTTGAGCTTTAAATCACACCCCAGATGCCTGTTGGTGCACAGGGTAAGTGAATTAACTATCAAGAAACCCACGCCTTGTAGTAGGTTGTTGTGTTTATAAAACTGGGAAAAGGATGTATTAGAAATAAATAAAAAACAAGGCTGTTATTAAGTAGAATACATGAGTTTAGTAACAAAATGTGCATTTAATACAAATTTAGCAATGGTCAAGTGTTGTGTTTAGTCTAATTTAGATTCTTACTGTAAATTGCTAAGTCTGCTAAACCCCATGTTAAATCCTACACTCACACCCTTCTCCACCCCCTCATGGCTGTGCATCCCATCATGGAGCAAGCTAAGGGTACTTTAAATTTGTCCATGAAAGGCCAGGCTGGTAAAGCAATATTCCCTTGGTGCAACTCTGAAAGTAGCTATTAAAGAATGTGGGCCCAATTCTAGAAGGGTGGTGGAAGTTGCCGCCAAATGCAACTTGCGCCACCCACACCTGCGACATTGATCCTGCGCCCTGTTCTAGTAGGGGCAGGGTCATCACAGCTAAGTCCTGTGACTTATGACTTATGGCCAGGTACGCCTAACTGAGGGTATACCTGGTGAGCATGTTGCAAGCCGCAACAGCAGGATGGAGCAGTCAACCCTCCCCACCCATGCCCCAACCCCTTAGTCACCTACCACAAATGCGGCGGATAGGTAATCCTTGTAATCTAGTGGTCCCCCCCGAACAGTATGTAATTATTAAATGAATCCCCATTTCCCTGGTAGTCTAGTGCCCCCACCCAAACTGTACATAATTATCAAATGAATCCCCATTTCCCTGGTAGTGTAGTGCCCCTCGAACTGTACATAATTATTAAATGAATCCCCATTTCCCTGGTAGTCTAGTGCCCCCGCCGAACTGATAATTATTAAATAAATCCCCATTTGCCTGGTAGTCTAATGCCCCCCAACTGTACATAATTATTAAATAAATCCCTGTTTCCCTGGTAGTCTAGTGCTCCCCCAAACTGTACATAATTATTAAATAAATCCCCATTTGCCTGGTAGTCTAGTGCCCCCCGCGAACTGTACATAATTATTAAATGAATCCCCATTTCCCTGGTAGTCTAGTGCCCCCTCGAACTGTACATAATTATTAAACAACTCCCCATTTTCCTGGTAGCCTAGTGGCCTCTCATCCCCACCCAGCCATGCCAGCCCACCCAGCACCTCCCACCCATCCCCAGCTGGCGACTGGCACAGCCCACCTCTCACCTCCACGGCCAGCCACCGACTGAGTGCAGTATTAGCGCTACTGCACAAACGCACTCAGAAATTAATTTGACTCGTGGTTTGGGGCACGGGTGGGGGCAGCACTGCCCTGTGGAGCTCCTGCCAATGGCTTTTTTGGGGTGCTGGAGGTATGGGTAGCCCTGTTGGGCCCTGCTGGGGTGTGCTGGGCATGGGGGAAGGAAAACTGTGCACTGTCCACTGGACAGCCGACGGGTCTATAGGACCCACAGGGGCGTTCGTAATTTATACCAGCTAAATGCTGGTATAACTTACATTGCCGGATCTCCTCTGGGGGTTCTTGTAGAATCCCGATGTGGGCACTTTATGGCTGCCCTTCTAGAATGGGGTGCAACTGCTGCTGTAAACCCCCTAGCGCCATGTCGCAGGAGGTTTCTGCAGCGTAACTGCTATTTGGCGCAAGCTACCTGTGCCATGTCGCAGGCTACTATGTAGAATCATGCATATCGCAACTGCTGGCGTAAGTTGCTACATGCGCCATTCTACTTGGTGCAACTGCAGTTACGCCAGGCGTAACCCTTCTAGAATCGGGCTGTGTGACTTGGTGCAGCTCTAAAAGAGTGCAATATGAAGGTTATCGTAGCTTTACCTTGGAGCGGATGTTACAAAACAATGTGGTAATGTACTGTAGAATGTTTTTATTAGTGTGGCATTTGGACATATTGAAGTAACAAGAAATTAAAAAATGTTTTATTTTTGCACAGAAAACCAAGGTTTTAGGACTACTGTCTACAGGTGTGACAGTACATTGGTGTGTTTGTCACCTCATGTTTGCTAACATATGTCACTTATTGGTCCCTGCTGATGACATGGGGGTGGGGCAAAAACTTAAAAATAGACTATGCTGTGTATCTTTTACTTTTTTGAACTTTTTTTTTTTGCTACACTCAAGCTGTTCTCATCCAGTACATCAGGGTACACTCCCAGACCTTTCTGATACCTTCTAAACTGTATTTCCCGGCAGCTTGCCCCTTCCCACAGTGAATCCTTTGGAAACATCTCTGTTGGAGTAGACAGTCTGCACAGCAAGGCCTGAGAGGCCTGGTTTCATCCAGCAACACTCCTAGGTCTTTTCCTTGGTTTTCCCCTTCCCCTTCGTTTGGATGCCATGCCAGCCAATTGGCATTCTGGCTCATGAGTTTGCCCTGTTGTGTCATCCCCTGTATTTACCTAAGTGGTGGTATTGCAGTAGACTTTGGATCCCTCCATCCCCACAGAAGGAGCGCATCCTGTTGTATGTTTTATTCTACTACACCTGCCAGCCATCTGATGAACTGAACATAGCTAGCAAACCTGGGTCATCAGTTGGTCAAATCATATTTCATAAACATAGTTGTTTACTAAAGAAAAAGAAGTAACAGTCAGCTTTGTAGTGCTGAGCAGTGTGGCTTTGCTCTGGCTTACTAACAAATGCATTGAAAACCCCAGTCCTGGTACATAAAGATTGGAGGCTGACAGGGAAGAAAACAGAGCATCATCTGTATGCTCTGATGTTGTCCTCTTGGGAAGGTGTGATGTATGATGCTGTAGTTCCTTGTGGTGGAGTCATGTGGGTTACCATGTACCAGTAACTTTCTCCCTCTTGATGTTGTTGTGGGCATGCAATGAGGTAGGTGGGGCAGAAAAGGGAACATTCCCTAGCATACTGTAAGAGAGACCCTTGGGAGCCCCTCCCATGCCACCTGACCATCATGTGGGCTGGTTTTGTCACCTCCAGCCATCATTTCAGACACCTGGGCCAGGATATTCAAAGGGGTTGTGCCTGTCACAATAGAGTTGAGCCGGCACAACCCTGCATTGCATCCCAGCAGGCTATTGAGAAGGCTGCCTGGCACAGTGCAAGTCCCGATGTGCCGAGGTGCAATGTAATTGTATGTGGCGCGGGTGAAGGAGGTGTGCCCATGCATATGCAACACAACCCGATATTCAGCCAGGGATGTGCGGCGCATATGCCAGTGTACCCCTGCACTGTGCCACAGAGGGGGGCTCAAAGTTGATCCAGTGCAGAGTAGGAGCAAAGCCCAGCCACCCACTGGTGGGCTGCTGTATTGCAGGGTGCAACACAGCAGCCCAGCCACGGGTGGCCACCAACCCACCCAGAACACTGTCCGCAGGCACACACAACCCTGGTGGTCCAGTGGAATGCCTCGTCTATAGCTGAGAATGCATGGTGTAAGTTACTAAAGATAGCCCTGGTAGTCTAGTGCCCACCCAGTCCCTGATCCCCGATGTGTATGTAACATGCCCATCCCTGTTGATCTAGTAGTCCCCCCTCCCACCAGTCCCTGATTTCCTGACATATGGCATGAAGACTTTCATGGTGGTCTAGTGTAAACCCCGCGGCCCATTGCTGTGATTGCAGTAAACACCCGTATTTCAATGTCCTGGCGATCTAGTGGCACCCCCACCCACCCACCCAAACAGAACCCCTTTCACTCTGCCCCCCCATATTTCCAATGTCCTGGTGATCTAGCGGCACCCCCACCCACCACCCACACAGAACCCCTTTCCCACCCAGCCCCTGCATTTCAATATCAAAACTTCAGGATCTAGTGAGGTCTCTCTCACTTCCATTCACACAGAACCCTTTCCCACCCCCCCCCACCCCTGTCATTGGAGGGTGGCTGTGCCACCACACACTGCCCAGCCACCTGCTGAATGACAGGTACAGTGTGGGCTGTAAGCCTATTGATCCCCAGTGTGGACCAATGGGTTTTGCAAGGCATACTGTACTAGACAGTCCCAGATCTGTGAAAAGCTCCATTCACATATTCAGGACTGTCTCGTATAGTATGCCCTGCAGCCACAGTGGTCCACACTGGAGACAATGGGCTTACAGCCCATACTGTCTGTCATTGGCAGGAGGCGGGAGAATGTGTAGGCCAGATGCAACTGCTTACCTGCTGATGGGGGAGCAGGGTGAGAAAGAGGTTCTGTGTGGATGGGTGGGGGGGGAGGTGCCACCAGATCACCAGGGCATTGCAATACGGGTGTTTACCTCGATCACGGCAACGGGGGGGGGGGTTTACACTAGACCACCAGGGATGTCTTCATGTCATAATTTGGGGAATCGGGGACTCAGGTAGAAGGGGGAACCACTAGTCCACCAGGGATGGACGTGTTACATACACATCAGTGCATCGGGGACTGGAGGGCCACTAGACTACCAAGGCTATCTTTAGTGACTTATACTGTGTGATTGTGGATATGGGGTGGGGGATGCCATGGGATCCACCCAGCACATGTCATGCTGTGCAGGGCGCCAGACACAAGTCGCCGGCCTGCCTGTGCAAGGCATGCAAATGGGGCCACATTGACATGCAAATGGCCCCATTTGCACCTTGTGTATATTATGGCCTCATTTGCAAGTCACCTGCTGAATATTGCGGGTGATGCACCTAGCACAACTGCACTTGCATTGGCCCATCCCTGTGCTCTATCTGTGGCTTGTGCTGGTGCAGTGCCACTGCGCCATGCGCAGTATGTGTGCTGACTTTGCCATATTCAACGGTGCTGTGCCATGGTGCATCACCATTGAATATCACCTGGTCCTGACCTCAGCACAGCCCAGTTGCACTGCACCCAGGCTTGCACCATTGCCCAGCCCAATCTGAATATCTGGGCCCAGATATCACTTTTATGCTGATGACAGCAGGAGGACCGCCATCTCCTATTTTCCCCTCATTCCCTCCCCTCCTCTTGCATGACTAATTTGGAATCATTAGCCTAGCCAGTGGACCTGGAGAAGTAGTTGACAAAGACTGACAGCACAACCTGAGTCCAGCAGGCAGACAGGGTGCACCTTGGGGGAGCCTGAAGAAGTAGCATGCTGGGGCAGCAGGTAAATAAAGAGATAAAGCAAAAAAGGAAAAGTAACAAGCTATGCTTTTCTCCTTTCCTTTACAGACCATTCTGCAGGAAACCCATATGGTACAGAAGACCTGCCCAATGGGCAACTAAGGTGCTTCCAACAGCCACACTGGAGATACCCTACTCGGTGGGCAACTGATGAGCTCATAGGAACAAAACTCTTGATGGAAAAATTATTTTATTTTTATTATCAAGAATTGATTTTAATTTGTATTTTATGCTATTTTATATGGGATTAAGTATGGGAAGGTTTACTATAATTTCTAGTTACAATTACTGTTTGCATGAATTCCTAAAAGCAAAGAAAAAGTGTAAATTAAATCTTAAAACAAGGTATCTGGCTTTAATGCTTAAAATTAAAAATCTCTTTCTCTCTGTTTAGTAAGCATCTCTTTGCCCATATATGGCAGATGAGTGTTGCCTGGACCAGAGACCCTAGGGTTCTTTTAAGCCATGATATTAGTGAGCACTTTTCCAAGCTGAGCCTGAGCTTCAATCAGATAAAGTCATGTAATGTGATGTTTTCTTAGAGGCCTAGTCACATTCTTGGAATATCTAACCTAAAGCCAAAGATGGGTATCCATGGCTACAATGAGGTAAAAGGTCATGTGACTGGTATAGCCTGGAGAAGCTCTTAGAAGGAAACACAACTTTCCTTAGAAGATGAGTTTGAAAGTCCCATTACTGTCTATTAAGATAAAAAGTTTTATTCATAGTTGAAAATGCAATGTAATGCCGCTACGAAAATTTGACAGTTGATAGACACTAGTATGAGTAATAAAAAAATAATAATATCATAATTGCAGGACCAAGGGTTCGAGAGCTATGTATAAAAGTTATTTTAATAACCTTCTTTTATTGATAACTAGGCAACTCTAGTCTCTCATGATAGCTGACATGTTGAGAGGTCTGAAAATATAACTCTTAATTATGCCCCTTGTTACTGTGAGGAGAAAAAACATCTAAAAAGTTTGGTAAAAACAGTTAAGATTTATGTCTGTTTTAGACAAGACAAAAAACCTCATGTGTTTCTACAAAGAACTAGTATTTAAAAGTTTTAATAATGGATCTGATGCTCATCCAAGTCTATTCAAATGTACTCAGACAATGCTGTCCTTTTTGCCTCTGTCTCCTCCCCAGAAGAGGTAACAGCCAACCTCCAGGCTGACTTCAACAAGGTACAGTTATGGTTTAGCTCTCACCAGCTCTCTCTCCATGTGAACAAAACTATCACCATGACCTTTGGCACTCAGCAACATCTAACCAGGCTTCCTTCCCTCCCTACCTTCCACACCCTTGATGGGACGGTACTGGAGAACGTCACTTCCTTCCACTACCTCGGGGTTTGGCTCAACCGTCACCTGTCCTTCTCCGACCACATTGATGCCATCATAAAAAAATTGCACCCCAAGCTCGGAGCCCTTTACAGGAACTGCATCTGCCTCCCTGTCATGGCCAGGCGTGAACTAGTGCACAAGATGATCCTCCCCTCATTTGACTACTGTGACATAGTATACAGTGCCACTCCCAAATCTACCTTATCCAGACTGGACACACTTTTCCATGCCTTCTGTCACTTTGCCCTCGATGCCACCCCCCGCACCCATCACTGCAACCTTTACCATGCCCTCGCATTCCCTTCCCTCGAAAACCATTGCCTGCAGCACCGCGCTAAATTTGTAGCCAATTTCAGGCATGATGCCCTGCCCTCATACCTCTCTACCTCTCTACCTTACTTACCCCAGCTCCCTCCCCTTCTCATGTCCTCAGATCCCTCGATGACCGGAAGCTACAAATACCTAGGCGGAAAACCACTATTGGGCAATCTGCCTTCTCCTACTGCTTCCCCAAACTCTGGAATGAACTACCTCCCCAAATTCAGCACTCCTCCTCTACCCACTCCCTGTCTTCAGCACTAGCAAACTACCTCTCGGTAAATTGCTCCTCACCTAAGCCCCAAAGGTGTCCCCTTATACCCCCCTCCTGACTGCCTGACCAGTGGCACCTAGCTTACGCTGTGAAAGCTGGCTTATCTATACCAACATCAGCACTTCTTGGTACATGGGCTTTGCCCTGTCCTAAATCCTACTTGATACTGCCTGATCCACACATATTCTCCACTCCCAGTGTCACACCTTAGCTATCCAATTCTATCCCACAAGTTATAAATTATCCAGCACATTTCACTGGTTAAGTCTGTAATATAATCTATGCCTGCCAAGTGTTGTTGCTGAACTATACTGATTGCCTTGTCCCTATTCCATAACACATTTGTATCCTGAAACTGTATAACTGACACTTTCTCTGTAAACTGTTCAACTGAATCTCAGTCTACTGTATTGCTGTAATTGTGCTCAGCTATGTTCTACTGTTTTCCTTGTATATGTAACTCTTGATAACCTGTGAGCTATCTCCCACTGTACCCTCACCCCCAGGCCACACAGGGAAACGAGCATCTTTTTGCTCAGTTTGCCATCCTGGTGAAACAATTTCATAAATAAATAAAAATAAAAATTTGTCTTACAAATCGTATATGATTATGTAGCTAGGAATATTTAGAGCAAGACTATCACTTTATTTTAAGAAGTTGTATTAGAATTACAAAGTTATGAGCTTCATTAGTCTAACTTGTGAAATATTAGCCCTAGGAATATGGGGAACATAACAAAATGCTTCATTCGATGAGAGAAGTTCAAATACGTAAGTTTGAAGGTTATACTAATTTGCATCATAACGTTATAAAGGAAAATAGTTTTGAGTTAAAAATAATTCGTAAGGAAAAGGGGATGTCTTTAAGAATGTGACATCATAGTTGAAAAAACAGTCTAGAAGGAGCCATTAACCTGGCCCCCTTAGTGACTCAGACCAATCAAAATCTGGTGGTAAGCAGATTCATATTAGCAAATTCTGCTAACCACTCCTCAGTCTTCACTGAAACACCGATATAAGAGGACCTAAGTCAGGCTAATTGAATATTTGGCTGTAACCTCAATGGCTTTATAACTTGCTAGGCCTGAAAAGCCTTAGCCCACACCTGAATTTGGAATACTGGGACCAGCCTTGGTTGACCATTTGATATATCTAGAAAGTGGGTGCTAAGGAAAAGCTTGAACACCTATGCAGTGTTGCCACAAGGACCAGGTGCAAAACTTCATTACAAGGACATTCTCACTGTGGTATAAAACAAGGCCTGTGTTTCATTTACTGAGCATTTTGACTGAAGTAATGTTGCCTGCTAAAGCCTGGACCAGAGACTTAACTTTAAAATTCACACAAGCTATGCAGCGTTGTGAGTAAAAGGAAGTCCAGTATCCTAAGGTTTGGAGTGCAGATGAATTTAACATAAGAAAAGTCAGTATAATCCAGTTATTAAGACAACTTTGCTATCCACAAGAAAGTTCTTTAATGCCAGTGCTGCTATGGGACTGTTCAAATTCAGTTGTCAAATGTTTTCTACAAATCCAAGAACTGACTTCTGGTGACGTAACTTTCAGAAAAATGGAATTTAACTTGCGTTTTTGACAATGCCAAAAAGTTCCAGGGTCAAGAAGATTAGCTGACTGAAAAATACTTTTTACTCAGAGCCAGACTCAATCAAGATTTCTAAATTAAGAAAGAGGAAGCACCACTTATACAACCAGAAATTTAAAGTATAATTGTAATTACTCTTATTAATTAATTAATTTTATTGATAGCTTTAGTAATTTAAATTGGCTTATCTGGGAAAGTAACAAGGAAAATTACTTTTAACTACAGAACTTGAGGCATACAGTTTAAAAGGTTTAAGCTGAGAAAAATGCATTTGCATGATAAGAATTTTAAAATAAGTCTTACACAGAAGTATAATCTGAAACACTAATGTAATGAGTTTGCATGTTCTTATGCATGAAGATTATGCTAAGCACTAAGTATGCTGAAAGTATAAACATAAGGATAATGAGGAATATTTAGAATTATTGTACAGGTGTTAATAAAATACATATATTTTTCATATTTGTAAGTGTGGAAAGAAGTGTTATTACCATTATCTGGAATCTGGAGAACAAGGATAATATCATATGAGAATTTTTATAATTATTTTTGATAATTTAAGAAAATATTTTGTTAGGTAAGGCCCGAGGTAAATCCAAGTGCTTCATTATAAAAGTGATATTTTAGTCTTTGTTCTGACAAGTTGGCACTTGGTGGCTTTGGAGAAAACATGCTTGGTCATCAACTGAGGATCTGCAAAGAAGGACATTGTACATAAGTCATTTTGCAGGCAAATGAGGAGCCACAGACAGTAGCACTGGATAAAGTCCACTCAACAAACAACCAATGTGCTGTTGATGGTGACACTGGACAAAGCCCACTCAGTATGCAACTGAGGAGCTGGCAATGGTGGCATTGCTGAAAGCTCACTCAACAGGCAACTGAGGAGTGCTGATGATGGCATTGGACAAAGCCTAGTCGGCTGGCACCCGATGAGCTGCCAATGGTGGCATTGCTGAAAGCTCAATCAGTGGGCAACTGAGGAGCTGCTAATGGTGGCATTGGACAAAGCTCAGCTCACTCAGTGAGAAATATCCCTTTAAGGAACTGCTATCCTGTACTTCCTGTACTTTGGAATCCAGTGCTGTGTTGCAATGTTTAGGACACACCTGCAACAAGGCAAGAGAGGACATTGGTATTCAGCCTATGAGTTGGTCCACAATGGGGATGACCTATCCAACTCCATGCCCATCAAGTCTGATGTCACACAGGATTCCATCCTTGGCCCAGTCCTCTTCTCCATCTTTTCAAATGACGTCCCCTTCACCAGTGTGTCTCTTCCCACATACACATGTATGTAGATGACACAGTTGTATTTGTTTTAGGTGTCTCTGTCCCTGAGCTGGAGTCCTCACTCCAGTGTGACTTGGACAATGTCCAGCATTGGTTCCATGCAAACCATCTTTCACTAAATGCCAAGAAAACTATCTCTATTACATCTGAACTAGACAGAGAGTAGCAAAGCTCCAATATTCACTTGTTTTCTCAACTCTGAATGAACAGGTTCCCCATTTCAAGTACTTAGGGGTGTGGTGGTATCAGAATCTTAGTTTTTCCCACCCATATTAATGCCATGCACAAATAACTTTGCCCTAAGCTTGGTGTGCTGTACTGAAACAAATCATGCTTCATTTTTCAGTTCATCATGAGAGCTTTCTCAAAATGATCTTGTCTGTGTTTGACTTGTGTTTGAAATATTGCAAAAGATCATACTACAAGAGCTCAGGGTCTTAGTCAAACCCATGTGAATTTTCACAAGAAAGTTTCTAAGACCGCTAAGATGTTGTTCAGGAAAAATGCTTAATGGATTTTATCTTGCTTCTTATTGAAGTGTTCTCCACAGAACAAGTAAGGTTTATACACAAAATCCATTCAATGGAAAAGCAATTAAAAGAGACTGTAGATCAAAATGAACTGAAAATCATCATAAACAGAACTGAGGAGTCATTGCATGACTTTGATACACAAGTAAAAAAATATCACACTTCATAATTTCAGGAGGGACATCATGAATTATAATTAGAGAAGATTCTATTCCTGGAGAGAAAAAGGACAATTGAAGTCACAATACAATTTGACTGAAAGTTCAGGTCTGACAGCAAATTCTGATTACAGTGAAGATAGACATTGCACAAAGGAAGTATAAATACAGGCAGCTTCCCACAATTCAAAAAGGAAGTCCCCACTACAATAAACCTTCTTTTGGAAAATCAGCCCTATTTTGAAATTTTTACTCATAGAGACATGGCACATGGGAATGTTATGACAGTTACAATAGGCAAGATTAGACACCAGGCACATCAAGAGAGAAAAGAGAAGTTTTTGAAAGCAGTCTACAATACAAGAGCCCCATCCATTTCCAGACAAACTACAAAAAGAAAAGGAAATATAGGACAAGGAAAAGAAGAACAGAAAAAAAATTAATGCAACGAGATCCAGGGCAACAACAAATTGACAGCATTTAACCATTGTAAATGACAATTAACAGAACTAGAAATGACAGTACTTACTGTAACAAAGGACTTAGTTTTAGTATGTCACAAAACTCAATAACTTCAAAATAAAACTGGGCTTGGAAAAATGATGCTGTAAATTAAAGTTGAGCATTGAAGCAATTTTTTGAAACTCAAGAGAGAAATGAACAAAATCAGCAAGAAAACATACATTTGTAGTGAGAAAAAATAATGTGACCTACTAGGAAATGAATCCAGGACCCAGAATGCCACCTCAGTGCTCTAACTACTGAGCTACAGACTCACATATTTAGACCTGGAGTGCCCTTCCCAGACACACTTTCTTTATCTGCTATTGCATATCCTGCAACCAGGAATAATCAAGATGACAAGCAAATGTTTCTTGGTGCAGTATTAGCCCTGTTAATCAATTCATATCATAAATTGTAGTAATGCTCAAAATAAAATAGGTGATTTGATATCTTTTATTGGACCAACAGAGATTTACAGAATATCCTAAAGCTTTCAAACTTACATAGTTCCTCCTCCTCAAAAGGGAATGGCAGTTTTCTTAAAAGAGCTCTTTTTTAAGTGCCCAGAACAATATCAGAAAGAAAAAAAAATATTACACATGAATGTGACAAATTAGGGGAGTAATTAGATAAGAAAACAGAGATAAGAAAGCATCCTTTAAACTATAGTTGTGTGCACAGTCGGTCAAATGTCACACAATGGAATGTTATACAGTTGCGTGGATACAGGCTGACACAAGGAAGTACATGACAAAAAAGAACACATGGCAGGGCAAGGCAACAACCAATCTCTGAGGCTCTGGGCACCTTACAATAAAGTAGGGTCAGTGCAATACAACATATAATACAATAAAAGTTAAACATTTTAAATACATAAACTACATCTCAGATATATCTATAAAAGGAAAACATTCATAGCTTGCATGCCATGTTCTTTGCCTGTTCCATACTGCACAGCATGGCATTAACTATGCAATATGCCTACCGGTCCCAGAAGGCAACACTGCAGTGAATGCAGAGCCATCAGACCAGGGGATGAATGAGCAGCTTTATAGGAATGACTCCAGGATGACCAGGAGGTTGAGTCATTATGGGGATTACCCTATTATTGCATACCTCAGAGGGTGAGTACAGGGAACACAGGAGACACTAATGATTTTACAAAATGTATTACTCAAAATGTAATGAAAAAACAATGCATAAAAAATATAAAGGATGTGGAACTAATGTCTGTAGGGTAGGGCAAAATAAATAGCAGCCATCCAGGGAGAGAGGAAGGGGGCACTGAATACAAAATACAGAATCATCCAGGCATGATGGGGAATGGAGCTTGAAGACAAAATATGGAGCCATCCAGGTGAGTGGTGGAAGAGGTCATGGACACAAAAGACAGAGCCATTCAGGCATAGGGAGATGTGGAAACAAAAGACAGAGTCACCCAGGCAAGAGGGGAAGGGGGCTTGGAAATGAAAGACAGAGCCATCCAAGGATGTGGGTAAAGGATATTGGAAACAAAAGACAGAGCCAATCAGGCAGGGGGATGGGGCTTGGAAATAAAAGACAGAGTCATCCAGGCAGGGAGGTTTTAAGAAAGGCACTATAAAAATAAAGATTACTTACTTACTAATGGGGGCTGGAAACAAAAGACAAAGCCATTGGGGGGGATTGGCTTGGAAACAAAAGACAGAGCAATACTGGCAGGAAGTGGGCTGGGAGAATGGGAAACATGTGTCAGTGACAATAGGTTTGGGAGGCAGAGGTGACAAACACAGGGTAGAGAGGGCAAAGGACTTCAAGGCACCCATATGTGCAGCCCATGCCCCCACAATAGACACAGGGCTGGAGTGGGCACTGCATCTAGGTGGATTGCAGGGGGTGATATTGTCCACGATATGGGGGTAGGTTTGTGGATAGGTTTAGCCAGCTATGACCTTGGCCCTGTGGTGTAGTGACTGTGGTGAGGAGCAGGCCCAGGGGCATGTCAGCCAGTGACTGCTCCAATACTGCCAGATGGTGAGACACTATGGAGTAGCTGCTGCAACAGAGGATTCTTGAGCTGCTTATTATTCCACAGTTCCCCTCCCCATGACGCACCTGATATTGAGCAGTACTCTGCTCAGTGCGCCTTCCTGGTAAATCTTTTAAATAAATAAATATAAAATAGTTATGCCAATTTTGCCTATTACAGCAAAGGAAAGTCTTCTTATATATTCATATTTGTTGAAAATGCTACCTTGAAGGTGTCTGTTTGTCTCCAAATTATTTTCTAGGTATATCCATTGAGCCTGTATAGTGTGAATTGGCCCAAATGGTCTGAAGAATAGGTGGCGTGGTTCACTTTCAGTCAGCTCCTGTTAGAGCCAATGGCCAGGAGCAGAAGACAGTGGTTACAGAGAACAGAGGACTGAGGATGGAAGATGGAGGCCGGAAAGCAACAGATGAGAGACAGAGCTGTTCTTTCAGCCAGAGAAAAATTAACGAAGAGAGATGGCTGAAGGCTGATACTGGAGCTGGAGCCAGAGCCAGGGATTGAGAAGTGTCTGAAAGAAGAGTGGAAACATGGGAACATGGGAGCTGACAGCCCTGAGATTTAGAGGTGGGGCTGAGTGGCTGAAATGTTCTTTTTTTCCTTATCTTCTGCCTTTTGGTAAAGTGAATCAGTTTGCAGAACACTACTGCTGAGTTTGTTGCAAGACTAATGTTATGATTGGGACTGCAGGAGCACTATAAGCAGTGGAAAAGTGTTTAGGATATGTTCTGTTGGTTTTGTAATGTAGGAGAGTTTTTATCGATAGACATACTAATAGATATAGTTGCTGCTGACTTATTTTGTTTAGACAATGAGGGGAATTGGTCTGTAGAGATCTTATCTAATGTTTTTACATTTTTTTTAGTTAAACAATTTGAAATTTGGCTTTTAATTTACATGGTATTTTATTTTTTTCACGCTACTTCAGCCACGTAACCTGCTTCGTCTGGATCCTCTCCTTTATATGCAGCAATTACAACTAACTGAACTTTTGAGTCTCACTTTACTGCAGATGACATAACTTTTAGCCCTCAGCTTTCAGATGTAGCCTATAGATTTGCTATGTTATGACTTCGGTTACAAGTATTTTTCTTACTGAGACTGTGAGTGTATTGATTGATATTTTTTTTCTTTTTTCCTTTGTGGATACTGGGTACTTCTGGAGTGAAATTGAATTGGTATTTAAAATACTATTTTATATTCTGCAGTTGAAGGGCATAACATGCTCACTGAGAAACCTCTTGCAGACAATTTTTGTGCTATTTAATTATAGAAAATGCTGTAATCAGCTTACTTTTTTTCTATATTCCTGGTTTTGATTTTACCTTTTTTCTGAGTAACTTAATTTTCCCACATCACACCAGCGCTGCGGGAGCTGCACTGGCTGCCAGTTCAGTGGCGGAGCACCTTCAAAGTTGGATTACTGACTTATAAAGCCCTACACAGACTGGGCCCTGACTACCTGAAAGAGCTTCTGGTTCCTTACCTCCCAGAGAGACCGCTCTGCTCGGCCATCGGGGGGTTGCTAGAGATTCTGAGGGTTTTTTCAAAATCTTCTGGGGCCCTGGCTTTTATGTTCGTGGCACCAACCCTCTGGAATTCTCTACCCCATTGGATTAGGGAGTGCATGACTGTGGGGGGCTTTAAACAAGCATTGAAAACGTACTTATGGAATAAGGCTTATGGTGATGGTGTTGAAGTTGACAGACTATAACTGTTTGGATGTTTTGATGATGTAGTATTGTTAAATCATTTTAGCTATGTACTGCACCTTGATTTTGAAAGGTGCATAATAAATAAAGTTTATTATTATTTATTATTATTATTATTTTTAAGGAGCGCTACATTTTAAACTAGTATTTTATATTACACAGGTCTTTCTGGTGAGTGTCAAAAGCACTGAATTGGGAAGACATATGGAACTTTCTGACTCCCAACAAATGGGATACCTAGCTGATTAGACTAGCACAGCTAGAAAAGCGCAGTCTAAAGTACGCTTCCTAAATCATGTTTGCCTTTAACAATGATGGGGTAGAATAGCTAACATTAGTAAGTGTTACCCCTGTGGCTGTAAAGGCAAGGCATTGCAACGTAGGAAGTGGAAAAGTAGCAGAAAAGTACAGATGCTGGCTCAGTTGCTCCCAAGGTGGAGATGTCTAAGATACAGCCACCTCAGCCAGTATGGCTTGGGAGACCAGGGTTCTGTTCCTGGTCTCCTGACTCCTACAGCTTTATCCCCCCAACCCAAGTGTTATTCTTTTTTTTTTATAACAGTAACAAAACAGATATACCTCCAAACTTTCTACCCCTCCCTGTGTTCAGCCCCCCTTGGCGTTAGTTATATAAGTTACAAGGTGTGTCAGTGGCAGAGACCCCACATTGGGGAGAATCAGCGAGGGGCAGAGTTCCCCCAACCACAAAACCAATGTGTTTATTTGTTGTTGTGTTTTAGTCATGGTAGGGGTCATTGGTATGGATTTGGCCTGCTACCATTGGCACTGTTGTTGTCCAGTGATGTTTTGTCCTGGTGCTATGTAGCTGACAGTGCTGTTTATACAGTGCTATTGTTGACAGCATGTTTGTTGTTGGTGCTGTTGTAACCTAGTGCCACAGGGTGCACTGAAAGCAGTCAATGAAGATCTTCTGAGTTTCGATGGACTTACTTTCCACATTATTATATGAGAAAATAATTGAAACTTTTTGGTATTTGGGCTATAATATTCTTGTATTTATGTTGCTGTTATGTAGTTGTATTTTACTACAGTACACTGTGTTGTCTGTTTTATTCTAGCTGGTATTAGAGCTTCAGTAATGGCTGGGGAAAAAACAGATTTTACCAGCAAAAAATTCTACCAACTATTGTAAAGATAATAAAATTGAAAAAGGCAGTTTGGGGGTAAACACAAAAAAATCAATAATTATTTTGTTACTCCAGGATCCAAAGTGGACTCAATTAGTGACAATGGTATTGTCAGAATTAATGGAGTTTTAATACCCAAAATTACCTCTCCCCCTACTGTAGGAAAAATATTACTGCCAACTAATTTAGAACATCCTTTAATGATAGAAATACATGAGCTAGAAATTTAGTGTTAGCATAAAGAGCAATCAATTAACAGAGGATAGTGTTATTAAATTAAGGAAATAGCAAGTAGTTAAAAAATGTACCCATGACTTGGGGCAACTATAAGGGGATGAGAGATTTGGAAAATGTGGAGAGCAATTTCCAACCTATTAATATACAGGAAAACATTTAAAGTAAATGCATCAAGATTTGAACCAGTGGAAACACCAGATAAGACAGACATACCTGGTAGAACATCTTTGCTGGTTGATTTTGAAAATGCTTGAGTTTCCCTGCTCCCATCACACCCTCCCCCCCCCAAGCTAATTTAAATAGTTGCCCAGGAAACATTTAAACCTTTCATCGAGGACTGCCGTCTCCTTCCTGGAGAGATGTAGGCCATCGCCATTGAACAGACCCAGGTGGATCCCCATCCCCAATGAAGCCATATCCCTTGTCCCTGTATCAGCCCTCCAACCAAGAGTTGAAGCTTCTGCTGCAGAAATTCCTAGCCCCTCCAACTGCCATGGACCAGTAGCACCTCCCAGAATATTACAGAGATTGCTACCTTCTCAAGGCACCCTCCCAGTTCCCTGAAGTACTTCTGTACCTGCTCTATGTTTGTCTCCTTCCTGGCTAGGTCATTTGTCCCCAGGTGGACAATGACCTCTACTCCCCCTTGCTACTGCTTTTGCAATCCTCTGGATCCACCTCTCTACCTCCCATCTGTGCCTCCTGAAAGGCACTTTACCTCCTTCTCCACCCTGCTACCTGTGTCCAAATCCATTCTCCAGATAACTGAGTCCCCCACAAGGAGAAGCTTCCTCCTCCCTTTGGGTTCCCTTCCTCCCACCCCAGGTCTCCCTCATGGAGGACCCACACATCTTCCCTGGACTCAACCTTGGGTTCCCCTATGAGGCTTGCCCACTCCTCCAGGACAGCATAGGAATTCCTGACTCAGATCAGATGGAGGATGTGCCTCTGACCCCCCCAACCTCCCTGCGCCCACTGTAGTTCATCCAACTCACTGCTGGGCAGCCAATGTAGCAGTGGCTGGGGACATGGTGGTCTCTTTGTGTGGGCAAAGGTCTCCAGTAATCCTGCCAGCTCGGCCCGGAGACTGGCCACCTCTACATTCAAGCCAGAGAGGTGCTTGCATATGGGGTAGCAGTATCCAAAATGTCCTCCTGAAGACTGCTGCACTGCACCCACTGAATAGTACCACTCACTGCATCTCCCCCTTCTGTCCTATGTCACCTTCTTTTATCTATCCCCTCCTCTTGCCTTTTTCCCTTGGCCTACTTTCAAGCCCTCTGCCCCAAATATAATCCCTATTGTTTTACCTTGGCTAAATTACCCTCAGTTGAGGGGGAGGTCAAAGAAAAGGTTGAAGCTACCACAGTGCTCCCAATGGAGCTTTTGACTTTGACTCTGATCAATAAACCTTTTGAAATGTTTCTTGATACTGTACAATCAGAGTCAGAAGGGAAGGCTGTTGTTGAAGATCCCAGTCTTCCTGGATGCCTCCTCAACTGAAATGAAAGAGGCTCTACCAGCATCACCAGCTGAGCCAGTCCAGTTCCTACTTACACAAGTGGGACCCTTCCTAGTGCCCACTGTGAAGTCCATGGTAGTCTCATTGCCTAAGCATGTGGTCTCAGTGGCTTCTCTTGTGGACCCCCATCAGGGGGTTGACAGTCATGGAAGAGCCACTGCTCACAGTTCTGCTTTCAGTCTCCATCCTGCTGTTGTCAAAGTCACTGCTAACAGAGGATGAACTCGTCATCTTTCTTGGAAGACCATTAATGGTATTTACTCAAATAGAAGTATGAAGATTTCCTATGGCATCTAAAGGCATTCAGTTGCTCAGGGTGGCTTGGCACATACTACAGGCCCCTTCTGTCCCACCATGGGGTCCAATGTCTACTGATCCTTCACCAGTTGTTCCACTGCCAATGGCCCCTCTGGCTCCACTTTTCACAGTGGAATATCCCCCCTACACAACAGGTGGAATAGGTGCCCATAAAAGTGAAGTCAACAAGGGCCCACCTTGCCCAAGCACCTCTCAGTGGTGGTCACCGAGGATACAAGGGTTGGCTACACCCTGGAGAGCAATTTCGTAAGCAATTTCCAACCTCTTAATATACAGGAAAACATTTAAAGTAAATGCATGAAGGTTTGAACCAGTGGAAAAACCAGATAAGACAGACATACTTGGTAGAACGTCCTGGTAGAAAGTAGTAGTTGTTTTTATTTTTAAGTGGCACACCTGCCCAGAGGCTCAGGGCCAGTCAGCCTCCTAAGTGCCTCTGAGCTGATCTCTGCCCCTGGAATTGTGATTTGCTACACCAGCAAGTCAAAATAACTGAGTCACTTTAGACCTACTTTTGCATCACAAACTGTGATGTGATAATGCCTAATTTATGACTTGCACTCATATTGAGAAGTCCAGTGTTACACTAAACTCAGTGGATTCATTGCAGCAGGCTACTAAGCCCACAAACATGGAGAAAACAAACTCCTTTCATTACTCTTGCTACCAGCTGCAGCTGTAGCCTCAACAGAAGAGGCAATTCTGTTCATATTGCCCAAGCCCAAGCAGGGCGATCAGAGCAAGAAAGGTGGAGGGGGTGTGCATCCAGTGCTTAACTGGCCAGAGCTCCATCCATGGCTGCCAACTGATGGGTTGTGGGGTGACATTCCCTTCCTGATCAGTCCCTGTTTTAGCTTCCATTCATGAATAGCTCCTCCACTTCCTTCCACAGTGATCCACCATAACCTCAGACAAGTGGATGTTAGAAGTGGTAGGTCTGGGTCTGCCTCTCAAGTTTGAGGCTCTTCCACCTTACTAACCATAGGCACCAAGGGAGTGCAGGGTGCCAGAGGGCATGCTGCCTGTACTGCAGAGCAATTTGTTTTATTCCTGAAGCACAGTATGATAGACTAAGTCCCAGATGCCCTTGATTAACAGGGATATGTATCCTGGTACTGAGGCGGATGGGGGGCTGGTGTCCCATTTTGAATCTGCATGGTCTGAACAAGTTCATGTACAAGAGGAAATTGTGTATGGTAGCATACTGTTGCTGGAGCTTAGGGCATGGTTCTGCTCCCTACACCTCCAAGACACCTTCTTCCACATTTCAGTCCACCCATCCTGATGCTGGTACCTTCAGTTTCAGGCAGAAGAGATTCTCTACCAGTTCAGGGTCATGCCATTTGGACTGCTATTGGCATGCAGAGTTTTCACCAAGTGCCATTAAGTGGTGGTGACATCCTACCGCAGGCATCTCCAGGGAGGAGGTGCAGTGGTCCAGGAGTCTGCCCCTAAGGCCTTTCAAGACCTTGGCCTCCTGGTCAAGCCAGTCATGTCTGAGCTGGTTCCAATGCAGGTGATCAAATTAATTGAGGTGGTACTGGACTCCCTCTGAGCCAGGGTTACCTGCCTGTGTACAGGGCAGTGCATCTTACATCCTTTACCAAATCATTTTAGGTTGTACAATTGTGCCAGGCCTGGGAATACCTCTGGCTGTTGGAGTACATGGCAGCTTCTACCAGCATGGTCCAATGGGCCTACTCATGAATCCACCCATTCTAGTGGGTCCTGGTCTGCCAGTGGTTTTAGTGCCCTTGTCACCTGGACCAGTCAGTCCTGGTGGCATAGCCAATCTGGAATGCCATTGAATGGTAGCCATGCCTCCAGAGCCTTGGAAAGAAATTCCCTTTGTTTGCTTGGAGCTGACCATCACCATGATGACAGATTTGTGTCTGGTGGGGTGGTTTGCTAATCTGGCTGACCACAGAGTCCAGAGGGTCTGACCACCTAGCGAGACCTGATATCATATCAACCTGCTGTGCCAGAACTCTTGTAGTGCATCTGAGACCGATGGAAATTGTTCCATTGATTTGTGGTCCAGTCATGCATGTCCAGACCAGCAACATGACCACCATCTTGTACATTAACAAATAGGGTTGAAAGCACTTCTTTCCTCTGTGCCAGGAGGCACACTGCACTTGATTCCTGCTATGCTACTTGCAGGTGGATATTCTTGCAGTACACATCAAGGGACAAGACAATCAGCTGGTGGATGCTCTCAACTTAGTAGACAAGACATTGCACGAACAGTTATTGCCCCAGATCATGATAGAGCAGTTGTCACCTCATGGCACACACCTCTGGTGAACCTGTTTTTTTCACAGTAAACCAGAAAACTGAGGATGTTCTGTGTCCACCCCCCTCAAACAGGAACACTGATGAGGATGTCTTCTGTTTACCATGGATCTTGGGCCTTCTGTATACCTTCCAGCCTTTATCTTGATCCACAAGGTGATGCTCAAGACATGTTGGGATGTGGCAAACCTGATCCTGAAAGCTTCAGACAGGCCCAGATGGTTTTTGTACCAGGATCTCCTCAGCCTCAGCAGCAAGTCCTCTAGGCAGCTTCTGCTCTGCCTGGACCTGATGACAAGACAAGTTGACAGGTCCATCACCCAGACATTCAGTCCCTGAACCTCTCAGCATGGTACCTGGTGGCTAGAGTTCCAGACTGTGGGCAATTTGGAAGATGTTCTCAACATTCTGGAGATATTCCATAAGGAGTAGACTCAAAAAACATACATGTTTAAGTGAAAGAGGTACTTGCTTTGCTGCCAAGACAAGGATATTGCTCCCTTTGCCTGCCCAGTAGCTATGATCTTTTACTACCATTGGTCCCGGTCTCAGTCAGGGCTATGAGCCACAATCCTAAAGGTGCACCCAGTGGTGATTTCTGTCTACCGGTCATAGGCTGGTATGCTAATGGTGGTGCAGGAAAAGGTGATCCGTTACTTTTTCAAAGGCCTGGACCACTTGTCTCCTCTGGTATGTGAACCACCACCTCCACAAGACTGGATCTTGCAGTGATGATGGGAAAAACATTAAAACTGATGCACAAGTGTTAATTATCACACATGATGTAGAAGACTACCTTCTTGGTCAGAATCACCTCAGCCAGAAGGGTAAGTGAGCTTCAGGTGCTCTCAGTGGAGTCTCCATACCTGGTTTTACACAAGGACAAGGTTTTCCTTCATTCATATTTGAAATTCCTTCCAAAGGTAGTGTCAGAGTTCCACATTAATGAGGTGATAAACTACCCATGGTATTGTAATACTCCTACCTAAGATGTTGAGTATAGACTCCTTACTTTGAACCTGCATAAGGTGATCTCTTATTATAAGGAGTGCATGGCAGGGATTTGTGGTGAGGCTCACCAGCTGTTTGTCATTTATGCTGAATTTGCCTTCAGCAGACCAGCAGCAAGGCAGCCCACTAGCAGGTGGATCACATCCTACACTGCCTTCTGCATTGGGTTAATTGGTACAGAGCTGCCCATGGGGTTGAAGGCTAATTCCACCATGTCTCTACCTCTGTGGCTGCTTCCTGGTGCATCCCAATTGAGGAGCTCTGCAGGTCAGGTACCTGGGCTAAAGCACACAAGTTCATTTCCCACTACAACATCCACATGCTCATTCAGGATGCTGCTGCTTTTGGGGTCTCAGTCCTCCAGTCTCTGTTCACCAACTAGGGGTGAACATCTTGCCCGATCATCCCAGAGGGCTGCTAGTAGTCTGCCAAAGTGCGAATCTTAAACTGAATCCAAGTTCATAGAAATAGAGGATACTCACTTGTAACCATAGTTCTACTACTGGTATTCAGTTCCCATCCACACGACACCCTAACCTCACCTGGCAAGAGTTGCAAGCATCCCTGTTTCCAGCATGCCAAACTTGAAGTCAATGGAGTGGAGCCAGAGGACAATACCACTAGTGGTGGGAGGAGCATAACTCTAAGATGTCAGGGGATTGAGCTGGTTCCAAGCAACTGCCAAAGTGTGGATATGAACTGAATACCAGTAGCAGAACTATGTTTACAGTGAATGACCTCTATTTTTTGAAAGTGAAAATCACACAAAATGCCATTTTTACATGCTATTCATTTTTATTAATATTTTATGGATTAGACCATTCAGAACCATATGAAGAAAATGGATTCTCACACAAATGGCAATTTTTTAGTTTTCTACACAGCAAGACATAGAAACATAGAAACATAGAATTTGATGGCAGATAAGGACCGCTTGGCCCACCCAGTCTGCCCATATTCCTACCTACTGGATAAGCTGCAGCTCCTAGTTAACCAGCAGCCTACTTCTTACTACCCCAACCCCCTAGAATTGCCTTATGACTGTCCCATGCATGCTTGAATTCCACCACTGATTTTGACTCCACAACCTCCTCCGGAAGGCTGTTCCATGCATCCACAACCCTCTCTGTGAAAAAATACTTCCTTAAATTACCTCTGAGCCGCCCCCCATCTTCAAATTGTGCCCTCTTGTTCTTGCACACCTCTTTTTTTGAAAGATGCTACCCTCTTGGACTTTGTTGATTCCCTTGAGGTACTTGAACGTTTCTATCATGTCCCCCTCTCCCTCCTTTCCTCGAGGCTATACATATTAAGCTCCTTTCGTCTCTCTTCATATATCTTCCAGTGCAGACCCTGCACCATTTTAGTTGCCCTCCTCTGGACAGCTTCCATCCTGTCTATGTCTTTGCAGAGACTGAGTCTCCAGAACTGCACACAGTACTCCAGATGGGGTCTCACCAGCTGTCTGTACAGAGGGATAATAACTTCCTGTTTTCTACTGGTGATGCCTCTCCCTATGCATCCCAGTAACCCCCCAGCCCTCCTTGCTGCCCTCTCACATTGCTTGCCCACCTTTAGGTCATCTGATATATATATATATATATATATATATATATATATATATATAAGACAGTTTCACCCATGGTTTCTGTGAAATATCAGAAGTATGTTCAGTTTTTTATACAGCTACTAAAAATAAATGGATCAACTATTAACAAAGCACCTGTCCAAAAAAATGTTTCTGTTCTGTTACTTATTATTTCCCTAGACTACAACTTATTTTATTTATTTTTTTATTTATTTAGCTTTTGTTGACCGGGTAAGTGCACTAGACAAATCCTGCCTATTTTCAGGCACGACCCGGGGGAGAGGGATACAGATGAATGCCAACTGACCTTGAACCAGATTAAGCTGTTGGTGGTATTTATAGTGAATGAGGGAGATTTGGCCAGGACACCGGGGAAATTCCCCTACTCTTTCGATAAGTGCCATGGGATCTTTAACATCCACCTGAACTACCACCAATCCAGGCAGATGGGACCTCGGTTTAACGTCTCATCCGAAAGACGGATTTACCCTTCTAGTATAAGGCTTTGGCAGTTCAGATGATTATTAAAACAAAAGAGCGAAACCTTGTTAAGATCTACTTCTTTGGTATTACCTTCTCTCTAGACTGTGCTGTATTCTACTATTATTATTATACTGGTGTACTGCAATTATCTGTCAATCACTGGGGAACTCTTGAGACGAAAGACATACTACAGAATATAGAATATCTGTTGTTCAAACTGTTGTACCTAGAATATCACACATATACAGTATGACAGAGTGAGTGTAACATACAGAGAGAGACATACACAGAGGGAGACAGAGAGAGAAAGAAATAGGGAAATTATTATTTTTGAAGAGGTCATCAGAGCCAGATTAACAGAAGGGTAAATGGAGCAATGTCCCAGGGGCCCTGAGATCAGGTTGTGGCTCCCCACTTTCCCTTAACAAACATTCCTTTTTTAATTTTTTTTCCACTGTGTCCAGGCTGGCTGGCCCCTTGGCTTCATGGCAGGGTTCCTCCCCCTCTGCACACACAGGCATGCATCATTGACATCTTAAAAAAAATTATTTTCTTAGCTCCAGTCTGTGATTATCTTTTGCTAGGAGATGGTAAAGACCAGACTGTGATTGTGCACGGGCACTGTGCAGTCTGACATTACTGATCACAAAAACATATGGGAGAGGTGAGAGGTCAGGTCGTGCCCTTAAAGGAGTCTCACAGAGTAAATGCAATGCCAGCACGAAGGGAATGGAATCGATGAGTCAACCAACTGTTGCATACATCAGTGGACACTAACTACTGAGAGAGGAGACCCACTGGAGATGAGTCCCTGTCTGTTTGAGATAGTCTCACAGTCAAAACCAGCTACAGAGACAAGCAGTGTGTAGTAGCCTGCTGCCCACCAACCATGCCATCTGCCCAGCTGACTTCACTCCTCCAATAGCTGAAAATGGTGCTTGGTGCCAATCACAGCCTCTTCACAGGGCACATTCGGGCATGGCAAGTGAGCAGCATGCAGCTAGCCCCATGATAATTATGTCATGATACCGCCAGTCTGCTGCTGCTGCTGTTATCCACTGATCTGGTTAGGTTAATGATAGGGCTGGCCAACTGGGAAGGAGGAAGTATGTTGCATGACCATCTCTCTGTGGCAACTTTTAGCTCCTAAGAGCAGCAGTGCTATTGGTCAGTGCCCGGGCCTGCAGGTCATCAGATCAATTCAAATTGATCTTCTGAGTCTCCTCATTTTTTTTGGCCTCCACCATGACCCAGACAGTCCGGCAACAGACCCCCGAAAAATAATCCTTAAGGGAGATGACGTGATAAAGAAGAAGAAAAAAAAAAAGGTCAGGCATCACAGGCCATATACTGACAGGCCAGGATGCAATTAGCATCCCAGGCACCCCTGGCTAGTCTGCTCCTGAGTGTGAGGAGGAGTGTCTGTGTGAAGAGGGAGAAATGTGTGGAGCAAGTGGAAGCTCGGCTGTGGGCTGAGCTGTAGAGAGGGAGAAAGAGAGAGAGCGAGAGAGAGACAGGACAGGTTTGAAGATTCCAGTCAGAGCTGTCTGGCCAGGTAGTGTCTCACTCATGGCCGCTAGCCATGTGACGGTGCTGTGGTGCTGCAGAGGCACAGCAGCATGGAGCGTGGAGACAGAGTGGGAGGCAGGAGCAAAAAGCCTTGCCAGTGTGTGTGCAGATGCCTGTGTGGCACACAAGTCTTTGATCTGTCAGGCCACCATGCCATAACTGGAGTCTGTCTGGTAGGCATAAATATATTATTCCCAGTGTGTTTACTGATGTTATCTGAGTACTAGCTAGCATCTAATAAAAAATATATGTAAGTGAGAAGAGTTTACAATTAAAAAGATATAGAATGTCATGTCACTCATGAGAGGAAAAACATAAGAGAAGATGTACAGTAATGATAATGAATATAATGAGGGTATAACAGACTCCTCTGTATTGTAGTAGGATGTCAAGGCAGCATCGAAGATGCATACCACAAGATTTAGCTGCACAGCCTATTACAGATTGGGGGCAAGGACTCAGGCTCAATGTTGCTGGTGGTGGTGTCTGTAATAGGACCAGAAACCAACTTGACTAGGTGGGCAGTGGTAGGTCATGCTAGTTCTTAGGAGTCACACAAGGCCCCCCAGCCGATATAGGTTAAAAAAATCACATTATTTGAATACCACCACCAAGGTAGTTAGCAGCAGGGCATAGAAGCCACACGCTCATCAGGATTCACTCTTCCCCTTAAATTGATCCTGAAAGTCAGAACCCCAACCCAGCTGCTGTGCAACCAACTGCCAGATGAGGCCTAGGCCACTTATTTTGTCACATTGACTAGACTTGTCACACATGTAAGACTTTTGTGGGGAGAATTAAATACACTCTCTCGTCTTGTTATCCAAATGTGCTACAACAATCCTGTTCATCCTCATATGGTTTTTATTTTCTTAAATCTGCTTGTTCTTATGTTTCATTTCTATAACTCACTTTCTGTGAAGGAAAGGAGTCTCATAATTTCAATTTGGAGGGCTGGGGGGGCTTCAGCTTGAAGATGTGCAGGGCTTTTTCAATTGTAATTCAGCCTCTGAAGTTGTCAGTGCCACACACATGATCAACACATCAATGGGATAACAAAAGCAGTGTTAGAAAACCTTGAAAATATAAAATGAAGTAGTGCCAGAGTCACCTTACTGTCTCTAGCAAATGAAAGATAAAAATAAAAACCTTAAGCTGAATCTATGTACTGTATCTCTTCAAGATGTACTGTCAACAGTTACACTGAAACTGACAGAGTCTGGGGAGCAGCTGACACAGTCTGACAGGTTTTGTTAAATCCACCCCTCCCTCTCTACCAAATAAATTAACACTCTGGTGCTTTTAAATCTGACAAATGTTAACTATTACTTTTGAAAAGAAGAGCTAATCGACCTTTGTTATGAAGTAATGAATGAACTGTCAGTAATCATTGAAAAAAGTTTTCTTTAATGCCCCTCACAGGGTGTCATCAATGCCACCTACCAACCTCCAGAATAACACCTGGATATTCAAATGTAAAGCTTCTTCCGTAATGGGATATGGACTGCTTTTAAGATTTACTAAAGGAAAAACAAGCACTAGCATCCCTTCTGCAAAAACTGATAAATGTCAAATTAGAAATGCAGGTCCAGAGCAGTGGATATCATCTCAACAGCTATGACTGTGATGCATGACTTCAAAGGAAGAGAACATGTTAACCTTAGACACAAAGTAAGGCAACGCATTTTCAAATGGATAATGTCTAATCTTAATACTCAGATCATGGCAGGAGAGGCATGGTTCTCGCATTAATAATTAGTAAGATGCTCTTAATCCTGAACATCAAATTCACAGTGGCAAGTGCATCTTAGCATCAATAATTTATCACTTCACAGAGGCCCATGAGGAATGCTGTCAGCTTGCCAGACAGTAGTACAAAAGAAGAATGCAGTTTCTAAAGCACATTCCGCTGTAACCCCATCTCCATGACCCAGTCATATTATCTTGAATTCACATACAGTACTGCACTCTCTGGTCATGGGATTTATTTACTACAGATAGTCAAAGGAAGATGCAACGACTTGTTACTGTGGGTGTTATGTATGAGAAAAGGTTATCTATGAAAGTACTGCTATCTAGTGGTAAAAACTGAATGAGTCTGATTTTCAAAGGTTGACGCAGGGCTTGCGTCATGCCATGTGTCAATTCCAATGTTTAGCGCAACTCTGCCAAACCCCTTTGAAGCAACTGCACCCAGTTTCAGTGAAGTGGCCAAAGTTGTGACAGTCTCCACAATTTCTGGCAGCTTGTACCAAATATTTGGTGCAAGCCCTGTGAAAATGATCCCCCAAATGGTATAAGTTAGGGGAGCTGGTCTAACTTGTGTCATTTGTTGCAATCGACAGAGAATCACCATCAGCACCACAGAATTGCCACAAGCCCTCTGCGCTGTATATTCAGTGCACCAGGAACTTGCAGCATCTGCAAGTCTTTTTAAAATTGGGCCCAATGAGTAAAAGCAATTCTGATCGATGGTAACAGCAAGAGACCTCCATTGATGGTCCCTGCAAGTGCATTAATATAAAATCAGAGGAGCTCATTAATCCCAAAGGTAGGGAGAATTCCCCTTTAGCTGAATGGCTAAAGCTGCTTCCATTGGGACTCAGGGTCCCAGGATTATTTCCCAGCAAGTGCTGGAAGAGTGCCTGCCCAAGTACAGTTGGGACAGACATAACTATTTTAAATATTACTATATATGGGATTATGTCACCTTAAAGGAGAACTGTCAGCACTAAGAACTGTATACTGAAGTGCGGAGCTGCTCCCAATTTGCAATTAGTGTATACATTTTTTTTTTTTTTACTTTCTGTTGTTTACTACAGTATAGGAGATTGTATCGGGCTGATTCTGCTGACTCTCAAGCAGACATGTGCTGTAGCCAGACATCCAAGAATCCTTTGCAGTTGATGTTAGAGCAAGGCTGCAGCAGTGGGAGATTCAACAGCCTGCAGCGTATGTTTATAGTTTTTATAAACCTTCCGAAAAAAGGTTTCTCCAGTACAGCCAAATCCTCAAAATAAAAGAAATTTAAGTTAGTATTCTGTTTTAAGGGAGAGGCCAAAGCCCAGCATAAGCTTACGCTTAATATCAAAAATGCACTATGCTGGTATTCTAGCGCACTCACCCCCAGAAATTCAGATCAACAAACTGTTGAAAAGTATGCTCCATGTTCTTATTTATTTTGACAAATAACATTCAGTTATTAATTTTTTCTATGCTTTGGAAAATCTCCCTTCATCAGGACAACTGGTTACCTTTAAATAAAGGTTAAATAAAAAAATATTTTTTTTCAACAAAATAAACATGTCAATATATTTTTCATTGATAATCATCCAATGACATATACTAAAAGCCCTTACATGTAATGATTCATTCCTTTTCACTAGTATTCATCTGTTGTACATACAAAGGTTAGAATCCCACCACCTCCAGATACAACATAATGACAAACTTAACCTTCAGCACATGGCTTATAAAATTCACTAATTTGTTTCATCATTAAAGAAAACATAGTCATTTAACACACCTCATGAGCAAGAAGGAGTAACTCCTCTTGATTCTAAATTTTCACAGGATTTTCATTTCTGTAAACAAAAAAAATTTACTCTCTTGAAACTTCTCTTGTAATGTCACTAATCCAATTCTTTTCAACCACATTGAGCTAGTTTCTAATAAGCAACAGAATATAGCTCCTTAGAATCAACTTTTTAAAAATATTTCAACTACCTATCGACAGTTTCTCACACCAACCTGTTACTTCTTGCAGTTCACCTAGCATTGCTGCTTTACTTTCTCACTGCATATCTCATCCTGCAACAAATATATAGACTCTTATTACTAACAAATGTAAAGCTACACTCAAAAGTTGTGTTGCACTTTACCCTTATAAGATTTTCAACAAGTATATGGAGCTGAAAATCATTTAGATCAACATGAAGGTTGTTTTAAAACCGGTTCGGTGAAAACTTTACTTGTTAACATTTCCCAGCTGTAGGTCTATATTAAACTATTTCCCAATGAATTACACAGAAGCCTCAGCAAAGGCATTACTTATATCAAAGTGTTCCTTAGAGAGGTGTTGGTGGGAGTAACGTGTGGGGTCTCTTTGCTCCATTTAAATATGAGGAGCTCCACTTCCAAATCTGACTGAATGACTTCACGTCATATGCAGGCTGCTGGAGCCTGCTTGAGTGCCAGACCCGCTTCATTGCAGCACCAAGGACCATATTTCTTGGTGGAAGTCCTGGATAAATATTCTTAACTGATTTACCAACATTATTGGGATCTGTTGAAAATTTATTTTTAAAGATCTTTACTGCATCGGGAGCTAAACCCTTCTGAGGCTTAGACATACATTGGGAAAGGTAGCACTGTGAACCTGACTCAGAAAAACAAAACCATTGCATGCTCAACTTCCTATTTTATTATAATATAGGCTACCATTCTATAATTTCATTGAGGCCAAATTTTGGATTATTAGTTTCAAAAAAGTTAATCAGTGTTGCTTCCCTTAGAAGTAATTTGTCATTAAAGTTCCCTTCTCTATTATTTTTAGTCACTTTCTCTATCCCAAAAAACTGCAGTGTGGATATTTGATGTCCACATTCTAAAAAGTGTCTTGTTATTGGAGATGTAAAATCCTTTTTCCTTATTTATTTTTCCTTATGTTCCCCAATCCTCTGTTTTAAGGGTCTTTTGGTTTTCCCTGTACACATCAAGTTGCACGGGCATTTTATCCCATAGATCACTTTTTCTGTTTGACAGTTTATAAAATCCTTAATTACAAAATCCATATTTTTACTTTGATTTCTTATAGTTTAAATCTTATGGGTATTATGGCACTGCACACATTTCCCACAGCTAAAATTGCCTCTTAATTCCTCTTTGGTCAACAAACCTTGAGGTTTCACGTCTGGGATTTTATGTTGGGAATGAGACAAGCGATGTGATAGTGATTTAACTTTCTTTGCCACCACTTTAACTCCTTTAGTAAATGCTTTTTCCCCAGAATTTGTTGCTTTGAGCACATGTCAGTGTTTATTGACTATCCTTTTTATATTATAAAAAAAACATCACTGTGCTTAAGGGTCAACATAATTTTGTAACTTTTTAATTCTGTTTTCTCTGTCTCTTTTTTGGCCAATAAATCATCTCTATTTTTATCTAACGCCTTGTTTGAATAACCCCTGTTCCTAAATCTGTTTACCATCTCCTCAGTACCCACTAATACATCTGTTTCTTCTGAACAATTTATTTTTACTCTTAGAAACTGACTATAAGGTATTGATTCCACAAGTTTCCTAGGTGGAAACTGTCAGCTCTCAAAATTGTATTTTTATCAGTTCCTTTCCTGAACATTTTAGTGCTCAATCTATTATTATTTTTAAATATCAACAGATCCAGAAATGGAATTTCCTCTGTATCTTGGTTAAGAGTAAATTTCAAAAATTATGTTTTATTGTTCAAGAAATCATAAACATCTCTCAATTCCTGCTCTGTTCCTTCCAAAATAAAAAAATATGTCGTCAATAAAATGATTCCATTGTAGTATCTTTCTTTCATAATGATTACTAGAATAAACAAAACTTTCTTCAAACCAGTTCATAAAAAGATTTGCATAGGAAGGGGCAATGCTTGACCCCACTGCCATTCCCTTAATTTGTGCATAGTAAGTTGTTTCAAACTTGAAGTAGTTCTGTGTCAATACTAAATTGGCTAACTGAACCAAAAAATCATTTGGAGGTTTTGTTTCTGTTCTATACATTGTTAAATTCATTTTCAATGTTTCACAGCCCTCCTGGTGTGGAATAGATGGATACAGCTCTTTTACATCTGAAGTAACCAAGATAATAGATCTACCAACCAAAAAATGTTTTTGATTAAATTCACTTAGCAAATTCAACAAATGTGTACTATCTTTTAAACAATATTTAATCTGTTCCACTATATCTTTAATGTGGAAATCTACAAAAACAGACAGGGGTTCCAAAATAGAACCTATTCCTGCCACAATGGGTCTCCTTGGGGGGTGCTCGGGGTCCTTATGAATGTTAGGGAGTGTGTAAAACACTGGAATCAGAGGGAAAGTTTTATGCAGTGCTTTTTGATCCCACTCATCAATCTAGCTCCTATCAAAAGCTCTGTCTAATGTTTCCTTTATTAAAGAAGCTATAGTTGTAGTAGGATCTGATGTTAATGACAAATAATTCTCCTTCACATCCAACATTTCCAAACATTTATCCCATATGCAGTATGATCTTCCAAAATAATTGCTCCTCCTTTGTCAGCTTTTTTTATAATTATATTGGGGTCACTCTCCAAATTCCTCAAAGCTCCAAACTCTTTGAAGTTAAATTATAGATAGTATATATGTCTTTATTCATTTCTAGTTTTAACAAATTTTCTACATCCTTGCTTACTAAGCTAATGTAAGTTTCAATATTATGAGTGATGGGCCCTTGTGGGAGAAATTGTGACTTTAATTGCAGTCGTTGACTTAATTGCATCTTTTTATTCTGACTTTCTTGTTCAGTTTGTTCCCTTTGTTTGTTGTCAAAAAAATATCTTACTCTTAATTTCTGAAAAAATCTATTTAAATACAGTTTGGTTTAGTATTGGCACAGAACTACTTCAAGTTTGAAAAAATTTACTATGCACAAATGAAGGAAATTGCAATGGAGTCATGCATTGCCCCTTCCTATGCAAATCTTTTTATTAACTGGTTTGAAGAAAGTTTTGTTTATTCTCATAACACTTATGAAAGAAATATACTACAATGGAATCATTTTACTGATGACATATTTTTTATTTGGGAAGGAACAGAGCAGAAATTGAGAGATTTTTATGATTTCTTGAACAATAAAACATCATTTTTGAAATTTACTCTTAAGCAAGACACAGAGGAGATTCCATTTTTGGATCTGTTGATATTTAAAAATAATAATGGATTGCGCACTAAAATGTTCAGGAAAGGAACTGATAGAAATACAATTTTGAGAGCTGACAGTTTCCACCCTAGGAAATGTGTGGAATCAATACCTTATAGTCAGTTTCTAAGAGTAAAAAGAAATTGTTCAGAAGAAACAGATGTATTAGTGGGTACTGAGGAGATGGTAAACAGATTTATAGGAACAGGGGTTATTCAAATCAACTACTGTTAAAAGTAAAAAACAAGGTGTTAGATAAAAATAGAGATAATTTATTGGCCAAAAAAGAGACACAGAAAACAGAAATAAAAAGTGAAAAATTATGTTGACGCTGAAGTACAGTGATGTTTTTATAATATAAAAATGATAGTCAATAAACACTGGCATGTGCTAAAAGCAACAACTTTTGGGGAAAAAACTTTTACTAAAGGAATTCAAGTGGTTGCAAAGAAAGTTAAATCACTATCAGATCACTTGTCTCATTTCCAATATAAAATCCCAGAAGTGAAACTACAAGGTGTTTTTTAACCAAAGAGGAATTAAGAGGCAATTTTGGCTGTGGTCGTTGTGTACAGTGTCATAATACCCATAAGGTTAAAATTATAAGAAATCAAAGTAAAAATGTGGAATTTATAATTAAGGGTTTTATAAACTGTCAGACAGAAGGAGTGATCTATGGGGATAAAATGCCCATGTGACTTGATGTATAAAGGAAAAAACAAAAGGCCCTTAAAACAGAGGATTGGGCAACATAAGAGGTATATAAGGAACAAGGATTTTACATCTCCAATGGCAAGACACTTTTTAAAATGTGGACATCAAATACCCACACTGCATTTTTTTTGATAGAGAAAGTGACTAAAAATAATAGAGGAGGGAACTTAAATGAAGTTACTTCAAAGGGAAGCAACACTTATTAACTTTTTTGAAACTAATAATCCGAAATTTGGCCTCCATGAAATTATAGAATGGCAGCCTATATTATTATAAAATAGGAAGCTGAGCCCACAGTGATTTTGTTTTTCTGAGTCAGGTTCACAGTGCTACCTTTCCCGATGGGAGTCTAAGCCTCAGAAGGGTTTAGCTCCTGATGCAGTAAAGATCTTTTAAAAATTTTCAACAGGCCCTAATAATGTTGCTAAATTAGTTAATAATATTTATTCAGGAGATCCAACACCAAGAAATGTGGTCCTTGGTGTTGTAATGAAGTGAGTCTGGTGCTCAAGCAGGTGCAAGCAGCCTGCATATGACGTGAAGTCATTCAGCCAGATTTGGAGGTGGAGCTCCTCATATTTAAACAGAGCAAAGAGGCCCCACATGTTACTCCCACCAGCACCTCTCTAATGAACACTCTTGGTGTAAGTAATGCCTTTGCTGAGGCTTTTGTGTAATTCATTGGGAAATAGTTTGTTTAATATAGAGCTACAGCTGGGAAATGTGCATGGGTATTAAAACAAACGTCAGGTTGATCTAAATGGTTTTCAGCTACATATACTTGTTGAGAAACTTATAAGGGTAAAGTGGAACACAACTTTGGGTGTAGCTTTGCATACAGTAGTAATAAGAGTCTATATATTTATTGCAGGATGAGATATGCAATAAGAAAGTAAAGCAGCAAAGCTAGGTGAACTGCAAGAAGTAACAGGTTGGTGTGAGAAACTGTCGATAGCTAGTCAAAATATTTTTAAAAAGTTGATTCTAAGGAGCTACGTTCAGTTGCTTATTAGAAACTAGCTAGATGTGGTTGAAAAAATTGGATTAGTGACATTACAAGAGAAGTTTCAAGAGAGTAAATGTTTTTTTGTTAACAGAAATGAAAATCCTGTGAAAACTTAGAACCAAGAGGAGTTACTCTTTCTTGCTCATGAGGTGTGTTAAATGACTATGTTTTCTTTAATGATGAAAACATTTAATGAATTTTATAAGACATATGCTGAAGGCTAACTTTGTCATTGTGTTGTATTAGGAGGTGGTGGAATTTGAACCTTTGTACATTCAACAGATGAATAATAGTGAAAAGGAATGAATCAATACATGTAAGGGCCTTTAATATATGTCATTGGATGATTATCAATGAAAAATATGTTAACGTTTATTTTGTTGAAAAAAATTAAAACAAAAATGTTTTTTTATTTAACCTTTATTTAAAGGTAACCAGATGTCCTGATGAAGGGAGATTTCCCAAAATGTAGAAGAAATTAATAACTGGATATTATTTGTTGAAATAAATAAGAATGTTTAACATACTTTTCAACAGTTTGTTGATTTTAATTTGTGGGGGTGGGTGGGATAGCATACCAGTATATTGCATTTTAGTTTTTATAAACTCTGATATTTTGTTTCCTGGTCCCACTGTCCTCTGTACTTGGCCCCAGGTGACCAGCAAGACTGGCAAACCTGTGATAGAAGCTTATAAAAACTCTAATATATACACTGCAGGCTGTTAAATCTGCAACTGTTGCTGTTGTTCAGCTCTGACATCAACTGCACAGAATTCTGGGTTTCCTAGTTACAGCAAATGTCAACTAGCCAGCAGAATCAGGCTAATACAACCTTCTATACTGCAGTAAACAGTGGGCAAAACACATTTTTGTTGCACACAAAGTGCAAATTGGGACCAGACCCACAATCAGGTTTGGGGCTCTTAGTGATGATGACTGTTCTCTGTTACAGAAGGAGACACAATATTTTACTGTATATAAGAAAGACAGTCTGTGTGATGCAGTACCATCTTGTAACAAAATATATAGTTGTCAAGGCAGTGTGGCTGGAGGAGCATCTTCCCAGTAGAGGGGATAGATATATCAGAGGGGTCCTGTTTTTATAGCTCACATGACTGAAATATAGAAACAGAGAAGAGTAGAAATGTAGAATTTGATGGCAGATAAGGACCACTTGACCCACCAAGTCTGCCCATATTTTCTCTGCCTGTACTGTTACCTTAGACCATACTTGGTCTCCAGCAGTGCTGTGCAGAATGCAAAATTCCACTGGTGGAATTGGCATGGAATGACCATTCTGCCAGTGGAATTTCTGTCAGAATGTTAGTGGCCATTCTGTGGGATTCCACCTGCTGGGATATGAGGAATAATACTCCACGGAACAGCATTTTTCCACAGGAATTTACTCCACAAATATTTCCTCAAAAAATATGAGATATATGGAATTTAATTCTACAGAAATGTAGCAGAAAAGTCATTCTGCAGTATTTCTCTGTGGAATTATTTACCCCCATGAAGTAGTTATGCATCTCTATCATGTCCCCCCTTCCAGTGTTAATTGTTGAGTTCCTTCAGTCTCTCCTTGTAGGACTTCTGGGCCAGCCCTTGCACCATTTTAGTTACCCTCATCTGGTTAGCCTCCACTCTATGTCCTTCTTGAGCTGTGGGATCCAGAACTGGAAGTTCTCCAGGTGGTATCTCATCAGCAATCTATACATTAGCAACTCCAGCTCCCCTCCTTCTACTGGTGATACCACTATATGTATTAAAGGAGATAGGAAATGTTTTTACATACTGCAGTTAACTACCCTTCTATCTTTCTTTCCATGTCAGTTGTGTGTTCTGATATGCTTTGATCATTTTTTAATAAATTATCTAGCTTTGGGGTGCCTCACCAGTTACTGCTCTTTCATTTCGTATTTCTAAGGCATTCTATGACAACAACAACACCATTCCAGGCTATTCATCTGAATGGCCTGAAATGGTGTTGTTGATGTCACAGAATGTCAAGACAGCATGAAAAGAGAGAGAGCAGCAACTGCTGAGGAGAAAGGATTCAGGGTCATTACAAAGGCAACAAAATCTGATTATTAATTATTTAACAATAAATGTCAAAAACATATCAGAAAATTGGAGACACTAAAAGGACAACAGGATGGCATCTAGAGGTGTATAAAAACTGTTTCATATCACCTTTAGCAAAGTACTAGCACAGTGAGTATCTATGCTGAGATTTTATTAAAATGTATTTTATTTATTTATTTACTTGTTTATTTACTCAAAATTTGGTAACCAAAAAAGTCACACCGAGCCAAGGCTTATTTCCAGGTGTGACCCAGGGACGAGGGTAAACATATAGTCAAAACAATAACGTTAGAACTGAGCAATACAATACAAGTACAGTAAAATGCAAACAAAGGAAGTGCAAATATGGAAAGAAGGCACATCTAATGCAGCAGCTGTCTGGAGCATGATACGCTAAACATTCATATACAGAATTAACAAACACTCAGTGAAAAGAACAATTATGAGAAGTAAGATCAACCCCAGGGAGGGGGCATAAGCTGGGAGGGAAAGAGAAAAAAATAGGTCAGATGGGGAATTGACAAAAACAGGGAAGGGAGAGCATGAGTTTAAGCTGATGCTTATAGGAGCATGTGGAGGGTGAGAGATGGATGGAAGTCGAGAGGAGGTTCCAAAGTGAGGGAAGGCAATAGGAGAAGGCAGATTGTAGCTGTTATCACTTGGTCCACATTGAAACTGTTACCTCTTGGTCCACAGTTCTTTATTCTAAATATCTCTTTCAAGCCTGTCTGCCTGTTAATATGATGCCTTTGTGGTACTGATCTGACCTGAAAGCAAATTGATTACAAGGACTAGATGAAAATTCTTTGAGCCCCAGCTTTCCATGACAAATATTATCATGAATAACAGAAGGATTCTGTCATTTTCATACATCAGCTAATTAACATAAAAATAACACATTTTCAAGCAAAAGTACTAATTTTGCAAGAAACAAAATGCTTGTTTTCATATGAAAACAGAATATTTTGCATGAAAACTAGGGTTTTGTTAGAAAATTACAATGGACACACATGTTTTACATGAAAAAGTTGACTGTCTTGAAATTTCAAGTCTGTTTCAAGCATTTCTGCTTATTACCTATGTTTTCCTTACATCAAATCCTCCATATACATCATTGCAAGTAATAAACTGAACAGGCCTTCTATTTACCTGTAAAGGTTGAAGGCAGAATTTTCACAGAAATGCACCACAATATGATCATAATTTGATGCAATTGCACTAAATTATTTTAGAAACATAGAAACAAAAAAGTTGGTAAAAAGGACTCAGGGGTCCATCTAGTTTGCCCAATGGTTTCCGAGACCTTTATCGGTCACAGGTCCTAATCCCCCCTGCTTTTCCCTTGAAATCAGAGGTTGACCCCACTCTGTCCCATGTATGTCTGAATACCGTTACTGACCTAACCCCCACCACATTTACTGGCAACCTGTTCCATGGTTCCACTACCTTTTTGTAAAGTAATGCTTCCATACTTAAAATGACCCCCTCACAGTTTTTAATCATGCCCTCTTGTGCTTGAGTCTAGTATTCTATTGAAGAGTTTTGAGTAGGGTACCTTGTTAATGCTTTTCATTAATTTGAGCATTTCAATCACGTTCCCCTCTTTCCCTCCTAGTCTCCAGTGAGTATGTCTAGAACCCTCAAATGTTCTTCATAAGAGAGGTCCTGTAGCCCTTGAATCATTTTAGTTGCCCTTCTCTGCACGGTCTCCAGCCTGTCCCTATTCTTTTGGTGTGGACTCCAAAACCGGATGCAGTACTCCAGGTGAGGCCTCACCAAGGATCTATAAAGTGGAAGAATCATCTCCTTGTTTCTGCTGTCAAAACCCTTCCAAATACAGCCCAACATTTTGCTGGCCTTGTCTAAGCACTGTTGAATTTGCTAGCTTGCTTTGGGGGGGTCCAAGATTATGACCCCAGGATCCCTCTCTTCACGCAAAGTGCACAGCTGTACCCCATTTACCTAGTATTCAGTTCTTGGGTTACCTTTCCCCATGTGCATCACCATGCAATACCTTGCATTTAACTTCTGCTGCCAGACATTGGACCATCTTTCAAGTCACTGCAGGTCCTTCTGAAGGTCCCTAACCACCTCAGTACTGTCCACCCATCCACCTAGTTTGGTATTGTTTGCTAAAAGGGCCAGCTTACCCTGGATGCCCTCCATATATCACTAATAAACATATTAAGTAGAACTGGGTCCAGGACCGATCCATGTGGCGCTCTGTTAGTGACTTCTCCCTCCACTGACCACCTCCATTCACTACTACTCTCTATTTCCTTCCCTTAAGCCAATTTCCCACCCACTTGACTATACTTGGGGCCGTGCCAAGATCTTCCTTTTTTTTAACAGTTGCCTGTGCAACATAGAATCAAAGGCTTTACTGAAGTCAAGGTGCAGGAGGTCCACTGGGTGGCCCCTGTCCACTCCCATGGTCACCCAGCCAAAAAATTTAATCAGATTTGTCTGGCATGACCTGCCTGCTACAAATCCATGCTGCTTGCCATCTTGAAGATTGTTCTTCTCCAGGTACTCTACTAAGTGCTGCTTGATTAGGGATTCCATAATTTTCCCCCGAATTGATGTGAGGCTGACTGGTCTATAGTTTCCCACCTCCTCCATACTCCTCCCTTGTGGACAGGAACCCCATCCATGGTTTTCCAGTCACCGAGTATGACCCCCGATCGTAGTGACTGGTTAAACAAATGAGCCAAGGGATCTACCAGCTGCTCTGCAAGCTCTCTCAATACCCTCAGCTGCAGCCCATCTGTACCTGATGCTCAGTCTGTCATGAGTTGTGCTAATGCGTCTCTGACTCTGCAGGTGGTGAACGTCGGCATCTCTATTTGCTGGATCCATAAATTGGTTGCCTTGTTTGATGCTGTTGGTGGTCCAACTTATGGTGCGATTTTGCCAGACTGATAAACTACATCACAAATGGAGGCACTGGAGCTGACTATTGGCCCACTGGCAGCCGATCATGCTACCATGCTGGTGATCCAGCTTTGGCACCAGACCTGAGAGCTCACAGGGCAGCCTAGGGAGGCTGTTAGGTGTTTCCGCACAGCAACACAGCCAAATGGGAAAGGCTAGCACCTGGCTCCAGCCCACTGTGATTGCTATGGAGCACAGGAAATCATCTGTGTGTGGGTGGGGTCTGCAGGACTACTACCAGGCACCAAGTGATTGAAGAAGAAAAGACAGGAGAAAACAGCTAGGCTGTCTAGATAATAGCCACAGGTGGTACACTCGGCCCTTACCCCCATAGAGACCCCTGCCTGCCCTGGATCATGAATAAGTCCCCAGAAAGAGGATAACCCCCTGAAGATCCCTGCCATGGAGGGAAGAATTCTAGGACTTTTGGCCCCTTGGTCAGTGGGGACAGCCCATGCCTATGACAAGTCCTGCCCACTGGAACTACACTACAAAAGCACAGCAGTACCAGTTCTCCAGGCCGGCTGCATTGTTGTGTGTGCTCCTGCTGACGGCTGTATTGTATGCTTCATGGGGGTTCAGCAATCTTCATATCGTAGCCCTTCTCCACTACATTTGACACCAAAGAAGCTGTGGTTCTAATGCCCACCACTCCTGTGCCCTTCATCTACCTTCAATACAAAGGAAACTGTGATTCTAATGACCAGATCTCCTACAGATCTGGCCTTTATGGAGGCTGTGTTTCTAACACCCTCAGATTTGGTTCATCCTGCCTTTAAGCAGGCTATGGTCATAACACCTTTGGTTCCTATGTACTGGAATGGCTTAGCACCTACCACTGTTCACCGTGTTTCCTTACACCTCAGCAAGTTTTTGTTTGATACATCTTTGTTCCTTGATCCAGTAGCAAAGCATGATAAGAAAGGCATTAAGTAAGCTTCTCCTTCATAGAAGAATGAACTATAGTCAAACTCCTGTCCATTCTCCAATCCATGGGAATACTATTTAACACTTCATCCAAAAAGATGCAACTAACTGACCTATGTCAAGCAGTCAAAACTCTAACAGGCCCTAGCCCCTCATTCTGACCCTATATCTGAGTTACATGAACTTATGCTCCAGATCAAGTCCTCCATCTCTCAGATGGAGATCAAAGTTGCTAACATTGATGACAGGCTTCCTCATTCTTCTGTTTCTTCATCTACACCAAACCCAAGCCCTTTGACATCTCAGCATGCCTCTGCAACAATTCATACCTCCTTCATGATCAATAACCCAACCAACACAAGCTTACCTTCCACCAATCCTGGACCATCTGTACCAATGGTATCATCCATTATTCAGCAACCTCTAGGTACTGCAATCATATAGCTGCACCATCTAATCCTAGCCTGCCCACTTGTCTAGTGCATCCTGTCTCTCAGCAAAGCTATCAGTCTAGTGGCATCACTTGTTATGTCACATAATACAGTGGAAAATCAGGTGGGGTGTATGGTTAGCAGCCATCCTGTGCAGACATTCTTTCCTGGAGCTCCTGAGTACAGAACTACAAGTGACATCCATCTATACAACATTTTATACTTTTCTAGCTTTCTGCACACGTAAAGTGGTGGACTGTCATGTGGAGAATATTTGGGTAAGTTTCCAAGCAGATTGGATGATGGGAAATCTGAGGAAACAGACCAAAGGTGGTGGTTGAAAGGTACAGTAGTCTGGGCCCAGAAGAAGCAGCAAAGCAGTGACCTCACATGTTCCAGTGTAGGTTCAGATGAGCCCTCCAATAAAGACTTCTAAGAGCAATACAAGTGCTTGAATAAGAGGGATATAATTTGGATTCGAAAACTGTGGATTTTAACTCATGCTTCACCTCTTGCGAACAACAAGTAATGACAGCTGTTGCAAAGTCAAAGGAAGTGGCAGGATCAGTGATTAAGACTGGGGCAGCTATGAATGGCCTGATTAAGGAGAACAAAGCTTTATGCTTCAGTCTTAAACGTTGGAAAATATATCTTAAGCCTCCAACACTTGACAACTGGGATTCCTAGAAATATAGACATAGAATATGATGGCAGATAAGGACCACGTGACCAACCAAGTCTGCCCATTTTTCCCGATCTACTGTATTACCACAGATCCTACTTGATCTCTGGTTTTACCCCTGCCTTACCACTAAAGTTACCACTAAGGTTCCTTTATGCCTATTCCGTGTATTTTTGAAGTCCGTTGCAGTTTTTGCCTATACCACTTGTGCAGAGAGGCTGTTCCAGGCTTTCACCACTCTTTCCATGAAGAAGTACTTCCTCACACCACTCCTGAATCTAACTTTTCCAGTTTCATAGCATGACCCCTTGTCCTTCAGCATCTTTTTTTCTGAAAAATGCTTCCCTCTTATACTTTATTAATACCCTTGAGGTATTTGAAATTCTCTAGCATATCCCCCTCTCCCTCCTTTCTTCCAGGATGTACATATTGAGGTCCTCAGTCTCTCCTCATAGGGCTTATTATGTAGACCCTGCACCATTTTAGTAGCCCTATCTGGATCACCTCCACTCTGTCTATGTCCTTCCAGAGAGGAGGTCTCCAGAACTGCAAGCAGTACGCCAGGTGAGGTCTCAACAGTGCTCTATAAAGAGGTAACACCATGTCCCTCTTTCTGCTGGTGATACCCTTCCCTATGCATCCTAGCATTCCACTAGCCCTCCCAACTGCCTTTCCATACTGCCTGGTCACCTTAGGTCATCAGAAATGATTACCCTTAGGGTTTCTTTCCTGTAACACCCATTTTTGGGGTTTACCTGAATTGCCCCCATTTCTTCCGTATCCCAGTATGCTTCCTGGCATCCCCCTGAATCCCTGAATTGTTCACCACCACAGCCTGAGTTCAACTAGTGTCCCCAGGTTCCCAAAATAACCCCTGCACTTGATTTCCACCCATTTTGGACTTACAAAGTTAAGCCATGAGATGCCACTGCTCTCTGCTGCTTCCTGAGCCAGCAAGTGATCACGCATGTGGCCTGTAGTGCTTTGATTCACCAACCATCATTTTTGTAGTTGTTCAGGAGGTGTTTTGGTGGTATCAGTCCCCCTCCTCAGGTAAATGGGGACCAGTGACCTTGAGGAGGCTGATAAGAAGCCTCTGAAAAGTTTAAAAATAAAGTCTGAATCAAGGCATAAACAAGGCACAAGCGAGGGCTCATGAATAAAAATAAGCCCTCATGAATATTAATGAGGTGTTGCCTGCCGCCTAGGGTGACAGTGTTTCAGAGGCAGTGACAGCAAATATATGGGGAGCAAATGTATGAAAGTGGGCTTATTTAAAAGGGCATTAATGGAGCTATTAAACAAGGGGGCAAGTGTAAATAAATATGTAAATAAGTGCAAAGCAATGCACCTGGGAAACAAAAACTCAGGGGAGGAGTACACAATGGGGGGTGAGATACTAACAACAACAGAAATGGAACGGGACCTTGAGGTAGTCATATCAGATGACCTAAAGGTCGGCAAGCAATGTGAGAAGGCAGTATAGAGGGCTGGCGGGATATTGGGATGCATAGGGAGAGGCATCACCAGTAGAAAACAGGAACTTGTTATCCCTCTGTACAGACAGTTGGTGAGACCCCATCTATAGTACTGCATGCAGTTCTGGAGACCTCATCTCCACCAGGACATAGACAGGATGGAGGCTGTCCAGAGGAGGGCAACTAAAATGGTGCAGGGTCTGCACCAGAAGACACAGGAACAGAGATTAAAGGAACTTAATATGTATACCCTCGAGGAAAGGAGGGAGAGGGGGGACATAATAGAAACTTTCAAGTACCTCAACAAAATCAACAAAGTCCAAGAGGGTAGCATCTTTCAGAAAAAGAGGTGTGCAAAACCAAGGGGGCACAATTTGAAGATATAGGGTGACAGCTCAGAGGTAATGTGAAGAAGTATTTTTTCTTGGAGAGTGTCATGGACACATGGAAAGGCATTCCTGAGGTGGTAGTGGAGTCAAAAACAGTGGGGGAATTCAAGAATGCATGGGACAGACATAAGGCAATTCTAGTGGGGGTTATGAGGCAGAAGGCTGTTGGTTAACTAGGGTCTGCAGCTCATCCATTAGGTAGGGAAATGGGCAGACTAGGTGGGCCAAGTGTCCCTTATCTGCCATCAAATTCGGTGTTTCTTTATTTAATAAACATTTTGGCTACACTAGAACTTTGAAACTGGGGGACTGTATAAACTGCATAAAAACTGTTTACAGGCGCCACCATCTTTGAAGCCCAGTAGCCAATCACAAGCCAGGATTTTGGCCAAATACTTTTGGGAATGTGCCAGAGACTTTATAAAATCATGGACAAATCATTGACACACAAAATCTAACCAATTAAGAGATTTAGACTGTGATTGACAGCTTTGGCCGACAATTGGATCTTGGAAACTTTGCCCTTTATTTAAGAGGGACTGTTTGAACTAAGGTCAGTCTGTTGAGAGTCTGTTGAAAGTTCTGCTTGGGCCACTGAGAGAGAAGAATCCTGGGTGGCTCATTTGCAAACCTGCAGGAAAAAGGCCTGCTTTGCCTCCCTGCTGAACTCTGGACTGCCTCAAGCAGAAAAGGAAGTGTGTGTTCAGCGGCCAGGCTGACAGAAACAGGATGCTTTGCCAGATAAGTGCTCTTTTGCCAAAAGTGACTAAACCCAAAACTGTTGTTAGGACTTCATGTTTAAGGGACTCCAGTGCCATTTGGAGCATGCGGATGTTGCGTTTCAGAAAAGGGGGAGACCTGTTGCCATTTGTTCCTGTTTGGTTCCAAATGAAGTTAAGCTAGCCTGCAAACTGCAAGCTGAGTGAGTATTCCAAACTGTATCTAACACTGAACTTCATGCACTGTGCCTGTGCCAGATATGGCCCTAGGATCCTGCACCTGATCCAACATTTGCCTGGCAAGAGATCAGCCTTGGGGAGTCAGCCCCTGTGGAGAAGCAAGTCACAGGTTGCGGACACCTACAGGGAAAGGCAATGAAGTAGAGGTGAGTCATGTAGCCCCAGTTCCCACTAGAATCCTGGAAGGCCAGAAAGTCCATGGTGTCACCAGTTGTCTCTTCAATCTGTCTGAGTGCAGAAAGTACAATCAGGGTAGCTTCCTGCAACAACCAAATAACTGCACATTGTCATCTGAGTTGCCTTATGATTCCTCAGTGGGTTTAATTGCAGTTACAGACCATCTGGTCTGAGATTACAAATATTCTACTGCCTGCAAATATTTTTATCTGTCTAATAACACTCTTCTTTCCATCTAGGGCCTCAACCAGCTGCAACGCCAGCCTTCTCCTGGCAAACCTTCAGGCCAGCTCCTTATTCCTCTGGATACCCAGCAACTGATTAAACTGATTAATTCAGGGACTAATGTGATAAATGATCAATGCTATCTGTTTGATTACAGTCCAACAATAATTAAGCTAAATTCTCACCTTTCCCTTGTTCACGTCCCCTTATTTATTTATTTATTTGAATTTTCATAACCTGCTGGTCCCACTGAGACAAGGTCCCTTTTTCAGGGTCAACACAAGGGAGGGGTAACAATGGGATCTAAAGGAAATGTACGCAGACATGAAACAAGAACAAGTTAAAGGGGAGTGTGCACAGACACTTCTTCAGTGTTGGCATATAAAGCAATTAACAATTAAAAAGTGCAAATAAACAGTGGACAATAGACAGTTAAAGTATAGACAAAATATTAAATCAAACATCAAGTTCATACTGGTGGGGAAAGTTTCAGTTTTCTCCTAAAATATAGTAGGTTGGAACTCAGCCTACAGCATGACAGAAGAGAATATGAGCCAGAGGAGGAGGGGTTGGGGGAAGATAGTGGGAAGAGCAGGGGTGAGGGAGAAAGGGAGAAAAGTGGGAAGGCAGTAGAGGTATTGCAAATTAGTGACAGCAGCAAGTAGGAGGAGGAAGATTTCCTTGTAGAGTCTCAAAGTGAGAAAGAGAAGTGCAGGAGAGTAATTTGTGCGAGAGTTTGTTCCATCTTTGAGGTGCAGCAACATGAAAGGATCTGTTGCCTATGGCTAAGCGGGGTTTGAGGATACTCAATATGGGGAGACAAGAGGATCTAAGTGTCGTAGAAAAGGATTTCAGTGAGAGGAGATTGGAGAGGATGAAAGGAGAGGAGGGAAGGTGGATTTGTTTGAAGACAGTACATAGTACTGGAAAATCCATTTTGGCCTCGAAAATGGCCAGTTTGATATGCGGTGAATATCGCAGTGGTGTGCCCGAGAGTGGAAGTGGGCCGCATAGCAGGCAACTCTGTGATAGACCTGCTTAAGTTTGGCCTGGATAGGGGTCCTGGCTGAGTGAGTGACAGGGGCAGAAGAGAAGAGTCCAGGAAGAAGAGTAGTTGAGGCAATGGTCTTTTGAGTATGGGGTGAGAGATAGGGGGCAACGCGGTACAATAGAGCAAGTTTTTGGTTTGTTACCTTGATGACGTTTGTTGTATGTGATTCAAGGGTAGTGGTGGGCGAAGTGGGTTCAATCTGCTCCGTGAAGTGATTCGCAGAGCAAAGGTGGATTCGCGGAGTGCTCCACAATGTGAAGCGGAGTACTTTGCATTATAATGAGTAACATGAAGTCCATTCAGAACAATGACTTTGTGTTACTCCGCTTTCCCAGACCACTACTCCACCAAATCTTAAAGTGAAGTGCATTGAAAGCAATGTATTTCACCTCACTTTGCCTTGTTTTTAAGCTCTGAAGGTGAATTTTGCAGTGATTCATGGGATTTCAGGTCACATGAGCTCTATATTGATTGGCACAGTCTCAATTCAGGGTAGTGTGTGAAGGAAGCTGTAGGAGACAGTGTGCTCTGAGAGCTGTCTGTGATTGAAACCTTCTAAAAGTTGTTAAAAAAGCATTTTTGCGTTTTTTTGGGGGACCCAAACGTTAGTTCATCGATTGTAGGAAACCCTCCTGTGCTCATATCATTGAGCATTTTTGTTTGTGTGTAGGTTTTGAATGTTAATGTACAACGTTGAGTGTGTGTAGTAAACTACAGTGAAAGTGTGCTTTGGGGGAGGGGCATATCTGTGGTGTAGGTAGATTTAAGTTGGAGAAACAGTGATTTCTTTGTTTTTTGGTTATATTTTTGTTATAAATCTGACTCTGTTAACGTACACACAGTACTATTGTCAGCAATTGTTGACATTTTCTTGCTGATTGTGTGTTGTGTGGATCTGGTGCAGCAGTTCATAATTTCAGGTTGTTTACATTACAATATGTGGCATATTACTGAACTTTTCAATTTATTACACATTACTCATTCACCATTGTAGACAAACTGTTCTGTGTGTGTGTGTGTGTGTGTGCGTGTGTGTGTGTGTGTGTGGTGTTGTGTGACATTAAATAATACATCTTTTATTGTGCCACAGACTAGCGTAATTGCAGGCGCAGCAGTCTGAACCTGCTATCCACTGCAGCTGCCTGATTTTGTACTGCGAGTGGGATATCTATTCTTTGTTTTGCTGTTTGCACTACCATAAAAATCTGCAGTTAGTGTACCCCACTGGCAAAAATAATTTTTACCAGATTGGATTGTTTGTGACCTCAGCACCACTGGTTACTGAAGGTGTTTTCATTGCATGACTGTCTGTATCTGTTGCTGAAGCCACAGTTGTTTTTTTGGCTTCACATCCAGCATCCCCCCCAATCAGACAGACAGTGAATGTACCAAAATCTACATTTGTTTATAATATTTTTGAGCCCCCAAAATGCCAACAAAGAGACGTGCAAGCAAAGCTGGTTCTCACCAAGGCACTGCTGCCAGTAAGATTGTCTGTGGGCATGGTAATACGCCGACGCAGAAGTGCATTGCTGATGTGAGGAAAGGTATTTCTCCTGCAATGTTTTTTACAGCCCAATCAGTAGCTTCACACATAGTTGGAGGAGATTATGTTTTCACAGCCGGTGGTGTTAAGTGTTAGTGGTGTTAGTGGTTGTGGTAGTATGAATATTGCTGCCTCAAGTTCGAATTCTGACCAGTGTACCATATCCAAAAGTATAGTGGAGTGTGAAGCAGTGCAAGTGAGTGGCAGTGTAGATGATGTCATACTTCCCAGTAATATCCCAGTAACTGAACCTGAGGATTCTGATAATCATGTCAACAATAGCATACAATGTGATATTTCGTCCACCGTGGCAGTTCATGTCACTCATTTTCCATGCAGTGATTCACAGTGTAGTGAAAAAATATCAGATGATGGTGGTATAGAGGAATGTGATGATGACAATGATGTTGCTGTGGTTGCGACATGTAGTCCACATGCCAGCATCCAAGCAGAAGGTGTGGATGTGTGTGATGTTGATGAATATGATGATGATATAATTGACCGCAGTTGGGAACCAGAGAAAAAGAAATTCACAGCGGCTGTGTCTGCATCTGTTTGCAGTAATCCCCACCCTGTAAAAACTTGTGATTTACCAGTTTCAGTTGTTGATGATGACCCAGTAATAACGATAGGTAGTCATGGTGGTCAGTTGCAGTCCAGGTGTGCAGTGCCCAAAACATCAAGTCGCGCACCCCCCCCCCCACTTCAGTGCTTAAAAGAATGGAGTTAAAAAAGCAGCATCATGGGCATATTAAAAGTAGAGCATCACAATCCCTTGTTTGGGATTTTTTTTTGTTCAAGATGCAAATGATGAGTCAGTTAAAATCTGCCAGGTTTTCCATGTGCATGTGTATCGAGGTAAAAAGGGGAGCAATCTGGGCACAGGAGGACAGCATACGCATCTTAAGAATAGGCACATGGCATTGTGAATCTGGAACGGTCCGTGACATCCTGCGGCATTTGCAGATGCAAAACAGCTTGCCTCAGCACCGCTTGAAACTGGAAGTTGTCACCCGATGGAACTCCACTTTATACAATGCAGAGAGGTTGCATGAACAATACAAAGCCATCTCACAATATCTTGTGATGTACACTAGCCATGACAGTTCCGGGGCCTCCATGTCTAAGATGACTGAACAGTGGCGCCTCATAGACTCTGTAATAAAAATTTTGTGGCCTTTTGAACATGTCACACAGGCAGTGAAACATAGAAACATAGACTTTGACGGCAGATAAAGACCACTTGGCCCATCTAGTCTGCCCATTTCCCTACCTACAGGATAGGCCGCAGATCCTAGTTAACCAACAGCCTATTTCTTCCTACCCTCCCCACAAGAATTGCCTTATGTCTGTCCCATGCATTCTTGAATTCTCCCACAGTTTTAGACCCCACAACCTCCTCAGGAAAGCTGTTCCATGCATCCACTACCTCTCTGTGAAATAATACTTCCTTACATTGCCCTGAACCGCCCTCCTTCTATCTTTAAATTGTGTCCCTTGTTCTTGCATGTCTCTTTTCTGAAAGATGCTACCCTCTTGGACTTTATTGATTCCACTGAGGTACTTAAAGTTTCTATCATGTCCCCCTCCTTCTTTCCTCAAGGGTATACATATTAAGCTCCTTTAGTCTCTCCTCATATGGCTTCTCTTGCAGACCCTGCACCATTTTAGTTGCCTCTTCTGGACTATCTCTATCCTGTCTATGTCCTTGCGGAGATGGGGTCTCCAGAACTGGACACAGTACTCAAGGTGGGGTCTCACCAACTGTCTGTACAGAGGGATAAGAACTTCCTGTTTTCTGCTGCTGATGCCTCTTTCTATACATCCCAGTATACCCCCAGCCCTCCCTACTGCCTTCTCACATTGCTTGCTAACCTTAAGGTCATCTGATATAATTACCCCCAGGTCCCTTTCCTTTTTTGTTGTTGTTACTACCTCCCCACCCATTGTGTATTCTTCCCTGGGTTCTTGTTTCCCAGGTGCATTATTTTGCACTTCTTTGCATTGAATCCTAGCTGCCATACTTCTGACCATTCCTCCAACCTTGCCAAGTCCCTTTTCATCCTTTCCACACCTCCTTGTGTATCAACCCTGTTGCAGATCTTTGTGTCATCTGCAAAAGGCATACTTTTCTTCAGTCCCTCTGCAATGTCACTGATGAAGACATTAAAAAGGACTGGACCCAATACTGAACCCTGTGGTACCCCACTAGTAACCCTCTTTCTTCAGAGTGGACTCCATTTACAATTACCTTCTGTGTCCTGTTGTGCAGCCAATGTTTTAGCCAGACTACCACCCTTTGACCCACTCCCAGGCTGGTTAATTTGACTATTAATCTTTTGTGTGGGACTGTGTCAAATGCCTTGTTAAAGTCTAGGTAGGCCATGTCCACAGCCCCTCCCTGGTCTGCTACTTTGGTCACCCAGTCAAAGAAATCTATTAGATTCATCTGACATGACCTTCCGCTGCGAACCCATGCTGCCTTGGGTCCTGTGCTCCACTGGCCTCTAGGTACTCAACTATTCTTTCCTTCAGAAGTGACTCCATCACTTTCCCTACCACAGAGGTCAGCACTGACAGGTCTGTAGTTTCTTGCCTCTGTCTTAGTCCCACTTTTGTGAAGGGGAATCACATCCTTCTTCCTCCAGTCCTTGGGTACCACACCATCCTCCCATGATTTATTAAAAAGAGTAGCCAGTGGTTTCATTAGTTCCTTCCTTAATTCTTTTAGAATTCTGGGGTGAATTCAATCAGGACCCATTGCTTTGTCCACCTTCAGTTTTAGGAGTTCTTGCAGAACCCTTTCTTCTGTGAAAGGACTGGGATCGACCCCCCTATCAAGAGTGCTTCTGTTAATTGGATTAGGCACTTCCCCCTACTCTTTTGTGAATACTGCACAGAAATATTCATTCAGTACCCCTGCTTTTTCACTGTCCCCCTCTGCCCGCCCACCGTTCCTTCTATTCAGCCTCACTATCCCTCCCTTTGTCTTTCTACGCTCGCTGATGTAGCTATAAAAGGTTTTATCCCCCTTCTTAACTGAGTGGGCTATCTTTTCCTCAGTTTGGACCGTTGCTATTCTGACTTCCCTCCCTGTTTCCTTCTGCCTTAACTGGTACAGCTCTCTGTCCTGCTCCTTCTGTGTTTCCTTATACTTCCGGAATGCTATCTTTTTCTTCCTGACTTTCACAGCCACCTCTTTTGAGAACCATAGTGGCTTTTTCTTTTGTTTTGATTTGTTTATTTGCTTCACACAAAGGCTTGTTGCCTCTGTCATGGCAGTTTTGATGATTCCACATTGTTGCTCCACACCTCCTTCTAGCCTGTTTGCTAGTGCTTTTCTGAGGCACTCTCCCATCTTGCCAAAGTCAGCCCTCCTAAAGTCCAGTACCCTCACTTTTGTATGGCTTGACTCTGTAGCTGAGTTTAACGTGAACCACACTGTTTGATGGTCACTTGTCCCAGATGGCAACCCACTTCTAGATCGGAGATCCTCTCACTGCCCCGTTTGAGAGTACTGAGGTCTTAGATTGCTCCCTCATGAGTGGGTTCCAAAACTAGCTGTCTGAGGCCTGCCACCTGTAGGGCATCAAGAATGGCCCTTCTCTTGGATGTGGCTGCAGCAAATGTGCTCCAGTTAACATCTGGCATATTCAGGTCTCCCATCAACAGTATCTCCCCTTTCTCTGCCATTCTAAGAATGCCTTCTATCATATCCTTGTCCATTTCCTCCCCCTGACATGGGGGTCTGTACACAACCCCTGTGTGGATTGTGGTGGCATTTCCAGTCTCCAAAGTGATCCACAGTGCCTCCTCTCCTCCCTGTTTACACTTTTGTTCAGTTGCTTTTATCTCTTCCTTTACATAGAGAGCTACTCCTCCCCCTCTTCTCCCCTGCCTGTCTCTCCTGTAGGTTATGTATCCTAGTACGTTAACATCCCAGTCATGGTTCTCTGTGTACCATATTTTTGTGACTGCTACGATATCCAGGCATCCCTCTTCCATCAAGGCCACCGGCTCAGGGAGCTTGTTGCCCAAACTACGGGCATTGGTACTCATTACCCTCCATTTCCTGATGGCCTTACTCCCTTTTGCCCCATGTCTGTCCTTCTTGCCTTTGTCACTTTCTCCATTTACCCCAGCCCTTCTCCCTATCGACACCTCTATGTTGGTGTTTGCCGCACTTACTACCATGATTATTTGGGGAGGCTAGGATTTCCCTGCTCCTTTCCAGTGCCTCCCCCCTTGGGTAGTTTAAATGCTTGCCAAAGATGCATTTAAACCTATCACCTAGGATCCTGGTTCCTTCCTGACAGATGCAGCCCATCATGCCAGTATAGGCTTGCATCACTCCAGGTGGACCCCCAGTCCCCAATGAAGCCAAATCCCTGAGCTCCACACCAGTTTTTCAACCACTGATTGAATCCCATGGTGTGGAACACCCTAGCATCTCCTATGCCATAGATGGGCAGCACCTCTGAGAAGGTTACCATGCATGCTACTTGACTAAGGCCCTCCCAATTCCACAAACTCTTCCTGCACTTCTCTAATCCCTTTCTTAGCCAGGTCATTTGTCCCTAGGTGGACAATGACATCCAGCTCCCTCCCCTGTGCAGCTGCTCCAGCAATCCTGAGGATTTGCTCCCTGTCCCTCCAAGCCATGGTGCCAGGCAGGCACCTTACCTCCTTTTCCCCTTCCTCCCCCAGTTCTACCTTCCTAACAATGGAGTCCCCCACCAGGAGTTGTTTCCTTCCCCTGTAGGGTCCCCTGCCACCCTCCTGTGCATCTCCTTTGTGGAGGTTCCCAGCATCCTCCTTGGTCTCCACTGCGGGTGCCTCCACAGAGGAACCACACTTTTCCAGAATGGCATAGGAATTATGGAGCGGTACAACTGGAGGGATATGCCTCTATTCCACCACCCTCACCCTCCCTGAGCCCACTGTGGTCCAACCACTCCTCTTTCTTGGCAACCTCTGAGGCAACAGCAGTGACACTGGTGATCCCTGGATGGAAGAGGAGGTCCCACAAATCCTGGCCAACTCAGCCCGGAGATGAGCAACCTCCTCCCTCAACCCAGAGAGGTGCCTGCAGATGGGACAATACCGCATACTCCAGAACGTCTCCCGGGAGACTGCTGCTCCACAGCCACTGCACTGCAACACTCTAATCATGTTTTATTTCTGGCCCCTTAACTGTTTGCAATCCTTACTCTTTCCTCTGTTTTTTTTCTCTCTCTCCTTACTTTCTGCCTGTGTGCCCTTTAAGCTCCTGATTGTCCTGTTCTGAGACAAGAATATCCTATATTTCTCAGTAGACTACTTACTTGCTCAGAGGCAGACCTCCAGCAGCTAGAGGGAGCCGGAGAGCTACTCCTTGCCCTTCTAGGATGGTGGGTCTTTGGTGGTTCTGTGATCACTCACCTCCTGCTCCCAAACAGGAAATTCCTGTTGTCAGTCAAATCCTGTGCCTATAAAAATAGAACTAGCTTTGGGTGCAGGGGTGGAGGGGAGGGAAGGAGGGCAATATAGTCCCAGTAGAGAAGTCCAGTCACACAGCAGCCCTTTCTCCTGGTGTCTTCTGCCAAGCTATTAGCAGAATCTTTCTAAGGCAGTCTTTAAATGTAGCTTCCTTCTAGCTAAGCCACTCCCCCTACTTACTAGATCTTTCTACAAGTAATTTAAACCTCACAGCTATTAAGTCCTTTCAATTACCTGAGATTTACACCTAGATAACTGTTCAGATACCCATTCAGTTCAGTTAACTCTGACAAACACACACTTTTTTTTTGTTTTGTTTGTTAGTTTTTTATTACCCTAAATTAAAGGTCCAAGTACAAAAGTTCTTCTTCTTCTTTAGTCCCAGTAGAGAAGTTCAGTCACACAGCAGTCCTTTCTCCTGGTGTCTTCTGCCAAGCTATAGATATGTTAGCCACTGCCACCACTGAGCAGGAGTCTGCCTCCATTAGCCAATCAATTCCACTGCTGCAGGTGCCGAGGCAGACATTGGTGAATGTACAACATGGCCTTGATGTTGCCAGAGACAGTGCTAGCAGTATGTTGCTGCAACACATGCTGACAATATTTGACCAGAATCATCACATTGTGGGCATTCAGCGTAGTGACAACTTTGCCATTGCAACAATGCTGGACCCATGATACAAAGGTGGAATTTCATCAGTACTGGAGGAAGGGCTGGAACAGGTAAAAAATATCAGTGGTCAACTGGTGTGCTTGGTTCATGGGGCACAGAATTCACGTGTCAAGGTCAGCAAACCTCAGCAGCATAATCCGGCTGAAGGTGTACCTGGAGGACCATCAAGCATATCCTGCAAGGGGAAGGGCACTGCAGGTCCAGGTGGTCTGTCATCCAAAGTGGCTTTTGTCAACCCACTTTGGGAGGCTTTGTCCCAATTGGGGATTTGTGAAATAAATGATTCTGGAGAACAGGATGATGCATCAACTACTGGACTTAGTGCGCACAGAGAATGGTTGAGTCATATTTATCTGAAAACAGGCATCTGACAATAACTGATGATTCTCTTTTGTACTGGAGTGAAAAGGTCAGTGAATGGCCAGAGCTGACTGCAGTGGCACTGAAGTACCTCACATGCCCACCTTCCAGTGTAAGTGTCGAGAAGGTATTCAGCTCAGCAGGTACAATAGTCATGGATCGTCAGACAAACACGTCTCCTACAAATGTTAGATTGTAACATTCACTAAAATGAATGAGATGCACATACCAGCACAGACTGCAACCTCGGTATTCATACCCCAGCCTAGTCATGGTGGTTTTGGTGATGTGGAAATGGACCATCCCGATGGCACTGGCAGTGGCAGCATGAGATGGCCTACCACTGACGTAGATGACAACACAATGGAGAAAGAATTTCCCAGTGGTCAGACTTCAGACATAGATGACTTTGAGGGCAGCTTTCTTTATGAGGATAATGATGTGGTTAATGTTGGCAGGTTTTAACTGAAGTTGTTAAAAGGCAGTGTGCCCCCCAGACCAACTCCACCATCTGCCCCTCCGGACCACCACCACCACTAGGACTGATGTTAGCCCCTGCCACCACTGAGCATGAGTCTGTATGCCCCCAGACCACCACCACCACCGGGACCGATGTTAGATACTGCCACCACTGAGCACAAGTCTGTCTGCCCCCAGACCACAACCACTGGGACTGATGTTAGCCACTGCCACCACTGAGCACGAGTCTGTATGACCCCCAGACCACCACCACAGGGACCGATGTTAGTCACTGCCACCAATGAGCATGAGTCTTTCCACCCCCCCAGACCACCACCACTGGAACAGATGTTTGTCACTGCCACCACTGATCATGAGTCTGTCTGACCCCCAGACCACCACCACAGGGACCGATGTTAGCCACTGGCACCACCACCAGATGCAGGACAATGTAACAGAGAATGTCATCATGTGCCGCAGCTATCACCACCAGCACCCACCACCAGTGTCATTCAGACAATATTTCCCCATTACATTTACATTTACCATGTGAAGGCAGAGGGAATCGAACAGGAGACCACATCCATCAGCCACAGGCATGAAGCTTCTTATTATTTAAACTATAAAGTGAGTATGTGTACTAATGTTTGTTATGCTATTTAACTTCCTTTAGTTGTATGTTTTGTTTTCTGTAACTTTTCAGAGCCACAATGGTCAAACACATACAGTACACTTATTTTGGTTTTTTTTTTACAGGTTAACAAAAAAACTCTCCTTCACTGAAACTCGGTAGGAATGGTACTGCAGCTGTACCATATAGAGGAACCTATGGAATATCCATTTGAAATACATTCTAGTAAGTATGAAGATTTTATTTCATCCATTTCATTTTTTTGGAAAGTCTGCAGAAAATGCGACTGAGTACGATTCATAAACTAGGTGACATAGGTACATCACCAAAACTATTTCTGTAAGATATCATTCATGCACTGTATTCTGAACTTGCAGCTGTGCAGCCCTGACCATGACAGTGTTGAAAAAGTTGCACACAGGTTGTATTACTTGATAAGCTGTGGTTTGAAATATAACTTGACTTGAGATTGAAAACCAGAGACAAATTACAATCAAGTTGTAAGAAGTAATTAATTTCTTTTTTTAGGAAACTTCCAGATGCTTTGTTGTCGTGTCAAAATGGCCTCATCCAAAGAAGTTCTTCATCATCAGCCCCTTCCCTGGGCTGGGGCACACATGCAACATGCAAAAGTTTTTTCATTAGATGACCATGACCATTCATTAACAACCAGACTCGAGAAGGATACAGATGAAATCTGTGAAGAAGTAACCAAATAAGAAACCACTACAGACAAACCTGCAAATATGCCCCCCCCCAAAAAAAATACTTATCTTCATTTGCTTGAGAGTTATCCATTTCAAATTTCTTTGCAAAAAGTTCTCGAGTACTTAAATGTGCACACCAACAGTATCTGTGACCTGTGATGCAGAACAATACCATGACTGCATGCCCATGTCAACCCCTCACCTACAAAATACACAAATATATATATACAGTATATAGGGGATATGACAGCCTGACTGAAGATATCATATTTATCTTCACTCGGGGCCAGTGATATCATGATATCTCACGAGTGGCGAAGTCACGAGTGAGATATCTTGATGTCACTGGCCTCGAGTGAAGATAAATATGATATCTTCAGTCAGGCCATGTCATATTCTGTTTATACAATGTATGTTTTTCCCCCGAAACACAACCCACCACATATGTTCTCAATGCAATGGCCACATAACGGTGATGGACCTAGCAATACAACTCCCCTTACAGGAATGCTGGCAAAACAACAAATGTCATTTGTTGTTTAAAAACATTTCTGATGGAGCTTGCTATTTATAGCTATTTTTTAAAAGACTTATCTGGTTTATCCTGCCATGTCCCCCCCCAACACAGCCCCCCCATGCCCCCCACTCCCCAAGACAACAAATGAGATAAGGTATTCAAATATCTGGTTGATCCTGTCGGTTTAAAGTTATTTAAAAAGTTATCTGGTTGATCCTGCCATTATTTTCCACGAAATTCATATTTTAAATGCTTATCTGGTTGATCCTGCCACTCTGAGCACTTTCACTTTCTGTGTAAATGTAGCGAGGTCGAGCGCTATTCTCACTGATGAGCGTTGTATTCTCTGAGGTTTTCTAGTAGTTGGAAAAGTCAGAAAACGCTGTGCTTTATGCACAGCTTAGTGTTGTTTCTTCAGTGAGCAAAAGCTGCTGACTGCACACAGGCTGAAGCGAGTGAATTTGCGGCTTTGGAACAGTAGAGGGAAGCGCGAGTGTCTGTTGCCAATGAAGGAAAGTATCGATTTAGGTTTTTTTTTAATTAAAACAGATTCTCTTTGAACCAGTATCCCAGCTTCTGGAAATTATATTGAAGGTCAGTCTTAATGGAGGAGACATCGGTGTTAGACCTGTATAGAATGGCATAATCTGCATATAGCTGGACAGAGGCTCCATCACAGTACATAGGCAGCTCATTGATGAAGAAGGAGAATAGGAGGGGCCCAAGGATTGAGCCTTGAGGGACCCCATCAGTGATAGGAGATAAGGAGGAGTGAACACCAGACCATTTAACACATTGTGACCTACTGGATAGGTAGTTAGAGAACCAGGTCAGAGAGGTGGAATCAAGACTGAGACAGTGGAGCTTTGAGAGGAGGAGTGGGTGATTAACTCAATCAAAGATCTTCATAAGGTCAATAAAGATGGCCCCTGTGGCCAGTCCAAGATCCATGGCCTGATATAAATCTGAGGTGACCTTCAGAAGGGGGGGGATTCAGTCCTGTGTGATTTTTGAAAGCCATGTTGGGGTTTGGTGAGGGCACTGGTTTTCTCGAGAAAAGAGTAGAGTTGGTTCTATATAATTCTTTCCTGTATCTTGGTGATAAGACAAAGGATAGATATAGGTCGGTAGTTCCCAAAAAGGTTTGTTGGGCCAGTTTTATGAACTGGGACAATGACTGTGGTTTTCCATTTGTCGGGGAGAGATTGGGTTAGGAAGGATCTGTTAATTAACTGTGTGAGCAGCTGAGCAAGCACGGGGGCCTCAATTCTGAGGAATTTTGGTGGCAGGGAGACAAATTCTAGAGAACTAATAAGCTTATTGAACCAGAGTTACTGTTTGATGTTAATTTGGGCTGAGAGCATATTATTACCTAGATTTTCTGTTACTGAGTCATTCAAGGGGTACAGTGAAAAGTGCTATGTTGTTGTTGTTGAAAACTGTTCTTTTGCAGGGGACAGAGGGTGTATCTGGGACGTCCAGGCCCTGTTGGTAAGTGTAAGGTTGGTGAGCATATTATTAGGGCCAGCCATTAAATGTGCTATTGCAAGCTGAATACTGTGTCTGCAGGCAAACTGTGTGCTGGGCCACTAAGTGGGGTTGTGGGTGGTTATACCTTCCCAGAAGGCTGTACCAGTTTTACTGTTTACCCACATACATGTTACTCTGGGTGGAGGCACCATATTTGTAGTATTACTGTTGGTAGGGGATCCACAGTAACCTTTGATCATGAACCCAGACCCCTCAACCTGCAGTCAGAGAAGCAGGCATGGGTAGTAGCCCTTTGTGTAATGGTGCTAGGGTTACATGTTTGGAGGCACTTCTGGGATTATAGCCCCTAGTGGCCAAACCCCAAAAATATCACATGGAAATTGGCACCAAAATGCAGAGAGTTACTAATCCCAGTGTTGGAATTCCTGCTATTAAGATGATTGTGACCCATCTGCTTGGTTGGTGTGAGGCAGAAGAGATTGACCTCCAGAAAGCTTTGTTGTTGCTAGACATTCCTATGGTTACCAGTAAAAGTAATATTGAGGAGGCCCTCGCCAAAGTCAAATGCCTTTGTCAAGCTGTTGTGGAGGGCTGACACACTGATTTAATTGCATGGACACTAACAGTCCTGGTGAAATGTAGTAAGCCAGTGGACAATGAAAGAGTGCCCAGTGTTATTCACCCTGATGAGTCCGGTGGGATGGAAAGTAATTACCATGTACAGTGTAATGTTCACACCTGAGGGGCAGCCAGTATCTGAAGGGCTAAAAGAAAAGTTGGCCAAACTGCTATAGGCCAGGGATCAAACCCTTGAGGAATTAAAAAACTGAAGATCCTCCAATTACCCCTTCCCCAGGTTATGCTCCTGCATCTGCACTGGACCCAGCGCCAGTACCTACACCTGTACCAGTGCCTGCACCTCCTCCAGCACCTCCATCAGTTCCTTTGCCGGCACCATTGCCTGCACCTAGGCCTTTGTTGTTAGCAGTGCATGTGCCTTCAATAAGCCTTGACTCTTACCACAGGCTAAGAATGCTTTCGGGTACCATTTCCACACTCCAGGGGGGAGATGACCTTGAGACTTGGATGGAGTATGCTTCCCCCATGATCCAAGAGTGGCAATGTACAGAAGCAGAGAAAAGAAAGAGGATTATGGAAAGCCTCAGAGGGCCTGCACTGGATACAATCTGAGCATTAAGGTCCACCAACCCTGATGCTCCTGTGAAAGAGTACTTGGTTGCATTGTAAACTGTTTTTGGTACCACAGAGGATGGTGAAGATATGTAGGGGTTCAAAGCCACCAGGCAGCAGAGAGGGAAGCCACTGTCTGCTTACTTGACCAGATTAGAGAAAGCGCTGCAAAAAAATATTTAGGGTGTGGCCTCATGTGGGCTAAATTGAGTAAGATTGGACCAGATATTGAGGTCCGCCAAGTGTTCCAGTTTCGTATTGCTCAAGTTGAGACTAAAAGACCGTAAAGATGATCCCCCTCCCCTTACATTCCCACGATGCAGGAAGTACGAGAAGCAGAAAAAGAGGAGGAATTGCTGGATCCCTGGGTCGGTGTGGCAACTACAGCTCCTACCCCTGGAAGAGGGCCTGCTACTGTTAAAGTTCAGCCAGTTGAAACTCAAAAGTGTAAAGTGGGGCTGACATAGTCCAAAGGAGCTGTAAGTGATTTGCAACAGTTGAAGGACTTGCTAAAACAAATGGGAGAACTATCAGTAAGTGCACAGAGTGCTGATGAAATACTTAAAGAGCAAGGTACCTGACAGAATGCATCTGCCTTGGGAGTGGGACTGCATGCTCGGGCACCCCTGTAGATGGCAATTTAGAGACTCGAACAAGTGAATTGTCTGCCATGGAAAAATAATTGATGGAACGTAATGCCCAACCCCACGTTTGGCAAGGAGGGGAGGGAGACCCAACATGGACCCTCTGCTATCAGTGCCCCTGCTCAAGCTTCAAATACACATTCCTCACCACCCCCTAACCATGAATATAAGCCAACTAATGATGCACTGCCACAGCTGAGATGGCCAAGAGAAGGTGTGTTTTGCTAAAATGTGGAAAGGATGGTCTCCTAAAGAGGGAGTGCCAATCTAGAGCGGATCCAGCCAGGGTGAGAGATAGACTGCTTCAGAAAAGCACTCAAGGCAAGGAAATGGCAGTAGGGACCCAGCCCAGTCCTGACACAATGCATTTGTGGCAAAGTGATTTGTGCAAGCTCCTGAGAATACCCCCTTGGATTGGTCAGACTTGGTAGGTCGTACTATGGAAACTACTGTGCAGGTGGATGGAATTCCAGTTCGAGCTGTCCTAGATAGTGGGTCCCATGTTACAATAATTTTCAAAGATTGGCATGATCAGCATTTATCTGACCACCTGATTCAACCCCTCGATGGACTGCATGTATGGGGGTTGATCAATAATTCATATCCTTATCTTGGCTATCTGGGGGTGTGGCTCTCTTTTCCATCCTCTGTGGCAGGTGTGGGAGACCCATTGCAGACACTGGCCCTGGCATGTCCTCCTTCTGGATTGTACAGTGGTGTTCCAGTGCTAACTGACACTAATGCACATATGTTTGGCTGCCTTGCCCAGCTTTGCCAGGAGGAGAGACAAAACAAAAAGACTGGGAAAGCATTGCATGTTCATGCCATGATCAAAAGAGCCTATTAGAAGCAAATGCACCCCACCCCTGACAAAGATGAGTCTGTGGGGATTGTTTGGAAAAAAGACTCTTTGCCTCTTGTTCTTTTCCCAAATGCACAGTGTACAGTGTACAGTCAATAGAGAGGTGCAATTTTGAAATGATGTGGCCAATAAGATACTAAGGCTGGATGACCTAGAAGAGGGGAAACTGCCTGAAGGACTCCTAGCTAAATCCAGTATATTTCCTGCACATGCTCACACCTTTGCCAGATGAGTAGTGGTCCAAATCCAGAATGTTACAGACCGAGATATCAAAGTCAACTGAGGCTGCACCCAGGTGAAAGTCTATTATGCTGACACTGCTGTCTTGCCATTTAAGTGTCAGAATGGAGGAGACTATGATGTATTATCCGACCTGTTTGATTTTGGGGAGTCTCCCATCCTGGATGGCTGGAAGGATCGGATTTGCCAGAAACTGGCCCAGCGAAGTAAGGTATTCTCCATCAAGGAATGGGATGTTGGTTGTGTCACTGGTGCTGAACACCATATCTGACTACACTATGAGAGACCCTTCAGAGAAAGGTCTAGACACTTGACTCCTGTTGACATCGATGATGCACACCGCCACCTGCAAGAGATGCTAGTAGCCAGGATCATACAAGAATCACGCAGCCCTTACACCTCTCCAATTGTAGTCTGGAAAAAGAATGGCTCTGTTCGTATGTGTGTAGACTTTAAATAAATGAACTATACCCGATCAATACACACTATGCCATGTATACAAGATGCCCTGGACTGTCTTAATTAGAGTAAGTGGTTTTTAGTTCTGGATCTCCACAGTAGGTATTATCAGATCTCAATGGCACCAGAAGACAAGGAGAAAACAGCGTTCATTTGTCCTTCAGGCTGCTATAAGTTCCTCTGCATGCCCAAAGGCATGTCAGGTGCACCAGCCACATTTCAAAAATGAATGGAATGAGCTGTGGGAGATATGAACTTCCTTGAATGCCTGGTAAACTTGGATGATGTCATCATTTTTGGGAAAACTCTTGAGGAGCATGAGGCTCAGTTGTTCAAAGTGCTGGACAGACTTGAGTTCAGACTAAAGCTGTTGATAGACAAATGTCAGTTTTTCCAAAGCTCAGTAAAATATGTGGGCCACATTGTGTCTTTCAAAGGCATACAGACTGATCCCAGTAAAGCAGAAGCACTGACTGACTGGCCAAAGCTCAACAACTTAAAAGAGTTACAAAGGTTTTTGGGGTTCTGCAGTTATTATCTCCGTTTTGTGAAAGATTACACCAAAGTAGTCCGCCCACTGCTGAACTTAACTCAAGGGTACCCACCTACGCATAGAAAGTTCAAGAAAGGCACTGCCAAAGACACTGAAAAAATATATTTAAAACCTGACGAATTTTCTTTGGCCAGAGATGGACTCCAGATTGCCACACAGCATTCCATAAGATTATTTATCAGCTAACTCGTGAACCACTTCTTGCTTATGCTGACCCCTCCAAGCCTTATGTACTACACTCAGATACTAGTCTAAGTAGCCTAGGGGCAGTGCTCTACCTAGAATATACACAAGGACTGTGCCCAGTGGTCTATGCCAGCAGAAGCCTAACACCTTCAGAAAAAAAATATCCAGTGCATAAACTGGAGTTCCTCACTCTTAAGTGGGCCATTGTGGAGCAGTTCCATAAATACTTGTATGGCACCAAGATCCTGGTTAAAACAGACAACAATCCATTAACCAATGTTTAAACTTCTTCTAAGCTAGATGCTACCGGACACCAATGGCTTTTGACCCTATCTACCTATGATTATGCAGAGGAGTACCAATCTGGCCTTAACCACGTTGATGCTGATGCTTTATAAAGAAAATCTGCCTCCAACCAAGAGTGGGTATGTGTGGTAGGGTCGGTGACCCCCCCCCCGAACTTGGATATGCTCTCATGGATACAGAGCATATGTAATTACCTGCCTATGTTTTGGAGGTAATTTGAGAACATTGTGGGCTAAAATATTAAAAAAATATGTTGCAACAGTCTCCTGCTCTTCTAATCTCTTCCTTTACTATTGCTCCTTCTCTGTCATTCCCTACTCAAGCTTGGCCAGCTTTGAGCAGTCTTTCTGTCCCTTTCCTTATTTCCAGCTTGTTTTCTAAATAATAAAGCCCCAATGTTTAGAATGTTCTGTGCTTGCAGTACAAGCTGTTTGATTAATTTTCCTGCAGATATGCTTTTCCACATGCGACATCTTTGACTACAATACGTCGATAAGCTATGAAGAACACCGAAAAAAAAAGAGTTTGTTATGTGCTTTTCATTATCTGGTGAATACTGAACAAATTAACAGCCTTTGTGCTAGTTTTAGTATGAGAAGCTTAGAATTATGGTACATATCAGAATTGTAACCAAGAATCATTTGAATAGTGGTGTTTGTTTATTCCTTAAATAAAAAGGTTAAACTAGTACTTTTAAAAGGGAGAAGGCAATGCATGCCACTGTTAAAAGGAGAGAGATAAAACTGTTTAACTTAAAAGGACTAAAGTCTCCTAATGTGTTGCAGAAATGCCTTAGACTTACAACTCACTGGTAAAGTGCTTCCAGCTCCCTCTCAGTCCAACTCCTTATAGGACTGAGCGGCCCTGGTTGACCCACTTTTATGATGCAAGTTGGGGGAGGAGCTAACAAAGTCATGTGCTCCTCCACTGGTATAAAAGGAGGTGAATGTGAAATGTTGAGTCAGTGTGTGGTAGGAAGGCAAACCTACCAGATGCCTAGCCAGATTCTAGGTGTCTTTTTGGCAGCAATTTTCTTTCTTGTTAAAGATATGATTTCCTGTGCCTTATGTTTTTTTTGAAAGTTATGTACAAGTTCTGCTTTAAGTCCATTTTATTTTTTTCTGCTTCTAATAAATTTTGAAATATCGGATCCTGACTGCTCTCTGGACTTTATTGGACAACCCCACATGCACAGTATGCATGTCAGAACATTCCATGAAGGCTTTGTGCCATAAGTTTGATAGAGAAGACACTCGCTCTACAGAAACTGTAAATTGCCTGGCAGACTGCTTGAGACCTCCTGGTACTTGCTTGCCAGTGGCCTATTGTAACTTCATAGCCCTAGATCTAAGTACCTTACCCCAGCTGACCTTCAGAGAGAAACATATCATGATCCAATGATCAGACCCATGGTAAATGCCCTAAGAAAGGGAGAAGAAGTCTCAAAAATGAGGTCAAATGATTCAAAAACTGCTTTGCTGTTTTGAGAAAGGCCTAAACTCAAACTAAGAGAACAATTGCTGAACTGAGAACTAACTAACAGTCAAGGGGAAGTTTTCAAAAAAAAAAGCAAGTGTTTTCCTCAAAGTTCGGATATGTTGTGCTAAAAGCTCTGCATGACAACATGGGGCATTTAGGTAGTGAAAGAACTCTGGACTTAGCCTGTGCATGCTTTTACTGGCCCAAGATGGGTATAGATATGGACTAGCATATCAAGACTTGCAGCAGATATCTCCAGCAGAAGGCTCAACCCCAGAGTGCTGCCCCCTTGGTCAACATAACAACCAGTGCTCCAATGGAGCTTGTGTGTATAGATTTCCTGAGCCTAGAGCCAGACTCAAAGAACATTGATAATGTGCTCATAGTGACAGATCACTTTATAAGATATTCTCAGGCTTATCCAACCAAAGACCAAAAGGCTGCCACAGTAGCAAAAGTCCTTTTGGAAAGGTTTTTTTGTCCACCATGGTGATCTGCAGAGAATCCATTTGTATCAAGGCCAAGACTTCGAAAGTCACCTTATTAAAGAGCTATTGTTCATCTGTGGTGTGAAAAAGTCCAAGACCACTCCCTACCATCTGCAAGGAGATCCACAGCTCAAGAGGTTTAGTAGGACTTTGCTCAATATGTTTGCCACTCTGTTTTCATCCTAAAGATAAACTAAGGTGGAGCCAGCAGATAAGTGCCCTAGTGCACGCCTATAATTGCACCAAGAATGATGCCACAGGGTTTTTGCCATACCAACTTATGTTCAGTAGAGAGGCCCCCCTTCCTGTTGTTGTATATTTTGGAGTCTCACCTGATGGAGTTCAGTTAGATAATTATCTGCAGTATGTTAAGAAATTAAAAGCTCAGTTAAACCACACCTATCAACTGGACAACACAACAGCTACTAAGAAAAATCTGGTTAGTAAAGTTCATCATGATAAGAGAGTTAAGGCCAAAGAGTTCGAGGCTGGAGATCTTGTATTAATAAGAAATCTTGGTTTTCAAGAAAAACATAAAATAGCTGACCACTGGAGTCACACACCATTCATTGTAATCAGCAAGCTGAATAACCTGCCAGAGTACAAGGTGCGCCCTGAAGGAGATCCTCGAGCTGTAAATACAATCCACAGGAATCACTTTCTGCCAATTGGGTGAAATTTTCTAGATACTGCCCTCCCGATACTTCTCTGACTGGGTCTGTAACCAGATCTGCTACTCGGAAAAAGCTATCAAACCAGCCTCCTGCTGATCAACAGTCAGAGCATCCTTCCAATAGTGCCACAGCTAACCATGATTCTAATTCTGAAGATAGTGACAGTGAGTTTGGTGTGGATTATTACCTTTCTCTTGAACTAGTCCAGTTGTTCCAAGAAGCCTCTCTTCACAACTTCAGTAATCGCTCTAACAGTCCAGCAACCCCTGACAATCCTGCCCTCTCAGCTATCCCTGAACCTCCAAAGAGTGACATCCAAAGTATAACCTCTTAAATTGCAGACTTTGTTTGGTGCAGTTATCTGAGCTTGGTAATTCTGAACCTAAAGAAGCGCACAGTGAACATGCTAGTGAACCCAAGAGTGATGCTGAACCAAGTGGGCTAAGTGAACTGTTTCTCCGAAGAGAGTGTTTCTGGTCCTGTAACTGTCAGCTGTGCTGTGGATGACACCCATTTCATGTAAATACCTCTTTCCAACCAGGATGAGCCTAAAGAGTCAGAAGACAGTAATAATGTGCTAAGTTCTGAGCCTATTTCAAGTTCTAATTCTCAAGAAAGTGCAGTGGTGCCCCTTTCATCAGAAGCTGCTTTACAGGTGGACTGTGAGCTGGGAGTCATGAACCAGAATACTGATGTTGAAAGCCAAGTGCCAATGCCCTCTGTACCTAGACGATCAGAAAGGGCAGTAAAACCTGTAGTTCAGCTTACTTATGATACTCCTGGAATACTCGTCAACTTGCCCATGAATGTTGTCCACAAGGGAGTATACATCACTGCCAACTCTCTCCCCAAAATAGTGGTCACTGACTCTGCCCAAATCAGAATCAAAACCTTTACCCAGTATAAAAGGGGTCATACATACAAAGTAAAAGGGATTATCTGAATGTACATGCTGGTTTATCGTACAATAAAAAGCAATGTCTAAGGGTTAAAATGCAAAGTTCAAATGTCATTGCTCATGGTTAACCCAGTATGAACGGAGTGGTGTTTACATGTCAGATGTCATAAACAGGTTGCTAGTAACCAAACTATACAAAGTACTTACAAAGGTGCCATTTACAGTATGCTGTATAGTTGTTATGTATCAGGTCTGATGTAATATATATTTAATAGTGTATAGAGTAAAGTGTTATTATAATTAATAGTTTATTGCAGACTTGGCAATGGTTGCCAAGTTTTGCAGGCAGGGGAGAAATGTAACCCCCCCTTTGGAGGTTTACCTGAATTGCCCCCATTTCTCCCATCTCCCAGTATGCCTCCTGGCATCCCCCCAAACCTCCGAATTGTTCACCGCCACAGCCAGAGTTCAACTAATGCCCCCGGGTTCTCCAAACAGCCCCTGCACTTGATTTCAGCCCATTTCAGGCTTAAAAAGTTAAGCCATGAGCCACTGCTCTCTGCTGCTTTCTGAGCCAGTGTGCAATTGTGCATGTGCCTTGTAGCACTTTGATTCACTGACTGTCATTTTTGAGGTAGTTGGGAATGTGTTTTGGTGTTCTCGGTGCCCCTTCTCAGGTAAATGAGGACCGGTGACCTTGAGGAGGCTGATAAGAAGCCACGTGGAAGTTTAAAAATAAAGTTTGTGTCAGGGCATAAATGAGGCACAAGTGAGGGCTCATGAATAAAGATTAGCCCTCATGAATATTAATGATGTGCTGCCTGCCACCTGGTGGACATTGTTTCAGCAGCAGTGACAGCAAATGTATGGGGAGCAAATGTATGAAAGTGGGTTTATTTAAAAGGGCACAGTTGGGGCTATTAAACAAGGGGGTAAGTATAAATAAAAAATAAACATTTTGGCTCCACCAGAACTTTGAAACTGGGGAACTGTACAAACTGCATATTAACTGTGCACAGCAGCCACCATCTTTGCAGCTCAGTAGCCAATCACAAGCCATGATTTCAGCCCAAGACTTTTGGGAATCTGCCAGAGACTTTTGGGAGGAAATCAGAGACAAATCCTTGGCACCCAAAATCTAGCCAATTAAGAGACTTAGACTGTGACTGACAGCTTGGGCAGCCAATTGGATTTTGAGAACTTTGCCCTTTATTTAAGAGGGACTGTTGGAACTGGAGACAGTCTGTTGAAAGTTCTGCTTGAGCCACCGAGAGAGAAGGAGCCTGAGTGGCTCATCTGCAGACCTACAGGGGGAAAGGCCTGTTTTGCCTCCCTGAAGAACTCTGGACTGCCTGAAGCAGAAAATGAATTGTGTGTCCAGTTGTCAGTCTGAGAGAAAGATGACGCTTTGACAGATAAGTGATCTTTTGCCAATAATGGTTAAATCCAAAACTATTGTGAGGACTTCATTGTTTAAGGGACTGCAGTGCCATTTGGAGCCTGCAGATGTTGTGTTTGTCTTCTGCCACGTTCAGAAAAGGGGGAGACCTGTTGCCAGTTGTTCCTGTTTGGTTCCAAATGAAATTAAGCCAGAGTGCAAGCTGCAAGCTGAGTGAGTGTTCATAAATTGTATCTAACATTGAACTTCATACACTGGGCCTGTGCCAGAGATGCCCCTAGAGATCACTTGTGCACCTGATCCAAAGTCTGGATGGCGAGAGATCAGCCTTGGGGAGTCAGACCCTCTGGCGAAACAAGTTGCAGGTTGTGGCCACATACAGTGAAAGGCTGTTAAGTGGAGGTGAGTCGTGTCAGCCTCGGTTCCCACCAGAATCCTGGAAGGTCAGAAAGTCCATGGTGTCACCAGCTGTCTCTTCAATCGGTCTGGGTACAGTGAGTACAAATGGTAGCTCCCTCCAACAACCAAATAACTGGACATTGTCATCTGATTTGCCTTATAATTCCTCAGTGGGTTTTATTGCAGCTACATACCATCTGGTCTGGGATTACAAGTATTCTACTGCTTGCAAAATTTTTTATCTGTCTAATAACACACTTCTCTCCCTTAAGTGCCCCAACCAGCTGCAATGCTGGCCAACTCTCGGCAACGCTTCAGGCCTGCTCCCTATTCCACTCTGGCTACCCAGCAACTGGTTAAATGATTAATTAGGGACTAATGTGATAAATGATCAATGCCGTCTGTTTGATTACAGTCCAACAATAAGTAAGCTAAATTCTCACCCCTCCCTTGTTCATGTCCCTTTAATAAACCAGACTTACTATTTGATGTTAATTTGGGCTGTGAGCATATTGCCTAGCTTTTCCTTTGCTGAGTCATTCAAGGGATACAGTGATAAGTGCTGTGTTGTTGTTGAAAACTGTTCTTTTGCAGGGACACAGAGTGTATCTGAGAATTACGTCCAGGACCTGTTGGTAAGTGTAAGGTTGGTGAGAATATTATTAGGGCCAGCTATTAAATGTGCTATTGCAAGCTGAATACTGTGTCTGCAGGCAAACTGTGTGCTGGGCCACTAGGTAGGGTTGTGGGTGGTTATAGCTTTCCAGAGGGCTGTACCAATGTCACTATTTACCCACATGCATGTTACTCTAGGTGGAGGCACCATATTTGTAGTATTATTGTTGGTAGGGGATCCACAGTAACTTTTGATCATGAACCTAGGCCCCTCAACCTGCAATCAGAGAGGCAGACGGGGTAGTAGCCCTTGGTATAATAGTGCCAGGGTTACATTCCTGTTTTGTGGTTGGCAATACCACTCCCCCATGTTTTACTCTGCCCAGGGTTTCTATGCCTTAGAGCTTTATTTTGCACTTTTTCACATTGAAACTTAGCTTCCATACCCTTGACCACTCCTCTAACTGTCTCATATCACTACTCATTTTTTCTACCCCTCCTGGAGTGTCAACCCTTTTGCAGATTTTAGTATCATCCACAGAAAGGCAGACCTTCCCCTCCAGCCCCTCTACAATGTCACTAATAGAGACATTAAAGAGGACCAGTTCCAGTACTGATCCCTGTGGCATCCCACTTTTCACCTTCCCTTCGTCGGAGTGAATTCTGTTTACTGCCACCATCTGTCACTTATCCTCTAACCAATTTCATACACAGTTTACCACCTTTGGACCCACTCCTAGGCGGCTTGTTTGTTTTGTTTTTTGTTTGTTTTGTTGAATTTTGTTGACCCGGTAAGCCCACTGGGCCTAGAAGTCCCTTTTTCAAGGGCGACTGGCTGGGGGGGGGGATACAGATGGTAAGCAACTGAAATTGAACCAGATTAAGCTGTTGGTGGTATTTTTTTAATGAATGAGGGAAATTTGACCAGGACACTGGAGAAATTCCCCTACTCTTTTCGATAAGTGCCATGGGATCTTTAACATCCACCCGAACTACCACCAATCCAGGCAGATGGGACCTCGGTTTAATGTCTCATCCAAAAGATGGCACCTCAGAAGTTCAAGTTCAAGTTCAAGTTTATTGCAGGAAAACTCCATTGAGCAAGCTCATTCACAAGGAGGTCCTGTGACATAAACACTTAAAGTACAAACACAGATAAGTAATAACAGTATATACATGAAATGCACATTACATGATACAGGCTGGATATACATACAAGGGTACCACATAGGGTGTCCGCAGGTGGTAAACATTGATATGAGACAGGGAAGCGACTTACAGGTTGCATACTGATAAATGAAACATGATGACTGGTGTGTGCAATACATATACAGTATTTTGGCCTGTAGAAGTGCAGCACCCCTCTCATGCTGCACTACAGTGTCAGTACTGGGATATTAACCCAAGTGCCAGGTGTGGGAACTGAACCCACAGCTCTCTGATCTCCCAGCCTCAGAGGCAAGTGTGCTACCTACTGAGCCACTGACACTTTAATGTCTTAGCTTAGCTTAGCTGTAATAGCGTAGTTTGCTTATGAGTCTCCTGTGTGGAATGATGCCAAAGGCCTTACTGAAATCAAGGTAGGCCACATGCACAGCTCCACCTGATCCAATTCCCTGGTCACCCAGTCAAAGAAATCTATCAGATTCATTTAACATGACCTCCCTGCTACGAATCCATGCTGCATCACATCTTGTAAGCCACTTGATTCAAGATATTTCACAATCCTTTCCTTCAGTAGCAATTCCATTAGTTTCCCTACCACTGAAGTCAGACTGACTGGCCTGTAGTTACCAGCCTCCTCCCTGTTATCACTTTTGGGTAGTAAGACTGCTTCTGGCCTCCTCCAGTCCTCTGGACTAACTCCCATCTCGAGTGAGTGGTTGAACAGGACTGCAGCTAGTACCTCCCTGAGCTCTCTCAGTATCCTTGAATGCACCCTATCTGGCCGCTTTGCCTTGTCCACCTTCAGATTTAGGAGTTCTTTCATGACTCTCTCCTCTGTGTCAGTGTGGCTCAGTTGGTAGCACATCTGCCTCTGGACCAGAAGGTCGTGGGTTCTCACCCCACACCAGGATTGGACTTGCACCTAAAAAATCACTGGCATCCAAGTGCAGTACTGGGGGGTGCTGTACTGCTGGGGTGTGCCATCCTTCGGATGAGATGTTAAACCGAGGTCCATTCTACCCATCCTGGTGTTGTCCAGGTGGAAGTAAAAGAACCCAGGGCACTCTTTGCAAAGAGTAGGGAACATTCCCGGTGTCCTGGCCAACATTCCCCTTCCCATAAGCTGGTTCATGCAATTATCCAGGCTGTGTGTGGGTGATGATGTGCGATATGGCTGCCACCACACATTCAGTCACTTCACTACCAGTCTAGCATTGCTTGTAAAGTGCCTTGGATGTAAGAAAAGTGCTATATAAATGCAGATTCTTCTTCTCTGAAAATGGAACAGTGTCCACTTCCTTTCCTTAGATGTTCCTATTACTTTTCTTTTTTTGGCCCCTTGCCTTCCCCTTCCTCTTTGAACATTGAACAAACGTATTTGTTCAGGATGTCTTCTTTTTCCTGGCCCCCCTCCACAAAATCCCCCCTTCCCCTTTTAGCCTTACAATCCCTCCCCTGGTTTTCCTTTTATCACTTACATACCGGAACAATATTTTGTCCCCTTTCATTAGTGCCTGGGCTATTCTCTAATCCATTTTCACCTTTGCTCTCCTTACTGCTTTCCCAGTCTCCCTCTGTTTGTCCTGATACACCTCCCTAACTTCCTCCGTCTGTGTCATCTAATACATCCTGAATACTAACTTTTTGTCCCTTACCTTCCCAGCCACCTCTTTTGAGAACCATAGAAGTCTCTTTTTCCTCTTGCTTTTACTCACTTGTGTGATGCAGAGGTTTGCCGCCTTTACTATGCCCCCTTTTACATTTGCCCACTGTCCTTCCACTCCTCCCAAGTCCTCTTCCCCACCAGTACATCACCGAAGAATTCACCCATCTTTTTAAAATTGGCCCTCCTGAAGTCCAGCATCCTTGCCCATCTGTGACTTGATTCTGCCACAGTTCTTATTATGAACCACACTGTATGGTGATCTCTGGACTGATCCCCAGGTGGCCTCCCATCATGACATCTGCAACACTGTCCCCATTAGTAAATACAAGGTCCAGTATTACCCCATTACAGCTGGGCTCCCTCACTAGTTGTCTGAGGAATTTCTCCTTCAGGGAGTCCAGGATGTCCCTGCTCCTAGCTGAAGCTGCAGCTGTAAGGCTCCAATCTACATCCGGCAGATTGAAGTCCCCTACTAGCAGCACCTCCCCATTAGCTGCCACCTTTTAGATGGCTTCCACCAGAGCTTTATTCAGCTTTCTCCCTTGTAGATCTTGTCTGTGCAAATAGTTGCTCCATTCCCCCTCTCTAGAGTGGCCCACAGTAGCTCCACCCCTCCCTATATTGCCTGTATCTCTGTTGCTTTAATCCTTTCCCTTAAATAAAGCACCACTCCTCCACCTTTCTTTCCACCTTGTCTGTCCTGAACAGAGTATAGCCTGGTATGGCTATATACCAGTCATGGTACTCGGTGTACCATGACTTGGTAATGGTGACAATATCTAAATCAGCCTCTGCCATAATGGCCTCTTGGTTCAATATGTTATTACCCAGACTTCTAACATTTGCACACATGGTCTTCCAGATTTTGCTACTACCCTGCTAGTCAACTCCCCCTTTTTCCTTTTGCCCTCTTTCCTTACACTCTCTGTTTTCAATCCCATCTCCTTTCATTTCTATCATTTTGTTTTTCTTGTTAATAGGTACCCTATTACTAGGTAACCCAGAAGCATCAGAGGGAGACAGCACAGTGGAGTTTGCGGGGAAATGGCTGGAAGAGACATTTCATTTGGAACTCACATTGGTGGTGATTCAAGTATTTCAGAATACACCTAGGAAAAGTCTAGATGACCTGGACACATCTCAGAACCTACTGATTACCTTGAAGGGCCCTCATGTGTGAGATTGTTTCTTGGAAACCACTCAGCTGAAAGGTACTGTCACCACAGACTCAGGGGATAAAATCTCAATTTACTTCAACCTCAACTTTGAAAACAGAGAGTAAAGGAAGGCATTTGATGGGGTCTGGACTATACTGCAATTGTATGACATTTCTCATAATCTTCAGTATCCAGACAAATTGAAAATAGGGTATGGAAGAAAACAATACCCATCAATACCTATTTAGCAACCCCAAAGTTGCTGGAGCACTAGTAAACAAAAAGTAGGACAGTAGCAGGAGGGATCTGGGAACAGCAACCAAGGATTTAGACTGAGGGGCACTTTTCAGTATTTGTAAGTAACTGGTTTGAAGCTGAGGGTTGGATGGGTCATCGAGGCAGGTGGGACAGGGTTGTTTAAGAAAGGCTCACTGTAATAGGAATGACTCATTGTCACTTAAGATCCTGAAGGTTTGATCACTGATTTGGGACTGAGCCTTAGTGAGCAGACCACATGGCCATATCACAAGATGGTGCCTACCTCATGGAGTTGGCTTGTGGATCAGTGTATCCCACCTTGGTCTCCCAAATATCAATATCTCTGGGACAATTTGCCCCTGCGGAATGGAGTACTCTATCTTTTGAACCTCTATGGGTTCCTCAGTGACTGCTTACAATTAAGACTGATCAAATTACAAGCTTTCAATTATTTATAAATGTATTAAAAGTTTCTTGAGTTACAATCTGATGCAGGGCAGAATATTCTCATCCTAACGAACATACAGGAAAATGTTTGAAGTGTGGAACAGTTTACTACACAATACAATATAAACTGGATGAGAAGGCCTTTTTGAATAGCAGTTATAAATGTTTGCAAATGTTTTAAACCTTGATTGGCATATTAACTCTTCTCTGCTGTTTAATTTCCAGTTTATAATTTTTTGTGCATGGGTCTTTCAGGCATAGCATACATAACAATGTTTGTGTTTAACCAATTTGCCATGTTCGAACATACAGGCAATACAGTAGCCTGGAATGCTAGGTGCTTTTTATCCATTATAAGCAATGGTTTGTCACTGATGACATTGCTGGCATGAACTTGTACTAAAGTAGCATATCTTGCTAATACAATTTAAGCAGAACCCTCCTGTGTGATATTAAAAGCTGTCTGTGTAATGAAGTATCCTGCATTAATAATGTGCTACATAAATAATGAGCTACTTACATAATGTGATTTATTACTCAGTCATGGATTAAGTGTATAAGAAGTACCTTATAAACTAATAAAATGTAAAGGACAGAAAATCAGGTAGTTGCTTGGAGAGACAGCTTGGTCATCTTGAACATCAAAGATCCCCATTTCCTTAAAAAGACATCTGTCCAAGAATTTGAGGCAGCATTTATTGTCCTTTAAGATGTCTATTGTGAATTATTTCAAGCTCAATGTACTGTATCAAACTGGATTTCTACACACATGTTACAGTCGATTTAACTATCCATCACAGGAGCATATCATTTTGACTACCTTTGGGCTTTTCAGCAAAGGCAGCTCTTTACCTCAACCAATTTGAGATCAGATTAAATTAGGCATGAACAGCTGTTTATAAAATGGGGAGAGGAAATCCTACATTTTGACTGGTCATTACCTGTGCATGAAATCTGTTACATGCACAGATAACAACAAGATTCTAAATGTGGGACAGCACTGAAAAAAAAAGAAAGAAACAAAAGAAATCAATGAACCATTGGAATATACGATTATTAAATGTTATCATTTTTTTCTATTGCTAAGGCAGCTCATCTCCGACTTGACTCTCATTCTGGAAAATTGGAGAAACAGACTAGTGTTAAATTAAAACTTAGCCATGCTGTGTCAACTCAGTTCTAATAACTTCCTTTACCATAACCAGACCCATCTCTGTCAGTCAGCCACTCCAACAGTGCTCTGTCATCCACTCTTTCAGTTTCTCTCCCCGATACTGTTCCCCACCAGAAGAGAACCTCACTCTGCTCCATGTCCTTGGAAGACATGGCCTGGGGAACTACTTCCTCACAGTCTTCAGGGAAAAGCAGAGCCACGAGATACTAAACATCCAATTGAAGATGGGACCTCTGCTAGGACTACTCTGCGGTGTGTGTGAGTGCATATGTACGTGTGTGTATCCTCTCACTGCCACTTCTGAAAACAAACTCTAGCCAGAGCCAATATGGCTACAAAGATATTATTGATGGAAGTGAAAAATATGTAAGAAATACGGTATCATAACAAACACATACATGTTGTGTTTTTTGAGCAGCACAAGCATTTGGACATTAATCAAAAGCTTCCATCCATGAGACTCTAGCTCCTCCATCCAGATTGTATTCCCACTTTGCAAACTAGTGGTGTTATAAAGGGATGAGATTTTCATCATGTGTTTGATTTGCACATTACAACCTCTTTTTTCCATTTTTATATATGTATAGGAGGGTCACTCCCCCCGCCCGGTGCAACAATCCAGAATGGCTTGGGACCTGAGGACACCTGAGGATGGAAGTATGGTAGGAGAATCATACAGCTTGCTTCTGCTTCCAGTTTTCCATTTTCTTTCCTCATCCCTGTACTGGGGCATGCAAGCTGGACATGTGTACATGGAAGAGTGCACACACCCAAGGAATCATGCAGTTCACATCTCTTCCTGCCATCCTCTGACAGCATTTCCACCACACCTCCACCACGTGGCAGTCATTTAGTGAGAGAGGCAGTCATCCCTTCCTGGGAAAGGAGAGCAGCCTGGTGGACCCTCAATCCTTTTCCTCGCCAGTCATCCTTGGCACCCCAGGCTCATTCCTGAACCAGAGTTGCTAGAATGACTGGTAAGGTGTCCAGTGCCTCAGACCACTACACCACTGGGCCAGCTACTAATGTTATTTGATTGCTGAGCTGTAATTTAATTATATCAGCAATTAGAAGCACATAAGCAATTGCAATGGACTAGACAGGTTGGGCAGGGAATATAATATAAATAATCATGTTTTACTTTTTCTTTTTACATGTTCTCTCTGTTTCCTACCACTACAGTTCATAAGGCTATGTATTAATTTGAGATGTATTATTCATAACCTCACAGTGGGAGGTCACAGAGGTCAGAGGGGGACTGGTATGCTTATGTGTTTTAGAAAAAAAAAAACTTCTCAGTTGATAGAATGATCATCCTGGAATTTAAGCAATGCCAGTTACACTATACAGTTATATCTGTATCAATATTAACCACCAAATTAGATATTTACAAAAGCAGAGCAAGAAACAACTATATCGCACATTTCCATTCTGTGCCACGCATGCATACTTGCTCCATAACAGAATGTTTTATAATTCTTTATTCTTTAAAACATATTTTCTAAATCCATTTCAGTGAACTTCACTAAGGGGCAATGTGACTGCACTGGCTACTGTAAACTAATGAGTGCAAAAGTTCTCCTTTAAGAACTTGTACACAGCACTAGGTAAAGTTGTGGAAGGGCATTACCTCCCAGCATGTATGTTCCATTTTTTCTCTGCCAGGACTACAAAGCATGGTGCATACACTACAAGTCCCAGAAGGCACTGCACCACAACTTCACAGAACTAAGTGCTTGATTAAGAGCAGCTGCAGGAGAGTGATTGCCTGCATAAAAGAGAAGGCTCAAACAATTGCTTGTGTCTCAGTACCTGATTAGGAACAGATGTGGATCCTGGCTGGGGAACACTTGCAGAAGGATCTTACTTTGGAGAGAGAGAACTCTGAATCAACTGACTGCCTGGTTTGGAACCTTTTGTTTGGCCTGTAAGAATGAATTGAATTCTGACTTTGGACTGGCTGAAAACCTGAGACTGGTAAATAATTTTCCTTTGAAACATAGAACAAGAGACTCTGTGCTGATTTTGTTTGTATGTCCCAGGAAACAGCTTAGCTACCTGGGTTATAGAGAGGGAACAAAAGTTCACTGTGAAGTTAGCGCTCAACAAAGAGCTAGGTATTATTTTCTGCTGTTTTATTTTCAACCTGTGTTATGTTTGAATGCACCTCTTACAGTAATCTTACCAATAAATGCAGTCAGTCTGCTGTATTAAGCTGCACATCCTGGGCTGTGGTACAAAGTGTGTTTATATCCCCACCTACAAGATCCCAGGGTAACACAACCCCCCCTTGTGTTACAGTGGTGGAGGATGCGGGCAAGGTTGTGGGGATAACAACAACACTAAAACACTAAAGCAGCTATGGAGAGCCTATTGCAGCAGCTTGTACAAGCAAATCTGGCCCAGCAAACCACAAACCAGAAGCAGGCAGAGACCAATAGACTGCTGCTGGATGAGCAGTGGAAGGGACAGCAAATTTTGAGCTTAGAGCTACAGCAGCTTGCTGCAGAGATGGCCAAAGGGAAGGAAGCCCGAACAGCAGGTGCATCTTCCATTGTAGCTGGGCACTTCCTGCAGAAGATGGCAGCCAGTGATGATGTGGAATCCTATCTGAAAACTTTTGAAAGGACTGCAAGCCAAGAAGGATGGCCTCAAAATAAGTGGGCTGGCATTCTGGCCCCCTTCCTCAGTGGTGATGCACAGAAGGTGTATTATGACCTTGAACCAGGGGATGTTGAAGACTATGATAAGCTAAAAAAAGAAATCCTTGCCAGCCTAGGGGTAACAACTGCAGTGAGAGCTCAGCGATTCCATTCCTGGTCATTTCAACCAGAGAAACCTCCCCGCTCACAGATGTTTGATCTGATCCACTTAGCTCAAAAATGGCTACAACCTGAAGTCCTGATGTCTACTGCAGTAGTGGAAAGAGTGGTACTGAATCACTTTATCAGAGCTCTACCCTATGATTTAAAAAGAACCGTCAGTCAAGGCAACCCCTAGTACCGCAGAGGGCCAGGTAGACCTTGTGGAAAGATATTATGCTACCACCGAACTTTTAAAGACTACTAGACCTGAAAGGATCAGTCTGGGATAAGAGATCCCACCAAGAATAAGATAGGAAAGTCATCCATCGCACAACCCAGATGGAAGGGCGAGAAAGAGCCAGGGGACCAGATAACTACAGTACCAACGGAGGGCATCAGGACACGTTTAAAGTAAGAAAAGGAGTAATGAACTAAGATACCAGAACCTGTTTCACATGTGGAGAACCAGGACATATTTCTTGGAACTGTCCTAAGAAAGATGAGCCAATGCAAATAGAGGCAAACCTGTCCAAACAGTGTAATATCATTACTGTTCTCCTGGGGAATCATAGTCAGCCTCCTCGTATCAGTTCAGTACAAGTCCAGAACCAGGAAGAGGACGCATTGCTGGACTCTGGCAGTATGGTGACACTAGTCAAACCCTCTTTAGTACCCCTCAGCCAAGTGAGTGACAACAACCACATTTCCATCATGTGCATCCATGGGGACACCAAGATGTATCCCACAGTCCACCTTGAAATAAAAACAAAGGAAGGTGTATTTTCTGGAGCAGTGGGAGTGGTGAAGCAGTTGCCTTTCCCCGTGTTGTTAGGACATGACTGTCTGTTCTTCCAAAGACTCTGGAACTGAGGAAAAGACAAAGACAAAGAGGAGGATAAAGGCCATGACACCATAGGTAAAGATAAAGAGGAAGGCAAAGACAATGAGGACGATAAAGGCGATGCAGTGTCCGACAAACTTGAAGAAAAAATGTTCTGTCAATGACACAAGTCTTTATGGGAGAAGACAATGATGAAGAGGACGGAGGAGCAGATGTCATAGAAGACACTCCAGAGAAACTAGAAGAGGACAATCTCTTCACACCAGAAGGTGCACCGCATAGAGGAAAATTTGGGACCACACAACTCGAAGACCCCACACTCCAGTACGCCAGATGAGATGTGAAAGTGGTGGATGGGAGGCTCTTCAACCCTGACCAAACCCTCCCCTACCCACACTTTGCTATGAACAACAACTTGCTGTATTGAGTACACAAAACAGCTGACAAACTGATAGAGCATCTACTCGTGCCCCAGCCCTTCCGGCACACCATATCGCATTTGGCCCATAGCCACCTCTTGGGAGGACTCCTGGGAATGGATAAGACAAAAGAGAGACTGTTGAGTCATTTCTTTTGGCCAGGGGTCCATGCTGAGGTGGAACGATATTGTCACTCCTGTCCGGAGTGCCAAGAGAGAGCTCCACAACCCTCTTTCTGAGAACCACTAGTTCCCCTGCCAATCATCGAAACACCGTTTGAGCATATTGCTATGGACCTGGTAGGACCCTTGGTGAAGTCTGCGAAATGGTTTCAGTATATTCTGGTAGTAGTGGATTATGCTACCAGATACCTGGAAGCCATTCCTTTGCGGAACACGGCCACTAAAAACATCGCCCGAGAACTAGTACAGATGTTTTCCTGAGTTGGGATTCCTAAGGAGATCCTTACTGACCAAGGAACACCCTTCATGTCCAGAGTAATGAAGGACTTGTGCAAGCTCCTGCAGATCAAACAGTTGCGCACATCCGTGTATCATCCGCAGACAGATGGGCTCATTGAGAGATTCAATAAGACATTAAAGAGTATGATAAAGAAAACCATGGAGACAGATGGATGGAATTGGGATCAGTTATTACCATATTTAATGTTTGCCATCCGTGAAGTGCCCCAAGCATCCACCGGATTTTCCCAGTTTGAATTGCTGTATGCCCACCACCCACAAGGTCTCCTAGACATAGCAAAAGAGACATGGGAGCATCAACCCTGCCCCACCAAACCTCATTGAGCATGTGGAAGGAATGAGAGAGCGACATTAATGCCATAATGCCCATTGTGAAGGAACATATGCAAAGGCCCAAGAAGCTCAAAGTAGAGCATACAACCATTCCAGAGCTCGAGAGAGTTTCAGCCCGGTGACAGAGTGTTGGTACTTTGTCCCCACCTCTGAGTGTAAATTCGGCCACCTGAAGGACCCTATGAGGTACTTGAAAAAGTAAACCAAGTCAACTATAAGGTAAAACAACCAGGTAGGTGGAAGCCTGAACAAAAATACCACATCAATTTGTTGAAAAAGTGGGTGGACCATGATGTCTGCTGGAGTGAAACAAAAACCAGTCCAGCAGAGGAAAATCTTAGAGATGCAGTGATGGTTGGAGACCTGACACCAAGTCAGAAGCAAGACCTTTTCGAGTTCCTTGACAGAAATAAAGATGTGTTCTCCGACCGGCCCGGCAACACTCGACTCGTCACTCACGATATTGTGACCCCTCCAGGGAAAGTGATACACCTCAAGCCATATCGTGTACCAGAAGCACGCCGAATTGCAATAAAAGAAGTGGTTAAAAAGGTGTTAGAGATGGGAGTAATTGAAGAATCTCACAGTGCCTGGTCTAGCCCTATAGTACTGGTCCCAAAACCTGATGGCTCAGTCAGGTTCTGCAACAATTATGGAAAACTGAATGAGATTTCAGCCTTTGATGCCTATCCAATGCCATGAATAGATGAGCTCATCAAAAGATTGGGAACCGCCCACTTCATCAGCACTCTTGACCTGACGAAAGGCTACTGGCAAGTCCCCTTGACAAAAGCCGCCAGAGAGAAAATGGTGTTTGCCACCCCTAATGGCTTATATCAATATATAATGCTTCCTTTTGGTTTACATGGAGCTCCCGCCACATTTCAATGCCTGATGGACCGTGTGCTGCAACCCCACCAGGAGTATGCTGCTGCATATTTAGACGATGTTATCATCCACAGCCACACCTGGGAAAGTCACTTGGAGAGACTACAAGCCGTGACAGAAACACTTCAAAATGCAGGCCTCACAGCCAACCCAAAGAAATGTACCTAAGGGGTGAGTGAAGCACAGTACTTGGGTTATACGATAGGAAGAGGCCTTATAAAGCCACAAGAGAAAATAATTGCTGCTATTCAAGACTGGCCACCACCGGTCAATAAGAAACAAGTAAGGACATTTTTGGGACTCACGAGCTGTTACCGAAGGTTTATTCAAAACTTTTCTACTATAGCAGCCCCCCTCAGTGACCTCACACGTAACAGTCAACCTAATATGGTGAAATGGACTCCTGAAGCCGACAAAGCGTTCTGTAGTTTGAAACAGGCACTGTGTGTCTCTCCTGTCCTGAATTCCCTAGACTTCTTCAAACCCATGATCGTACAGACTGATGCATCTGACATGGGTCTGGGGGCAGTCCTGTCCCAGGACATTGAGGGTGAAGAACACCCGATAATATACTTGAGCCTCAAGCTGTTGCCACGTGAAAGATGCTTTGCCACGGTGGAGAAGGAATGTCTGGCTATCAAATGGGCACTTTAGTCTCTGAAATATTACTTGCTGGGCCGTAAGTTTTTTCTTGTGACTGATCACGCTCCCCTCACATGGATGAGACAGACTAAGGAAAGGAATGCTCGGGTTACCCGATGGTTTTGAGTTTACAGCCTTTTGATTTTCAGATTCTGCACTGCTGTGGTGCTAAACGTAGGAATGCGGATGCTCTTTCCCACATCCACTCCTTCTTTTCTCGCCGCTCAGCCCAAGGGGGCTAAGCTAAGGGGAGGTATGTAACACAGCACTGGGTAAAGTTGTGGAAGGCGCACTCTCAGCACGTATGTTCCATTTTTCTCTGCCAGGACTACAAAGCATGGTGCATACACTACAAGTCCCAGAAGGCATTGCACCACAACTTCACAGAGCTAAGTGCTTGATTAAGGGCAGCTGCAGGAGAGTGATTGCCTGCATAAAAGAGAAGGCTCAAACAATTGCTTGTGTCTTAGTACCTGATTCGGAACAAACGTGGAGCCTGGCTGGGGAACACTTGCAGAAGGATCTTACTTTGGAGAGAGAGAACTCTGAATCAACTGACTGCCTGGTTTGGAACTTTTGTTTGGCCTTCAACAACGAATTGAATTTTTACTTTGGAAAGAGAGAACTCTGAATCAACTGACTGCCTGGTTTGGAACCTTTTGTTTGGCCTGTAAGAATGAATTGAATTCTGACTTTGGACTGGCTGAAAACCTGAGACTGGTAAATAATTTTCCTTCGAAACATAGAACAAGAGACTTTGTGCTGATTTTGTTTGTATGTCCCAGGAAACAGCTTAGCTACCTGGGTTATAGAGAGGGAACAAAAGTTCACTGTGAAGTTAGCGCTCAACAAAGAGCTAGGTATTATTTTCTGCTGTTTTATTTTCAACCTGTGTTATGTTTGAATGCACCTCTCACAGTAATCTTACCAATAAATGCACAGACAGTCTGCTGTATTAAGCTGCACATCCTGGGCTGTGGTACAAAGTGTGTTTATATCCCCCACCTACAAGATCCCAGGGTGACACAACCCCCCCCCTTGTGTTACAAACTGCACTAACATGGTTCATAGAACCCAATAAAAAAGGGGAGGGGGGATAATGCAACAAGGACATGAAGTCAAATTATCAATATATTGGGTGCTGAGATTTTGTAAAAATAGTTTAAAAAAGAAGTTACTAACAAGTGTGGACAGTGACTCTGTTAGTGCAGTTCTTAAAGGAAAACCTTTGTGCTCTTTATACATTTATGGTTGCCAATGATGTCACTTTGCCTCTTAGTGTTCACTGAAATGGATTTAGAACACAGTTTCTAAACAATTATAGAACGTTTTGTCATGGGGTGAGTGTAAATGCATGGCACAGAAAGGAAATGTGCTACTGTATATACTGTAGTTCTTTTTTGCGCTACTGTAAAGGAATGCTGGACTATGTGAGTCCATGGTAACAAAGCAAGGCTAAAACACAGTGGTGTGTGTGTGTGTGTGTGTGAATTTTAAAACCTAGGAGGAAATAACATGGTAGTGACTGAGCACAACGCTGTTAACCCTCACTGCCCTATGACAGAACTGGGATGTTATGTAAAGGAATCCTGGACTAATGACTGATATGTGACTCTGGCAAAGTACAGTAGGAGAGATGTTGCAACTGCAAAGGAGACACACTTTGTATTTTGGGAAGGGACTTTGTTATCTGGCATAGTTGTCTGGTGTAGGAGACTGTGCTGCAAGTCCAACATGTGCTTTGGTGGGAAAAGAATGCTTTGAAGTAATGCTGAGTCCTTTTTTGAAGCAAGATGTCTGCAGGGCTCTGCCTACTGCAGCCATACAAAACTGGAGTTTTGGTTGCAGTTTAAATGTGGCATGAGTGATTAATAGTTGAGCATGCATTCTAAGAAAAAAGTTTTGCCAGGCAAAAAGTGAGAAAAAAGTAGTGGATAGTTCAGGGCTTTAACTTCATATTGGGAGGTCATGGAGGTCAGAGGGTGACTGGTATGCTCATGTGCTTTAGAAAGAAAACTTCTAACTTGACAGAATTATCATCCTGGAATTTAAGCAACCCTAGTTACACTATACAATTATATACATACCAATATTAACCAACAAATGAGATATTTACAAAAATAGCACAAGAAACAACTATGTCACACATTTCCATTCCATGCCATGCATGTACACTTGCCCCATGACAGAATATTCTATAATTCTTTAACAAATATTTTTCTAAATCCATTTCAGTGAACTTCATTAAGGGGCAATGTGACTACACTGGCTTCTATAAGCTAATGAGTGCAAAGGTTCTCATTTAAGAACTGCACTAACAGTGTTTACAGAACCCAATAAAAAATTCTAGCAGCAGCCAATATGACTGCAAGATAATGATATTGTGGGCATTGAGAAATGTGTAAACTAGCATTTTTTTGCACTAACCACTGAGTCACCTAACTGCACTTTCTAATTGTTGTGATACACACATAATACACATACATATACATATATATGCATATATATTTCAGTGTAACAACAGTGCTCTGTCTACACACATTTGTACAAATTAAAAAAAAAGGACATCAATGAACTGTGTTCTTCTTTTCAGGCTCCAAGGGACATTATAGGGTGGGGGGTTGCCACTAGATAACTCATTTAAATCAGTAATAACATGCATAATGCTGAAACTAATCTAGATAGTGGGGAAATGTAGACTAGCTGTTTTTGTACTAACCACTGAGCCACCTAGTGGCACTTTCTAATTGTTGCGACACACACACACACATGCTAACTAATACATATACACATATATGCATATATTTCTCATATAGCAGTTGCCAGTTCCAGCAGCAAGATGCATTTTCCATGGGACAGTGGATCTTGACACTGGGATCGATTCAGGTGAGAGGGGTGGGTGAGAAGGCATCTGTGAGGTGGCAGGTACTCAGTTAGAGGTCAAGTTGGAGGTGTGGGGTTGCATCAGCGATGGATCTTTTTTTACAGATTAAAAAAGACATAGAGGAATCATGTTCTTCTTTTCAGGATCTGAGGGACATCAGAGGGTGAGGGGGTTGCCACTAGACACCTCATGTAAATCAGTAATAAAATGCAGAAGGCTAAAACTGATCTAGATGGGGGGAGTGTGGACTAGTAATTTTTGCACTAACCACTGAGCCACCTAATTGACCTTGTTTTTTTTTTCCAGGCTCTGAGGGACATAAGAGGATAAGGGGTTGCCACTAGACAACTCGTGTAAATCAGCAATGACATGCATTAGGCTGAAAGTGATCTAGATAATGGGGAAATGTGGACTAGCAATTTTTGTACTAACCATTGAGCCACCTGATGGCACTTTCTAATTGTTATGATTCACACACACTGACTAATACATATACACATACATGCATATATATATATTCCAATATAACATACAGTACAAGTCACATTAAACTGTCCCTCCAACTCACTGGTTTAGCATTTTTCAGTGAGTTGCTTAATGTGTGCACTGCTCACTGCAATGTGTTAATAAACATTTCCTAATGGTTTGCTTCTAGCTGCTATTCTTGTGTTTTAGCTTACTGTACTTTGCAGCCCTCTGGAAACTTATCAGTGCAGTACATGAGCAGTGCACACATTTAAGATACTCTACCAGCTTTCAGCAGCTATACTGAACTTACATGACCAGTGTGCCTATAACATATATGGAAAAATAAACTATTCATGTTCCCCAGTATGAGTAACAGTAACATCTGTTACCTAAATTTAAAAAAAAATATGTATTTTACTAAGACCAAGTACATTACCTTATTGTTGGGCTGATCCTCAGCTACCAAATGCTTCTTCTCAATGTGAACACACATTAAGTTTGTGCAAATTTCCTGAGCAATTGCAAGTGATAATTGGAGTTAAAAGTACATGCTCTTCTGAGAATGGGGATCTCTGTAAGTGTTTGCCCCCCCATTTGGTGGGCTTACTACAATGCCCAGTGGGCATCTGTGCCATGTGCAATGCTAGGATCCATAGATATTGGAAGGGACCTGACATCACTGTAAAATTGACCCCACGGTGGGAAAATGGGGTTTGCAGGGAAGTCATGCTGTGGAGTCATGGGAAGGTGGTGGTCAGGGATGTGGTCCTGGACCTGAACCCAGGCTGAAGTGATAGCCACCCCCACCCTCAAGACGGTGGGATTAGGTAAAAAATACAGCTGATGTGAGGGCAAGTGTTTGTAAGGCACCCTGCTGCTGTTGTGGGAATCCTAAGATGCTGGGTCACTGCCATCCAGTGGAGCCAAAGCCGGAGGAGAAAGAGGGGTCCCACACCATGATTTTGGCACCATGGTGGGCCTGGCATGTTGGCATGATTGGTGAGGAGGCCCACAGCAATGTTAAGGGAGGGGAAGTGAAGCTGTTCAAATATGAGATCCAGGCCATTGAGCTATGCCTGTGAAATATCTAAGAACCCTAATAGCCCTGTATGGCTGCAAAGTTCAGGAGTAAGCACGGACTGTACATTGGGCATCCTGCCCAAAGGATTTTGCTCTGTGGTGTTGTCCATTAGCCCAAGGTCCAGAGTGTGTTTCCAATCCGTGGTGTGAGGGGATTTCTAGGCAGGCTTTGTGGCCAAAAAGGACTGGTGCCACAGTGCTGTGCCATAGATTAATTGAACCAAATCAAATGTACCCATCTAGCCCCATGGAGCTGTTCTTTACTGCTTAAGCCTTTTAAGGCTGTTTATGTTGGAGAAATCAAATAAATCCAACCCTGCTTTGTTCAATGCAGTCCGTCTGGACAGTTTTCTGTTTAACTGGCTCAGATTTTAAAGTTCTAAATGAATTACTGTGCCTTAACAAGCTTGCCCCCAGGGATCCAGTCTGCTGTCCTCTGGTCACCCGAAGCTGCACCTCGATGGAGTTCTCCTGCCAGCTGCTCAAACCCTGGATTTCTATCAGGTACTGTTTTCTATCATGCTATTTAAACTAGATCAGTTGCTGGACTGTCAGCTTGGCTGTAGCACCCTCTCCCCACAGACATTTTATTCCACCTCAAACCCCTAGACTGGAGGGGGGGGGCTTACATGAGAATAATGAAGAGCATTGCAAGTCTTACTTTTACCACACAAAAACAGGACCGTGATCCTGAGCATGTGTGTGTCATATCCACGGCAAAGTCACACGCATCCTCAAGATCCTGGTCTTGTTTTTCTACATGGTAAAAGTAAGACTTTCAATGCTCTTTTTTATTCTAAAAAATATTTTTGTCTATCCCAAAACAATATCAAACAGCATTTGGCAAGTGGGGCTGGTGCCAGTTTCGACCCCTGTCCATGAACATCCACATGTAGTCATGTGGTCACACAGGTGCCAGTACAGGAACAGACAGTCAGGACCACCCTCACAGTGCATACACAGGCACAAGGAGACACACACACACACACACACACACACACACACACACACACACACACACACACACATGAATAGGTAACATATACAATGAGAAAAAAATGCACAAATGTACTTGTACCACAATATGAAACCACAGCCCCTTATAAACTAATATGAAGTAACATCAAATTATGATAACAATGGGTGCACATCAGCACCTCTGCAGAGCTCCTCCCCACATACATGCAATAAACAGTATGACTTGATAGAGTTCAGAACTGATGAGTACAAAGACATTAAAAAATATAGATATACAATTTGTGACGCAGCACATGTCAATGAGTTGCTATACAATATAATGGGGGGGCTATCACAGATGATATGAAGGGCTGGTATACCTTTGAAACATAGAAATTGTTGGCACATAAGGACTGCCAGGCCCATCCAGTCTGCCTGTAGGCCCTAGACTTGTATGCATCCACTCACCTTAAGTGGTCAATGGCGTTTCATCACTTCCTTCCCACCTGAGCTTCCCCTGTGCTTGTACCAGGCATGTTTAAACCCCTCCACTGTGCTTGACCCTACCACCACTTGTGACAGACTATTCCAAGCATTCACCACCCTCTCTGTGTAGAAAAACCTCCTCGAGTTACCTCTTAATCTACCCCTGCCAATTTCATATTGTGCCCTCTTGTTCTGGTATCTTGTCTACATTGGAAAAGATCCCCCACCTGCACCTTGTTCATGCCTATAAAGTACTTAAAAGTTTCTATCATGTCACCCCTTTCTCGTCTCTCTTCCAGTGAGTACATATTGAGGGTCTCTTAGTCTCTCCTCATATGTTTTGAGGTGCAAATCATGCACCATCTTTGTCTCCCTTCTCTTGATAGCCTCCACCTTGTTTATGTCCTTACATATGTGTGGTCTCCAGTACTGCACGCAGTACTCCAGGTGAGGCCTTACCAGTGTTTTATACAATGGCATCACCACCCCCCGCCTCCTACTAGTAATACCTCTGTCCATGCACCCTAGCATGCCACTGGCCCTCCCTGCAGCCCTTGCACATTGTTTTGATACCTTAAGGTCATCAGATATGATAACCCCTGCATCCCTTTCCTCTTTGTGACAGTCAGAACCAATCTCCCATCTTGTAGTTCTCCACAGGTTTCCCCCTACCCAGTTGCATTATCTTGCACTTTTATTGCATTGAACCTCAGTTGCCACACCTCCAACCATCTTTCAAGCTTCTCCAGGTCCCTCTTCATTTTCTGCACCCCTTCTGGAGCATCCACCCTGTTGCAGATCTTAGTGTCATCTGCAAATAGGCAGACCTTTCCTTCCAGACCCTCTGCAATGTCAGTAATGAAGACATTGAACAGGACTGGTCCCTGTACTGATCCTTGTGGCACTCTTCTGGTCACCCCTGTCTCCCCGGATTGGACCCCATTTACCACCACCCTCTGCCTTCTGTCCATCAGCCAGTTTCATACCCAGTGTATCACCTTATGCCCCATGCCCAGACTTCTCATCTTTGTGTTGCTAAATAAAATAGACAATGACCCCTAGATTACAGATAATGCAATGTTTGGGTGTCTATAATTAAAAATAATAACCTATCCACGGTAAGTCTCTGATTTTTGTCATCTGAATCAGAACTGTCAGTCTCTATGTCAGAATCAGATGCAGCATGTGCCCCCTGACATTGATTAACACTAGATACTGTGGGCTCAGATTGGTAAGGTTGGATACCAATATCAAAATTTAAATAACATCTGTATATTACTCTACCTTAGACATGATGAATAGTGAGCACTAGCACAGTAAAAATGTATTGAAATCCAAAGGTAAAAAATGCACTCCATTTAAAACAGCTAGCTTAGCTGATCTAAGTTTTCAGAAAGAAGGCACATACATTAACTAGCACAAACAAACTCCTTTTTCAGTTTGTTAGCCAAAGAATTTCAACAGCATTATAACTGTTAAGATGAAAAGTGCACATGAACAGTCACATAATACCTCCACAGTAAAAAAAAACTGTAACAAACTCCTTTTTCAGTACTTTTACAACAGAATTTCAACAGCAGGGTAAGTTTTAAGAAGAAAAATTGCACGTGAACAGTCAACTTCAAACCTCCACTGTAAAAAAAAAAAAAACGTGAACTGTGTTTAGTGGTCCTCTAACTTATTTTCAGTGAGAGTCTGAACATTAGATTTACTACATAAACATTCCGTTCTATGACATTTGACACCATTATCCCAGGGTTGTCTGCTTAAACTTGCCTTTGTGCCTACCCCAACACACTAGCTTCAGGTACACTAGCTGAATGAAATGTGAACCTTGTGCCTCACTGGGAAATGCTGACTAACAACAAAGAAAAAACAGTATGGTAAAAGGATTGCTGAGCAGAGGGATTGCTATAAAAGTCCAATTTAAAGAAGTCCATTAGTAATCTGCTGATGTCTATTTTTCTATGTGTTAGTAAAATGTCTGCAGAGCTTATCCCTGCAGCAGTAAAACGGGGAAGAATAATGCAGCAAGGACATGGAGTGAAATTATCACTATATTGGGTACTTCAATTTTGTAAAAATAGTTTAAAAAAAGAAGGCACTAATAAGTGTGAACAGTGATCCTGTTAGTGCAGTTCTTAAAGGAAAACGTTTGCACTCTTTATGTGTTTATGGTTACCAGTGCTGTCACCTTGCCCCTTAGTGTTCACTGAAATGGATTCAGAAAACAGTTTTAAATAATTATAGAACATTTTGTCATGGGACAAATGTAAGTGCATGGCACAGAAAGGAAATGTGCTATATACTGGAGTTGTTTCTTGTGCTACTGTAAAGGAATGCTGGACTATGTCAGTTCATGGTAGCAAAACAAGGCTAAAACACAGTAGTGTGTATGTGAGTGTGGTGTGTGTGTGTGTGTTTGTTTTAAAACCTAGGAGGAGATAACACAGTACTGATTGAGCACAGCACTGTTAACTCTTACTGCCTTAAGACAGAACTGGGGTGTTATATAAAGGAATTCTGGACTAATGAGTGATATGTGACTCTGGCAAAGTACAGTAGGAGAGATGTTGCAACTCCAGAGGAAACACACTGTTTTCTGGGATGGGACTTCATTATCTGGCATAGTTATCTAGCATAGGAGACTGTGCTGCAAGTCCATCATGTTCTTTGGTGGGAAAAAATGCCTTGAGTAACGCCGAGTCCTTTTTTGAAGCAAGATGTCTGCAGGTCTCTACCCACTATAGCCATAAAAAAATAAATAAATAAAAAATAACAACACGGTTCTCTCTGTTTCTCTACTGTCCCAGAGCTCCATCCTATTCAAACAACAAATCCACAACAGTCCATGGGGGAGGGAGGAGGTAGTGTTTCTGCATAACTTTGCCCAGCATTGAAATAATGACATAATAATGATATCATTATGTGGTAGGTGGAAGGACTATTTTATCTTAAATCAACATAAGCAAATCCTATTTTCCACATATAAAAGTGATTTTTCTAACTGTAAAAAGTTGTAAAAAAAGGAGCCCAATTTATTAGTGCAATAAGACTCTCTGGAGCTGTGCATGGAACAGATTTTCTTGCATTTCCAGGGGCTGAAGGCACTGGGCCTGTGGCTTTGACACCTCTGGGCATGCGATAAAATCTGTCTCATGCACACCCCATCATGTCTTATTGCTTACGTAGGTTCTTTGTGAGTCAGAGTACCCTTCCACGTCATATGCAATTCTTTGATTCACCAGGCATCTCTGTGTCCCCTAATGGTGCCAAATTCTACCTCTACTGCATCCCAGTTATCCACTGTCTCATCTCATCCATCCACTGTGCCTAGGATATTTCTCACTTCCAGAAATATCACCAAGAAAGGCAGACATATTGTCCTTTCCACTGGCAGAACAGTTTGTAGCAACTTTATCAAGATCAGATATAACTTTTCCTTTTGCAGTCTACTACATTTCTGCAGTAAATGTGGAGGCCCCCATGCCAAAACATTTTGTCATGTCCGTTCCTCTACTACACCACCTCACCATCCTGACTTCTGACTGCACACCACTTATCGTCCATGTCTCCAAGATCTTTTGTCCACCTACCCAAATCAACAGTTTGTTTGATATTTGATTAATGCCCTTTCCTTTGTCTTTTACATACAAACTTGATTTCTTCCTCAGGAATCCATCCTGTGTCCTTACCTGCTATTGGCAAAGAAGGAATTTGAAACAAACATACAATTTCTTATGAAAGAACTGACTAATGGATTGATGATGGGTCCATTTGTTCATCTAGCATTTCTGATGTGCCCCATAGACATTACAACATGCACATCTTCCCTGAAAAAAATATTGGTAATTGATACCTCAGCTCCACAAGACTCTGCTATTCCTAGTATCAATATACTTTATTTCAGCATAAGACTTCTCTCAGTTACAGTACAACAGGCAACACTACAACACTCATCAATCAAGCCAGTACCAGTGCCTGTCTGTCAAAAGCAGATATTACTGATGTCACCAAGCAGCTCATCACACACCTGTCATTGTGGCATTAATATGGCTTCCAGTGGGATAACTAATTTTACTTTGCTGTGCAACTGACTTTCAGCTGTTACAGTAGTCCCACATTATTTGACTTATTTTCTGAAGCCTTTTTCTGGATCTTTTGATGTTTGCCATTGCTCATTCATTATCAGTCCTTTAGATTACTTCCTCTTAGTGCACTACCCTTTGTCTTCTCCAACTCTGAGTATTTTCATCTTGTCCTACATTTCCCCTTTGAATTTCTTGGTATTCCCCATTCTGTCAACCAAACAGTTGGTCTTACAAAATAATTTTTTAAGCATTGTACTTGACTCCAACTGCATGGAAGCTAGGTTGTCTCAAGGCAAACTGCAATGTACAGAATCTCCACTGTGTCTCTTTCATCTCTAGAAAATGTTCATTCCTGAAACAAGAACTCATGTCCTTGCTTGGTTTCCTGAATTTCATAATATGAATCACACCCCAAAGCAAAACCTTTAGACTTAACTCCTGTTAAAAGGAGGTGTGACTGGCAGTCCATCAGGAGTGATGAAGTTTGTAGCAGTGGCAGCATGAATGGCCTGACATTTGAAGAAGTCTGAGGGATTCAAGGGTCAAAAGTGCAATAGCACAGATTGACTGATATTTGAGGAGATAGCTGGTGTGTTGAGGGACATGCCTCTTAGGTGAGACACAGGAGAAGTTTTAGGTAACTGTTAGTCTATAGTTCATAATATTTTTACTTTGGTCTCGATAGGGTTTTTGTAGGTCTGGTAGTCTTTTTAATTTTTTTAATACATTTCATTGAAGTAAAGAGAACATACATAATATCAATAAACATTAACAGAACCTTTAGCAGTAAACAGAACTATTACAGATAATGAAACACCATACACTTTGCTGAAGGAAATACAGTGCTTGCTCGCTATAGCGAACCCTGCTATAAGACATTTCCACATATAACGAATGCGGGTGATGGCTTGCGGCAGGTCTATTGAAATTCACATCTGTCCCTGTGCGTCTGAATGAAAGTGACCACTGTAGACACTAAGCATGATTCCCCTCACAGTACAACAGTAGTACTAAATCTAGCTACAGTACCAATTAACTTTCAAATTAACTTTCTGTCTGTCAATTAACTGATGTGTCAAGATGCAATAAAAACCTACCAGCAGGTTGTAGTGCCATGTAGCTTCCAAAATAAAACAGCCAGGCTATACTGTTGAGACCAAACTGGCAATACTGGACCACCTGAAAGGTGGTGAAAGTTTGACTAAACTGTCACTTGAAATGTGGTATTCCAAATTCATGATATGTATGTGGAGGAAACTAGAAGAGTCACTGAGAGCTTTTGCCAACAAGTGCTCCAAGATGCAGGGTATGGCTGGCAAAAAGTGACAGCGTCCTGATGAGGGCAAGATTGACCAGGCTACCCTGCTCTGGTTTGCACAGCAGCATACACATGGGGTGCCTATGTCTGTCTCCATTGTTAAGTCCAAGGCTGAGCTGTTTGTCAACGAGATCCATGGTGAAGAGTACCTCTTCAAATCCTCCTCTGGCTGGCTGTGGAGATTCCGGCGAAGACACAGCATTCCCCATATCTGCATTATTGGCAACCAAAAGTCATGCAATGATACTGCTGTAATTGCATTCATCCCGAAGCTAAAGAACATTTTGGCTGATGGGGGGTACACTCCAGAACAGGTGTGCAACTGTGGTGAAACAGGTTTATTCTGGAGTTGCCTCACCGATGTTACTCTGGCCAGTAAAATTGAAACAAATGCTTCTAAGGGATTCAGAGTTTCTAAAAACAGAGACACTTATCGTTTTTGTACAAATACAACCAGGACTCATAAACTGCAGCCTTTGTGCATTGGTAAATATGCACGACTCCGATGTGACCATCATGTCAGCATGGCATCCCTCCCCGTCACCTACTCCCACAGTAGAAATGCATGGATGATTGCTGACATTTCCCACAAGTGGTTTGTGGAGTACATTGTGATGTCAGTCAGAAGTCACCTAAGAAAAAAAAAACTGCCAGATAAAGCACTCCTTTTGCTTTATCAGTGTTCTGCCCCCCCCACCCCCCAAATCTGAAATATGATCTCAGGATGGGAGAATTAAAGCAGTGTTTTTCCCTAAGAACACCATCTCCCCTATTCAGCCCTTAGACAACGGTATCATTGTAACATTTAAAAAACACTACCACAAGTATCTATTGAGTGATTTGGTTGCAAAGGGAATACAAGTTGCAGATTTCCTCAAGAGCTTGAACCTCAGACATTTTGTCAGCATTGCTGGAGGAGCCTGAGGGAACATTACTGAAGCCACCATAGCACACTGTTAGGAAGCAACACATGGTTCAGCTTTTGAGGATCAGCTTAACCCCCCCCCAATTACATGCAAGAAGAGGATGATACACCTGAGATTGCAGCACTTGCCACTGAACTTCAATTGACTGACACACACTGGACCCATCTGCTGAAACTGAAGAATGGCTCAGTATGGATGAGGTATAGACAGCTGAAGTGATTACCAGGACCACTGGAAAATTGCAGGCGCAATTTCTCCGCAATTTCCACAATTTTCACCCTTCTCCGCACAAAATCCGCAATTTCTTGCAATTTCTTACATTTATGGAATTGTTGACTGAAATTGTATAAAAATATTTAAATTATTAAGGAAATCTACTCAGATATGGTACACAAACTTGGATTTGACCGGAACAGTACAGTGTGAGGTGAGAAGGGGTCAAATGTGATTCTGCTTTCATGTGACTCACTTCCCTGCTTTGGTTTCAGAATCCTCTGATCATGCATATGTAGACTGGAACACTTAAAATCTGTGTTAAAGCAGACTATCTGAGAACCTTTTGCTGACACAGAGACTGAAACAATAGGTGTGAGAAGAGGTGCAAAGTGCCCCATTCACCTAAATGAAGCCTTGACCACAATGCTTGTTTTTGAATGGTAGGGTAGATTTTCCTTGTATAAATACTTTCAATCTGATCGGATTTTGATTAAAATGTGTCAAGAGTTTGGATGACCCTGCTGATTATAAACTTGAATGTGCTTCTGAGGGGGCTGGTGACAGTGATTCCTTACATGTCAGTCTGCTACAACTGTATACTCACATACAAAGCCTACAAAAAGCAAACATTTCTGAAGACATGCTGAACAGGTAAAGTATAGTTAAACAGTTACCTCCAAATAGACAAAATAATTGCAACCCAAGTAAAATCACTGCAAACCAAGTAGAACAAAAGTACAATGTATTAAAAACTATTGTGTGATGTAATGAAAAGCTATTGTTATGATTTGATACTTTTATCATGTTATTTTAAAATGTACTTACAGTGCTGATTAAGAACAGTAATCATTTTAACAAAATAAATATTTTCTTACTAGACCTTGATTAGGCACCCTGATTATCTGTTTACTTTTTTCTTGCACCATAGCAAGTAGTTTAAACAGGCTTCATTATTTAACATCTAGAAACCCGCAAAATATGTTGTTTCAGGATGCATTCAGTATAGATTAACTGTAAATTACTGAATAAAATCTAGTTAGCACTGCATGACTTAGATGTCTTGATTTTTTAGAAGATATGCTACACAATGATTAGTTTACAGTGCATTTCAAAAACACACATCTTTCTTCATATTAAAAGCATTTACAAGTGGCAATACATTTATCTAACAATTTATGTGATCAATACATGCTGCAACAAACAATAAAATATTTATTAGGGGGCAGTGGAGATGTATAGTGAACCCTCACAATTTTCCAGCAATTTTTCCAAGAAAATCCCCGCATTTTTGGGTACAATTTTCCGCAATTTTCCAGTGGCCCTGGTGATTACCAACACCAGCATTGTCAGAAACATCAAACACATCAGGTAACAGAACCAGGAAGAAGAGACAGAAGAAGAGTTGGATGAAGAGGTTGTGATTCTGACATATGCTGAAGCAATCTGCAGTCTCAAAGCAGGCTTACACTGGTTATAGTCTCAGGATACAGATTCGCTAAAGGTACTGCAACCTCGCAACCTCATTTCTTATACAAGAGACATGGGGCCAGATATTCAAAACTTTGCCCAGGGGCTAAATTAGCACTGCCCGGTGGGCAAACTTAGCCCAGAGCACAGAGCAAGCTATATAAAAATGGAAATAGCCCGGTGCTAATCCTGCTGAATATTGCAGGCTAAGGAAGCTGGGCAAACTGGTCTGGGAGTGCAGGGCAAAAATAGCCTGGGAATAAGACAGCACTGAATAAAGCAACCAGGAAGTGCAACCCACAACGACAACACAGTGCACAGCAACGTGAGGGCAGGTACAGAAGAAATACATGGCCAATGTATGTGCCAGTAAATGCATGGACTCAGTACAGCTGCAGGAAGCAGCAGATGTGAAAGAACAGTGTTCAAAACAGTATATTATACCCCGTACCATTAGCGCCGCACTAACACATTAGCGCGGCATTAGTGCGGAGCTAAGCAGTTAGCACAGGGCAAACACGTTTGCCCGGAGCTAAAATGTGCCATATTCAAAAGTGCCATGCAAATGAGCCTACTTAGGCAGTCTCTGGGCAAACAACCAGATTAGCATCTCATTATACCCTGATTTGCATGCAGTTTTCCCTGCATTACTACAGGGTCCCACAGAGCCACCTGTAGGTCAGTCTGGAAGTACAGGGGCTGACCAGGTCCAACCGCAGCTCCACCTGTAGGTCAGTCTGGCAGTGCACAATGATAGCTGCAGGCTACATGTAAACAGTACAGCATAACATAGCATATTGTACCCCAGGGGACAAGACAGCATAGGCACAGGTGGTGGTGGTGCTGCATGCAACTGTCACACTGTAGGGCATGCTACAGTGCACAGCAGACACTACAGTAGCAAGGGGGCCAGTAGTGTGAGGGACACAGCACTGCCTATGGTGTGTAGGGCAGTGATGCTGACTGCACTGTACACAGTGACAGGCCCAACCTGCAGGTGTTTACTGACAGTGGACATTACTGTTACACTGTTGTGTGACCCACAGATGCTGTACCTGTGGCATGGGATGCTCACAGTGACATGTACATTTCTGGTTTTGTATGCTGTGGCAGTTGTACAGCTGTGTGGTATGTGGCCGGGGGCATATATTATCCGAAAGGCACACTAGTGTTGAGGGTATTCCCAATACTGGCCATAGAGCACTGCATGATGTGTCCCAGCCTTGTGGCCACACCTGGTCTGTGGCACAGCCTCGCCACCAATACATGCTCCCCTCAACATCCTCCATGCCCACAGTGCTGCATGTGTGTGCTGGCATCTGTTTGTGTCCACAGATGTGTGGTCCGCAGGAGTGTGCTGTATGGCCACACTGCCATGCTGTCCACTGGCGGCAGGGTCACCATTTACTGCCTGGCATGGCTGGGACTGGTGGCAGATGATGGCATCATTGTGATGCCATCAGTTAGCAGCATGCTTCCTCTAAGTTTGGCTTTATCTATGTGTCATATTTATTTGTTAGGGTCACGCAAAACCTGCACTAAAACCGTGCAAACACCGCGCCAAAGCAAAGTGTCATGCAAAGCTGATTGCCCATGGTTAAGACAAGCTTTTCCTGGGCGTGTATTCGCGCAGCTAAAGTGTCGGCTAAGTCCGCCAAAACCACTAACCGGCGCTAGTCACTGAATATAGCATTGCGCCTGTATTCATGTCAGTTTGCCCCTTGCATACATTATAATCTTGCCTGGCGCTAATGCAGTTTGTCCGCGCTATTTGGCCTTTTGAATATAGCAGATCCGCGCTAATCCCGTGCTAAACCTGCGCAAACGATTTTTGCCTGGCGCAAAGTTTTGAATATCTGGCCCATAGTTACCAATAAAGCAAAACAGACTAAAATTACTAGTTATCTGAAACCAGGTGCCAGTGCCTGATGGATGACATCAAGTGAATGTTTTTTTTTTTTTTATCTGAAATAGTCTGAGAAACAGACACATTATTTTAAAACATGTTAAAACATGTAATAAAGTTACACATTTATTAATATTCCATGGTTGGCCCATATCTTTGTTTTACAATGTAATTTCAATTTCAGCTGCTCATGCATTAACTGCTCCCTTGATATAATGAACATACCACTGTAACGAATGAAAGTCTTGGCCCCTGACATGTTCGTTAAAGTAAGAGAGCACTGTAGAAGCAAAAAAAGGTCTGGTAGTCTTTGAGTGTGTCTTGTGGTATGTTTTAACTGCTTTAGTAACTGGTGTAATTTGTTTGGTAAATGTGTTAATTGATATGTTAACTGGTTTAATTAGTAATTCATTTGTTTGCTTTGGTCTATGCAATGTTGTTCTATAGATGTTTTCTTCCAGTGGCATTCAGCCAGCACTGACTGCAGAGGTGTACAGCTTTAATTGCATTGGTATACAGCTTTTAAAAAAAAGAAACATAGAGTTTGTCATCAGATAAGGACCACTTGGCCCACATAGTCTGCTCATTTTGTCCCTGCCTATGCTATCATTCAGACCCTACCTGATCTGGGGCTACTCCCCCCCCCACTTTCCTACCAAGAGTCCTTATTTGTGCCTATCCCTTGCACACTTGAAGTCCAACAATGTTTTTCCCCCACCACCTCCACTGGATGACTGTTCTAGATGATCCCCACTCTTTCAGTGAAGAAGTACTTCCTACCATCCCTCCTAAATTTCCCCTCTTTCAGCTTAATTGTATGCCCGCTTGTTGTTGTGCACCTTCTTTTGTGAAAAATACTCACCTCCTGTACGTTGTTCACCCCATGAAGTACTTATAGGTCTCTATCATGCCCCCCATCTTCTAGGGTGTACATATTGAGATACCTCAGTCTCTCCTCATAGGGCTTATGATGCAGCCTCGTCACCATTTTAGTTGCAGTCCTCTGGCCAGCCGCTGCCCTTTCTATGTCCTTCCTGAGGTGTGGGGCCTAATTCACAATGGATGACGCAGAACTTGTCATCAGCAATATTTGGCACAGCTGTACCAAAGCACTTTGGTGCAACGCAGCCTGATTTAAGATGGACTGGTGCATTTGTGACTGTTTCCACATTTTATAACAGCTTGCAACACAGGTTTGATGCATGCCCTGTAAAATGGATCCACCTTGGACACAATGTTAGACCAGGGGAGAGCTGGTCTAACATGCTGCATCTGGTGCACCAGCCTGAGAATTGCTATCGGCACCAAATGTCTGCCGCAAGCCCCCTGCGCCATCTGTTCAGCACACCTGGGACTTACGGCAGATGGAGCCAGTTGTGAATTGGGCCTGTGGTCTCCAGAACTGACCTCAGTATTCCAGGTGGAATTAAGACCATCTCACTCCTTCTGCCGGTGATTCCCTTCCCTATACACCCCAGCATCCCACTGGATCTGCCTACTGCATTATCACACTGCCTCACCAACCTAAGGAAATCAGATATGATAACCTAAGGGTCAATTCCTGTTTAGTGATTGTTAAAACCCCTTCCTCCATTTTATGCACTGCCCCTGGGTTTCTGTGCCCTAGGGGCATAATTTAGCACTTCTTTGCATTGAAAGCCATCTGCAATATCTTCAACCTCTCCTCAAATTTTTCTCAGGTCTATACATATTCTCTCCATGCCCTCTTGAGTATCTACCCTATTTCAGATTTTGGTGTCATCTACAAAGAGTCAAGCCTTCCCTTCCAGCTCTTCTGTAATATGGCTTATAAAGACATTGAAGATGACTGTTTACAGTGCTGAGCCCTGAGGTACCAAGCTGGTCACTTTCCCTTCATTAGAGTGAGTTCTGTATACCACCACCCTCTGTCACCTATTCATCAATCAGTTCTTTATGCAGTTTACCATCTTGTCACTCATTCCAAACTGCAAAATTTCTTTATAAGCCTCGTCTGTGGTATGGTGTTAAAGGTTTTGCTAAATACTAAGTAGGCCATGTCCACTATCCCACCCTGATTTATTTCCCTGATCACCGAGTTGAAGACATCAATCAGGTTCATCTGACATGACCTCCTCCCCCTGAATCCATGCTGCCTCAGGTCTTGTAACCCACTGGATTCAAGATACTCCACTAGCTCATCTTTTAATAGTGTTTCCATTAAGTTCTCCACCACTGCCATTAGACTGACCAGCCTGTACTTGCCAGCCTCTGTCCTGTTGCTGCATTTATGAAGTGGGGCTACATCTGCCCTCCTCCAGTCCTCCAAAACTCTCTTGTTTCCAGTGAGTTGTTGAACAGGGTTGTCAGAAGTGCGGCCTGTACCTCCCTGAGTTCCCTCAGCACCCAACATGTCTGGTGCCATAGCCTTATCCTTTTTGAGATTTGCACCTTCCCTCAGGACTCCTTCCATTGTGAATGTCCTTGTGTCCACCTCCATCCTCCCAGTATTACTGATGCTTCTGTGTGGTCTGTCCCCTGTCCCTTTATTATGAAAACTGAGCAGAAGTATCTGTTCAGGATATCTGCTTTTTCCTGATCCTCCTTTGTACAGCCTCCCCTCCCTTCTCAACCTCATAATTTCTCCCCTTGTCTTCCTCTTTTCACTTATGTATCTGAAAAAGGTCTTGTCAACTTTAACTACTCCTTTGGCTATCTTTCCTTCATTTGTGGCTTTGCACCACTCATCACCTTTTCTGCTTCTCTCTATTTTTCCTGGTACATCTCCCTGTTGTCTTCCCTCTGTGTCTCCTTGTACTTTCTAAATGCCACCCCTTTAGCCTTTACATTCATAGCCACTTCCTTCGAGAACCATAGTGGTCTCTTTTTCCTCCTGTTTTGCTCTCTTCCTTTGCACAGAGTTTGCTGCCTTCACTATGCCATGCCTTAATCTAGCCCATCCTCCACCCCACCCAGGCAATCCTCTGAGGTATGCACCCATTCTTTAAAATCTACCTTCCTGAAGTCCAGCATCCTTGTCTTTGTGTGGTTTGTCTCACCACCATCCTTATGTTAAACCGTGCTGTATGGTGATCGATGGTTCCCTGGTATCATCCCACCTTCATGTCAGCAATACTGTCCCTATTTTTGAGAACCAGGTCCAGTGTTGCCCCAGCTCGAGTGGACTCTCTGAGTAGTTGCCTGAAAAATGCTTCCTGCAGGGAGTCTAGAATAGCCTTTCTTTTTCACTTCTTACCCTCTCTTTTCTTGATTGCTGTGGCAAACAAGAAAATAACTGCTAATGAATCATTTGGGGCAAGGCCCCATCCTTGTATCTTTTTTTATTATTTTTTATGGTAACCAGGGAATAGGCAAAAGTGCTGGTTTTCAGGTGCGATCCAGGAGCACTTGGGAGGTTAAGTGACTTGTTCATAAGTACACAGTATGCAAATGGAGGTTGTGGGAATCAAACCCATGTCTGCTTAATGTACCAAGCTCATTCACAGCTTGTTACTACCTATTTATCTATCTATCTATCTATGTATCTATGTATCTAGCTGTGATAGATAGCTAGATAGATAGACAGACAGAGAGACAGACAGACACTACAATATATACAATGTTTGTGGCCTTTAAAGACTTCTGTTAAAATGGCTTATTTTATTGCTGACATCACCTGAACAAACAGAAAATATTTTATCTCCATCATGGATTCATCATCAACATGATCTCCACTTTGGATAGGTCACAAAGGAATACAAGAATTGCAGCTAGCACAATTCCCAATATCTGATAGCATCAGAATGACAAATAGAAATAGTTTAATCTTCTCAAAAAGGAACTTATTTTAAAAGCTTAACAATTTAAACACATTTTGTAGCCTGGACACGCAATGATCTGACTGCCAGTATTCTATTTACCATCACTTCTTAGGGCAGGAGACTTTCATAATTCACTTGCTGCCACTCATAAGTAATGATACTGCTTCCTCTTTCACAAGCATTTTTCAGTAGGGTCATTGAGTAGTCCATAGATGGATAGGGTTACCACCTTTTAAGAAGCCCAAAGTGGGACATTTCTTCCTGAAACAGGATTTTTCGCAAGACAATATGACATCTCGGCCAATTCAACAGACATGTTTTCTCTAAATAATCAGAATTAAGACTGAGTGTTGTAGCTTTTTAGTTGTTTCTTGTGTTTTTTATTATTTTAAGGTATTTTAGTTAAGGTATTAAAGTTTTTTGCAACATTTAGAGGAAAATCAGAAAATATTTTTCTACTATTATGTCAGGACATTTAGTATTTTTCTATGTTTTTCTGCAGGACACAGCTGCCCAAATCAGGACTGTCCTGCAAAAATAGGGACAGGTGGTAACCCTATAGATTGATGGACGGACGGACAGACAGACAGACAGACAGACAGACAGACAGACAGACAGGCAAATAGATAGATACAGACAGGCAAATAGATAGATACAGACAGGCAAATAGATAGATACAGACAGGCAAATAGATAGATAGATACAGACAGGCAAATAGATAGATAGATACAGACAGGCAAATAGATAGATAGATACAGACAGGCAAATAGATAGATAGACAGACAACCAATAGATTATGTTTAAATAAAATACCTAACCGTTATACTACAGTATGTTAGAACAGCCAAGCATATCATAAATTAATGCCTTACCCTCCCATAATCCCACAGAGGCTAAACAGCCAACGGAGCAGCCACTCTCTGCCTCTCATTACAAAGAAACTTCAGACACGATGGCAGAAAAAGGCCTCTAGCCCTGCCTGTTGCTTCTGTGATGGCCCCAATGACCATACACCCTTTTTTACCTTACCCAGTTACACTACCTCATGCACTAATCTGGACCATGTTCCTGTTCCAGCAATGCTTGAATCCACTGACTCTACTGGCACAGACCACCTCCTCTGACAATCTGTTTCACCTGTCTATCACTTTTTCTGTGAAAAAGTAATTTGAGGACATCCACCTTGAACCCCCCTCCCCCCAGCCAACACTGGTGGATTCCTCCCCTTGTGATGTTTTAGCACTTTGTGAATAGTTCTTTGCAGTTACCCATGTTAATTCCATGGAGATATTTGTACATTTCTATCATGTCCCCTCTCTCCCTCCTAGTCTCCAGGATATATGTTAAGATCCCGTAACCTGTCCTCATATGATTTTTTTTCCCTGAGCCCATGGACCATTTTAGTCTCCCTCTTCTGCACTGCTTCTATCCTATCGCAGTCCTTCCTCAGGTGAGAGCTCCGGAATCTAACACAGTACTCTAAGCTGGGACAAACCAGGGACCTATATAGGGGAAGGATCACCTCTCCCTTCTACTACTGATCTCTCTTTCTACGCATCCCGGCATCCACTTTGCCCCACCTGCTGCTCTGTTGCACTGTGTTGATGTTTTCAGCTTTTCCAGTATTATTACATCCAGGTCCCTGTCTTAGCTGTTCTCTCTGTTACCACCTGTGATGGGGATAGTGTTTTACCCATTAAGGATTGGACAAGAATGTCCTTGGTTAAGTTTCTAGTAAAGTAAAGATGTTAGCATTAGGTAAAGCTGCCAGGTTAAATGTTGTATGTTAAATGTTGAGGTTTGTGTGCCTTGCTATGCAGCAATTGTTCCAGTATTTGTCTCCATTTGTTTGTTCCCCCCCACCCCCAGACTGGCCATATGTGGGTTTGTGTTTGTTGTGTATGCTTGTGTACCATAGGTATGTTCTAACCTGTGCACTAGCCTGTCGTGCACCAGGTTTAGTGGCTAGATATGAATACAGAGGGTAAACTTTGTTTTCAGTTTGTATTGTTTAACATATGTGGTGTTACTGACACTTTAAATGTTTGAAATGCAAGCTACACTACGGTGAGAGCTTTAAGTGGTTTTCTGGAAGAAGAAGAAAAATCAGCATTTATTGCTTTTTATACACAGTATCCCAAAGCACTTTACAAGCAATGCTAGACTGGTAGTGAAGTGACTGAATGTGTGGTGGCAGCCATATCGCACATCATCACCCACATACAGCCTGGATAATTGCATGATCCGGTTTATGGGAAGGGAAATGTTGGCCAGGACACCGGGAATGTTCCCTGCTCTTTACAAAGAGTACCTTGGGTTCTTTTACTTCCACTTGGACTCCCACCAGGACGGGCAGAAGGGACCTCAGTTTAACATCTTGTCTGAAGGACGGCACACCCCAGCAGTACAACACCCCCCCAATACTGCACTCAGATGCCATCGATTTTTAGGTGCAAGTCCATCCCAGTGTGGGATGAGAACCCACAACCTTCTGGTCCAGGGGCAGATGTGCTACCAACTGAGCCACACTGACAGTTCTAAGGAATGGAAATTGTAAAAACACACAGTAACTATAAAAGGTTCCTCTAAAACAATTGGTAACTTTGGTAGTAGTACTCTGTGAAGAGGCCTACAGTTCAAACACCTTGAATAGCAGGAAAACACTCACAACCCAGAGTAGTTTGTTTCATACTCTCTGAGGTTTTAGGAATGTGGTAGTGTTACCAAAAAGCTACTTAGCAGAGTTAAACAGTTGTAAGATTTTATGGCCTAGCTATATGGTAAAAGCTTAAGAATACTGCTGTAGGTTCTTACCTGAGCTGCTGAGTTCTTAGCCAGCCCCACCCTGCCCTTTTTTGTAACCTTGTGAAAGAAAGCTCAGAGCAGCAGGTGCAGTTTGGAGGAGGGTGTACGCAGATTTGGGGTGGGATTTGCATATCTTAAGCCCTTTACCTTCATTTACTCATACAGGAAATAGTCTATTAGTCCACATTTAAAAGTGTAGCTTTTGTATAGTATTTACTTTAGGATGTATGTTTTATTTATTGCATTGACTTTCTGTGGAGTGTGACTTTTACCATGCATATGTAAGTACCATTAAGTAGGGATCACCTGACCTTGTGGGAAGGCTATAAAAGGGGCCATTCTGGGAGGGAGACGGAGAGTGATTTAGAGGAAGGAAGAGAGAGAGAGAAGGGCAGTGAAACTGATAAGGACCAATGTTGCTCTCCTGATTACAAGCTGTCTGATGCTTCACTCCCTGATATTCCAGGAATAATGTGTGCCAGCATTATTCCAGAGGTATGGTTCATCCGGAAGGAACTGGTCAGTACGCTGCATTGTTCAAAGTGATCTTGTCTTAAAGGTACAGTTTCCTGAAGTTCAGTGAACAGTGTTTGTTATTTTAGTTTATTTTGTCTCCAATAAAATGATAGGTATATGTATGCCTTTTATGCACCTTATAAGCAGTGTTTTGGCTCATTCTTACCGTACCTTGTCGCACCGCCCAGCTCCCCCCCAATCTGGTACTGATTGTTCTAGTTTTTGTGCCTGATGCATGTTGCCTTACATTTCTTCGCATTGAACCTTGGGTGTCAAATCCTGGATCACCTTTCAAACCTTTCTAAGTCTTTCCTCATTATGTTAACCCATCACTATCCACTCTTCTGCTGATCTGGTTGTCATCTGTGCAGAGGCATATCTTCCTATGTGCTCCTATACATATATCACAAATTAATATGTTAAAAGAGGATGAGCCCTAGGACTGGACACTGCAGTAGTTCACTTTTTACCTCCTTAACCTCTGAGTGCTCCCTGCTTATGATCACCCTTGGTATTCACCCCCTTTAGCCATTTTTCTAATCACGTTATTAGCCTATTTTTTTATCCTTGGATCCCTTGTTTTTTTTGCCCAGCCTCTTGTGGTGGACTGAGTTGAAGACCTTTCTGAAGTTTAGGTAGAGTATGTATACTCTACCAGATCTGACAAGGTACCTTTGTAAATGAGCCTCTGGCTCTAAGGTTTCTAAACTGATGTTTAACTAAATAAATAAATAAATACTGGCTGTCCCTTATTGGCCACCCTTGTTATTCAACTATCGAAATTGATCAGGTTTGTCTGGCATGACATCCCCCTAGTGATTCTGCATTGTCTGTTGCCCTGAACATTATTTACCTCAACCTCTTAGAATGCCTTGAAGTAATTTTCCCCACTACATATGTCAGGCTGACTAGCCTATAGTTTTTAGAATGGCCCTTCTGCCTCTTTTGTGTTGGGACGCAACATCAGCTGTCCTCGAATCACTAGGTACTACTTCAGTATTTAGTGATCAGTTGAAGATGTCAGCCAGTGGTGCTGATAGCACCTGTGGCATCTCTATTAGTACCCTTGGGTGCATTCCATATGGATACAAGAATCCAGCGTGGCCCACTACCTGAAAAAAAAAATAGAATCACAGGGAGGAGTCAACTCCAGACAAAGCCTACTAATGCAACTGCTACTTTTGGAGTAAGAAGACTCAATCACCAAGTAATTTCCATATATTTTCAACACTTTTATTGAAGGCCATATGGTAACAGTTCTGTCTGAATTGTCAAGTTTTGAGGGTGCTCTCCCTTTCCATCTGGGCAAACAGTTACCGATCAGATGATTCTCTGTCACTCAGTTCCATATGTTTCATATTTTTACATGTTCCCTGTTTTCTGCAGCTAATCTGCCTTATTGGCATTCAATATGAGACCTTGGGCCTGATTCTCAAAGCACCCCATATAGCACAAGGGGCTTGCACCACAATGAATGGTGCAATGTGCCACTTGCACCAAACAATGCACTGGGAGTGATTCCCAAAGGCAGCTTGTGTCAACAGCAGGCTGCCTGCACCAAACGGGGCTTGTGTCACCCATGTGCCAAAAAATAGGCTGCAGCATGGCACCAGGGGCTTGTGGCAGATGCAGGCTACCAAATCCCCATTATCAGTATTCTCAAAAATCTCCCAGAAGGCTGGTCTAAGGGTATTTGGAAATGTGTCCAATGGGGAGTGTACCTATTTGTGGCAATGTGCCATGGTCCCCTCTCCCCAGCCCTGATCCCAGTTACTAGAAATAAAGAGCCCTGCAAACCTAGTGCCCCCACCCCAATCCCTGATGTCCCCAATAAAAGGTTATCTATGTATATTTCCCTGGTGGTCTAGTGGACCTCCCTCCCCAAACACCAATCCCCCATTATCATGAAAAATTATACCCGGTGGTCTAGTGAAACCGCTCCTCAATCCCTGATCCCCAATGAACATAAACAAATTATATCTGGTGATCTAGTTCCCCTTCAAGCTCTGATCCCCCATTTTGCAATAATACCACAGTACTGGTGATCTAGTAGAGCCCCACCCCCCACCCCTGCAGGCAGTGTCCCACCACCCCACTCCCCCATCCCCAAATCAAGCTGGTGACTGACACAGCCCACCAATCACCACCACAGCCAGGTGCTGACTAAGCCCTCAATGAGCACTGTACTGTATTCATTACACACTCATTATTTGACAGCTCCCATCAATGTGTCCACCTGAATCCTTGTGTGTTAGTACAGAATGTGGCTGTGTTGTGAGACTGTGTTACTTGCAGTACCCACATACTGTAAAACTCAGGCTCTATACACTTTTTTCCTATTCTCACTTTGTACTATGAAGCTACCCCAGACAGGGTATCTCTAGTATCTCCTACACAGCTTGCCTTACTCAATTATAATTTGTACTATAAGGTTTCCTAAGTTAGGGAATGCCAAGGATCCTTTTATACAACCTGCTTTGCCACTTAAACTTTGTATTATCAGGTACCTGTTCCACCTTTCATAGTTCCCTGCAGTCCACTGCAGAAGTCCTGCAGACATTCCTCATGCAGATGTCCCAGCCCTACTCTGTGCCACTTACAGTACATGATTGAACACATAAATGATTTCTAATTCCTTGGTCTTTGCTATGTTATTTCCATGACATTTATTCTTTCCTTTATATATATAGTGCTAATCACCCCCTTTCCTTCTGTCTATCCTTCCTGAATAGCACATAGCTTGAATTGTTTATGCGTCAGTCGTGATTTGGTGTAGCCCATGTTTCTGTGGCTGCCACTATATCAAGCTGTGGTTTGGTCACCAATGCCTGTAGCTTTGAGAACTTTTTCCTTAGACTTCTGGTGTTTGTGCACATTACCCCAGTACTCTTTGCCCCCTTTGCCATTTCCTTGTTCTGTCAAGTCACTATTTCAGGTTCTGATTTTTATGGCAGGAGGCCAGTAAAGCTCTGCTGTGTTGTAAATGCATTCTTGATTCCAACTGAGCTGTCCTGTTTTTCTTTATTTAAACTCCTGTGAATGTGCTGTGCAAATCTCCCCTGCAGCACCCATATGCCCTCCTCAATATGATGCAGGCCATCCCTTTTTATAAAGCCTCCATCCCTTCCAATTTGAGCCACAGTCCCCTAGAAACTGAAATCCCTCCTCCCTTCACCACCCTTTTAATGACCCACTGATCAGTCATGGAGGAAGTTGTTTCTTCTCATTCAGGTGTGGCCAAGGTAGCACCTCTGAGAAGGTTACCAATCCTACACTTTCTCTGGTGACACTTCCTAGGGCATGGACGCTTGCCTTCACCTCCTTCATTATCCTCTTACTCAGATGATTTGTGCCTTTATGCATGATCACATCTGGTCCCCCAAGCTTTGTGAGTTACATTTCCTTGCAGCTGAGTCTGTCAGCTGTAGCCCCAGGGTAGCAGTGCACCACTTCTTGCATAGCTGATGAGAAACCCAACTATCTATCTGTTCACTTCACTATCAAATCTCCTATCACTAACACCTTCATCCTACCTCATTTGGGACCAGCCTCATTCCTTGGCATATCCACATCTGATGATGACTGCCTGTCAGGAATGCTAGTCTCTTCCTTCACTGTATGGGCTTCCTGGGACCTCTCAGTTAACAGTGGCGAGTATCTGTTGATTGTACCTAGCCCTGATTCTGTAGGCTTTTCCCTCCCCCGTCTTCCCCCTTCTCCCCATACTACTGTCCAGTCATGAGCTTTGGCCTAGATGGTCCTTTGTGGTGTCTGTGGCTATAGGAGCTGAACTGGCCCAGTGGCTGTGGCCCTTATTTGATATATTTCATCCCATGCTACTCCAGTTCTGCTTTCAAGGCATGGAATTTCCTGCAGTTCAGACAGTGGCAAAATACTTAGAGTACCCTCTGGGTCACCACTGCCCCACACCCCCCTGCACTCCTCCCATGTTCCCCTTCAATATCCCACCTGTATATTTGTACATCACTATTCAAACTACAGTAGCAATATGGTAGTTTTACCTATTTACACTATAACATTACTCTTATGGCAAAATTACAACAATATTGGTAGGTTCTCTAATCTACAACAGTATTCCAGCTACTGCTGTAGTACTCTCTTGTGGAGGACCATACATAGATTTTCTTACCCCACTACTGTATATAATTTTGGTCATTCTTGTTATCTCAGGCAAATCTGCCTTTTATCCAAATTCTGCTTAGGTTATGCTTACATTAACCTCTGTCTATACAGCTGAACTGGTATGCTGCTTGGTTTTAACCTTTGGCTTCCTCCATGCTGTTCTTCCTGTGGGCAGAGTCTCCTGTGGATTGTGGCCCACTTGTGGATGCCCCTGATGATGCTGCACTCCTACTCCATGGCAGGTGGTCCACACTCCAAAGTACCATATTCACTTGTCTGGTTAATAAAGATTCCTCTTTTATCCAGCAGGTACAGCTTCTGCTTTTGAGACTCAGGTTTAATGTTCAAATTCTTTCAGAAGGCTATTTCTTTGTCTTGTTCTAAAATGCAGTTTCCTGGTAATTCCACTTATGGGCTAGCTCCTAGCCAAGCTATTGTAGTAAGAGTTTCTGCCTTACTCCCATCCTCTGCAGAAAAGCTGGTCCCTAAGCTCAGTTCCCTGTGATATCAGAGCTCTTACAAGAGATACTCCATTTAAGTGGTCTGATTCAAGGTTCTCAATGCAGTGTAGTATGTTTTGTGGGGCACTGACTGCCCCAGTGAAGCCTCTATGCTGTCTGCCACATTTGTACTGGCACAACACAATGGTAAGGCCATGCCTGCAGTTCAGAGGGACGGTTGACAACTCATACCACACCCACACCCCTCCAAGTAGTATATTACTGTGCATGTTCAGAAGTCCCTTTGCTGCTCAGGTTTTTTGCCTCCCCCTTTCTCCCTTGACCCTTCTCCTACAGTGTGTCTCTCTCACTCTCCCTGGGGTTGGACCTTCTTCCCTAAGGTGCCTTTGGTTTTGTGAATCTCATCTCTGTGACACCTTGAAAGGTTGGAACCCTTTTACAATGGTTACTCTGACCTTATGGCACCCCGAGTGGGATTTATCCTTTGCAACAGGGACAGAGAGTACGTAAGCCTAGCCCACAGTTGCACAAGCATTACATACTAAAGCCCAGTCCTAATGTTCAATCCATACCCTACTCATTAGCCAGATGACCCAGTGAAACATAATTTAACTATCAATCAATTTTCCAAAGGAGAATCGGACTTAGATCATTGACTGAAGATCAGAAATTTACGAAGTGGCCTAATCGAGCACCTCATCCCACATAGGCAAGTACAGTAGGATGTTATTTTGTTCTCAGTCGGGTTCACTACATCCTTCAGTGCTATAAGTCTGGGACCTTTCATGAACTCTAAAATTCTGTATTCTTTGTTTAAGGCATTTTCATTAATATCTGAAAGTAGTAGACTATTAGGAGACACCTGCAGTGTATATTATGCCATCTTAATTAGACCCTGATAACAATATCTTTACTTCAATACATAAGTAAGAACAATGTTTGCTAATTAACATACCCAATAAAGGATTTAGTTAATTGCAAATTATATAATGAGTAATTATTCTATCACACCTGCATTTCCTAAATTCTGATGAGCCAACTTGGAGTTGGGAAAAAAAAACAGTCACAGACAGCAATTGGAATTACAGATCTTTCTGTCCTCATCATAAACATGGTCAATGTATAGCTATGAACCTGAAGTGAGGACACTGGGTTGTCCAGTAAAAAGTGCACTTCCTGGCCTGTCATGCTAAGGGTTTGGGTTTCAGTCTCAGCTGAGGAACCAATTAGAGATGTATGTTCGGTTAAAAAAGAGAGTCAGTAACTTTAAACTTTGTCTGTTTGACCTTTCCCAAACTGAACAGAATGACTGAGGAAAAAGTCACACTAAAGTTCTGCATGGTCAGAACTAGTTCAGTCCTTCAAACCTGGCTGAACTTTTAGTTCAGGAATTTGAACCTATAAGTGAGTTTTTAACCCATGGACACTAAACTCTGCCACATCCCCAATACAAACCACAAAAAGAGCAACCTCCATATACATACTTTATAGTGTTGCCTGTCCTGCAAAGGGGGATTCAGCTTGCACTTCAAACATTAAAAGAGACAGTTAACACCACATACGTTAAACAATACAAACTGAGTTCCTGTTTCTTAGTAAGTGTATAGTAATCATCTGGTGAAAAATTACTATGATTATCTATATTTAATTTATGTGATGATGGTATCCCTTAGGAACAAGAATTTATTTTCTGTCCCCCCACATAATAGCTTACACCAGGAGCTGTTCTGAAATCATTCCCCCAGATCCCTGTTTACTTAGAACCTAATGCACCTACCTGCTACTGTGTCCATCCAATGGTGGGATCCCCAAACAGAGACTGGTTCCTATTTGATTGTAGGGGAGGGCCAGGATACCTGATGTTTGCTGAACATAGTGTGCTTCCTTTATGGGCACATGACGTGAGGAATTACATGTGTAATGACAGCAAATGCCAAAGGAGGAACCTAAACTATAAGGGTTTGGGGACAGAAGAGAAAGGGGCTTAAACTGCAATGGCTGCCAGTCAGGTGGGGGACTGTCTTCAAAATAGGGCTCCTGACATAGAAGACCCTGCAAGAATGTGGGCTGGTTTATCTGCAAGAGCACCTTGTCCCCTACCAGCCACCCCGGGCACTCCATTCTGCTGAGGGGGGGGGGCCTCCTTGGAGTTTCCAGAGTTAGATTGCGGTACTCGGGCCACCAGGCATTTTCAGCAGCTGTGCCTACCCTGTGGAACTCATTACCTGGTTATTTGAAGGAGGCTTCTTTGGCAGAAGCCTTTAAAAAGGGTCTGAAGACCTACTTGTTCCAACAGGCTTTTAATGGATAAAATATGTACTGTAATGTTTTAAATTGGGATGGATAAATCAGTTGCTGACTCCCAGTTAATCTTTTCATTTTGTATCATTTTAAGATTTATATTGTTTTGAATCTACAGCACCCATAGTCTTCAGAAAAGGGTGCTTTATAAATAAAGTATCTTTCTTTCTTTCTTTCTTTCTTTCTTTCTTTCTTTCTTTCTTTCTTTCTTTCTTTCTTTCTTTCTTTTTTCTTTCTTTCTTTCTTTCTTTCTTTCTCTTTCTCTCTATCTATCTCAAATGATATATAATTCATTGTGCAAGTGAACATATGAAAATGATGAAGGACTGTTCATGATTAAGCTTGGATGCAGTGAGACATCAATGTGCCCTGTAACTACTTAAATAAAAGCTTTGTTGCACTGATGGTTGACTCCTTCAGTTTCCTACTTGCATCTGTAGTTGTGGGACTTGAAGATTCTTCTGGAGGAAATAAGTTTAACGTCCCAATAAGGAATGGGGAAAACCTGAAGGCTTTGCTACATCTAGTAAAGTTTCAACCTCCAGTTTTTAGGGCTGATCAATTCCTATTGTGATCATAATCAGGAAGGGTTTTGAAGCTCTCCCACTGCCATGTGTTGCAAGCCAGGACATGAGTTGCAAAACAAGTAGATGAATTTACTTTCTGTTTGTGATTGCTGTCAGTAACATAGTGCAGTGATAAAATTGGCTAGGCTGGTAACTATGCACGAGGATCCCATAAGGGAGTGGCAAACCTCTCAAGAATAGGCTGACGAAGGTGTTATGAACACACTCTTGAGCCACAGCAGCAGTTACTGTAGAGAGAGAGTAGAGAGCAACAGTATGTGCATCACCAGCTCAGTGAACACATGAGAAGAGTCAGTGATGGATGATACTGATACAAAAAGTAGTACTGCTGTGGGCTCTGGCGTGCAAGGTATAACAATGCACCTGGGGACAAACTGAAAATGTGATATTGAAATCCATGGCACTAGGTTTGAATAGCACCACTGAAAACATCGTGGTCAAGAACTACACCAGTCAAAATGCCGCCACTTTATGTTTCACAGGGGGCTCTGCCCCCTGCACCTCCTGGACTAATAAATCATAACTCTGGAGGAAGCAGATCACAGAGCAAGAAGAAAATTGTGGGGCCATGGAATACTGTTTCCATGGCCCCTTGTTAAAAAAAATTAAGTCCTGATAAAGGCAAAATCTAGGGAGACTAGGATTAGAACCCTGGTCTCCACTACCACCCAGTTGAGTTTCTCTATGCCTCAGCCCTCCACACCACAGGAGCAGCTTGGCCAAATGCTGGAATTCTGCTGCCCTTGTCCTGTGGCAACACCATGGACAGTGACCTGGGGAGTGCTTACTGCAAGTGCTGCCAATCCCCTTTAGCTGTTCATGGCAGCGCTCTTCAGACTAGTGCTCTCTTTACGTGCACTATTCTGGTAGTGCTATTCTGACCAGGCAGGGAAATGGCATAACTTTAGTCAAATAAAACTGAGCAGAGTGGGCAGACAGCTCATCCTAAGAAACTGATGATGCATTTCCCCTTTTGTATACAGCACATGAGTGAGCTGAAAAGTTCTCTTTTCAGCAAAGTTAAAAAATGGGCCCTGGTGTCCAGTGCTGCCCCCCAGGGCCAGATTTACAGCAAAACAATATATGCCTATGCATAGAACCCTGTGTTTTGGGGGGGTCCTATTGAGCAAAGTATCTTTATTGCCAGGAAGCAAATTGCTTTTTTTTTTATATTGTTAACTTCCAGCCAGGTCTCTAAGTAAGTGATGGGGATCCATTGCTAACAACTGCGCAGACCAGTAACTTTACCCCCCCACCTAATCTGTCATCGTCCTGGTTTGCTGAAGACTAGTGTGCATGTGTCTATCACCATGAAGATGACTGACATTGGCAGTTGCTAAATTTTGGCACCATTTGCCAGTCATCTTGTGGTGGCATGTGGTTGACAGGATAATGTCTTTATGGAGATGTGAGACAGATCAAACTGGAAGGAAGTAAGAACTCAGAGCAGAGTGTAAGAAAGAGAAGGGAAGCAGCAGTAATCCCTGAGCCAGGCTGTGTTCACTTTTACTAGAGTTGATCAACAGACTGCCTGGAGGAGGGAGTGGACCTACCTACTCAGTGCTCATAGGAGAGAAGGTGAAGACAGTGGACCCACCCGTAACCCAGTACTCGAGAAGAGAGAGTGGAAAATGAAGCCAACACCATGGCAGGCTTTGAATGCTCCAGGGAGTAACAGCACTACAGACAGCAACAGCACTACAGGCCATAGACACTCCTGGTCAGACACAGCAGTGCAGGTCTAAAGTCTGCAGTAACAATCTGGTCTGTGGTGGATTCTGTTTGGGGAAAGGGCATTAGATGCCAGGGTCAAATTGATAAAGGTGGTGTGGAGCCACTGTGTTTCCAAGCCAACTAGGGACTAATAGGTCAAGGGAGGGAGGTGAGCAGAACAGACAAATGAATGTTGCAGTGTCCTTTATAGAACATCTTAAAAATTGTATTACTGCTTATCTACTGTACAATTTCTGTGCTAGTTTACACAATACCATAATACTACTGCTTGTGAATTCTGTTAATATAAAAATTTGTAATATACTGTAAATACCAACATTAGAAATGGAATGTCTTGATGTTGTACTTAACATCTGAAACAAGCAATTGTTGTGCTTCTCTGCATTCCTCAGTGTACACCTCGTACCCAGGTCATACCTGGAAACAAGCCTTGGCTCAGTGTGCCTTTCCCGGTCACCAATTTTAAATAAATAAATTAAATACAAATGTGTGAAACCTCAAATCACTTATTTTTACTTCTGGGAAGCCTTATGATATACAGGGGAAGATAGTCATCTTACATTTAAAATTGTGATCTCGAAGAAGAATCTCATATACTAAGCAGCATACAGCTTCTGGAACTGATATTACAATTTTGTTCAGGTATGTTCCTGATTTTGGTTATTTATTCACAAATGTTTTATGCCTTGTCCTTATTTGTGAGGCAGGAGGTTGAGAAGTATGGGGTAATAACTGATGGCACTGGTGTAAAAATATGATATCAGGGTAAATCGGAATGGGGGTCTGTTTGAGTGGGACATAACCCTAGTGGGATACAGGGAACACTTATCCGAGGCTTGCATTACTCTGGCACTGGAGGTAAACTGGAGCTTGGTCTGGGAGTGTTACTCTGACAGTAGATAAAATGGAGTCCAGTCTGTGTGGCATATTACCTGAGCTGGGTGAGGGGCTTGTTTTTCAGACAGTTAAAAGAGTTGAGATTGGAATTAATAGTACCTGATTAAAATTCCAGGATCCATTCTTTCTGATGTGCTGTGCAGGACATCTATATGTGTATGTGTGTGTGTCTGTGAGAGTGTGTGTGTGTGTGTCTAAAACTTCTGCAGCATTGATTTTAGTGTTCCTTTCCGCCAGTCTGACTGCCACAGATAAAAGTAAATGAATGTGCTGCTGCCAGTACTTCCCACTATGATGTAGTCATAATCTGTAAACCAAGTCAGACAGACACTAATGGAAAAATGATCTGATCTGACTTGAGAGTGTAATGCAAAGGTTTTGCAATGCAACCTGTGCTGATGATAGGGTATGTGGCTGGGCAGGTGGGGGGCATGGTGGGGCAGGGGTGGCATGGGACCAGCAGGGCAGGTGGTGGTGGGGGCCTATGTATACTGCAGTGCATAGGTACCATGGCAATCTATATCCATCCCTGGGTGTCCCCCTCCCTCACACGATCCCCATTTGCATAGAAAAGTATTCTGTGGTGTCCAGTGGTGCCCCCCAACTCACCCGATCCCAGTTTGACTAGATAAAGTATTCCCCTAGTGTCCAGTGGTGCCACTGTCCCTTACCCAGTCCCCACTAACATTTGAAAATCCTACTACCTAGTGTCCAGTTTTCCCTTCCCTACCAAGAAGCCACCTGTAAAACCAATGCCAACCCCACTGATGGCAGCCAGCACTTGCCCTCAGCTCACCTCCCTGGCTGGCCAACATCTGCCCTGCACAATTCCTATATCATTATATTCTGCTGTTTACTAATCCAGGACTGCAGTTAGAAAGTGGCTGAAATACAAAATGCAATTGGCATTATCAAGGAAATTAACACCTTCTGTTCATTTGCAAAACAACTAGAAGTACAGAACCGAAATCTCAAACTGAGGATCTAATTCCTGAGTCTCATAAAATGTGACTCAAGACTCTTTGTATGACAGGGTAGATTCAGCCGTGTTGCAGTTCTTAGTTTTCTGGAGTTATTTCTACCCACAGTTGCTGCAGTAGAGCAGCTTACACAGGATCAAGATTAGGCTACTAGTCTGATATCTCAGAGTCTGAATTCAGCCATTGGCTCAATATGTCTTATTATGCCCGTGTGTGTCCTGGAACCTGCGGCAGCTTTGCTTCTCCAACTCTCTAAAGTTTTGAATCTTTTATAAGTTATTTGATTCAAGTTTCTGAACTGATGAACATGTGTGCCTTCTGATGAGCTCAAAAGACACTAAAATAATTCAAATAAAAAAAATCAGGAATTTAACAAGACATTCAAAAAAGTAAAATTATTGTCTGAAGACATTGGCATACTTGTGACAATCCCTAGAGGTGTGTTGATACTGTAGGGAGACAGATTTACAGAGACAACAATTCTTTTATGAAACCAAATATTTCTTGGATCATATCATTACATCAGACAGCATCTGGATTATTCTGAAAAGCTAAGTATTTCTAAACTTTCCATCTATTGTATTTTTTTTGAGATTGTATTTGCATAATTATTATACAGCAGTTATTTTTTTCTTTGTCATATGAATCTATGTAAGAGGATGCAGTACCTAGTATCACATACTACTAAGTAACTTAAGCATAGGCCTATAGCAAATGCATTCATTTTTTTCTAAAGCGGTTCTTATGCCATCGAGTTTGATCAGCCCTTTCTGACCTAGTCCACCCCCAAACAGCAGCCAGCCTTTCCTGGTACTCACCGGCCATGTTCCCCATATGGCTTGCCCCCCACTGTAGTGGGGCCAGAAGGGAGAGGGCCATCATCCTCCTTCCAGAGCACAGCTGGGCAGGGAGCACCAGGCAGTGGCGTGGGTCAGGGGTGAACCAGGCATCATCTGCTGGCTGTGTTTTTTCTGTTTTCTACACTCGACCAGGGGCATGAAATGACACAATTTTGAGTGCATGTTGAGGCATGCATGCACCATGCATTCTGCCACTGGCCATCCCACACTGCTGATGCACCAGCTTCCCTGCCATCATGCCTCCACATGGTGGTAGCATTGCAATGCTGAAGCACATTTCTCCCTCATCAGGAGAGGAGAGCAGACCATCAGACACTCAATCTTCTCCCTCCAGCTGACCTCCAGCAGCCCAAATACACTCTTGAAAACAGGCTGCCAGTGTGGTTGGAGGTGTGGCACCCAGTGCTTCAACCCTCTGCACCACTGGGCCAATCATAGCAAAGGCATTTAACTGACTGGAATGGAGCATTGGGTAAGTGGAGAGGTAGTTGGCTGAAGGGATTGTGAGGCACTCATGTCCTAGGTTATGCTTTGGAGAAGGGCACACCTACCCTATTTGAAAGACCTTCAATGAGCTCCATGCTCAGTTGCAGCAGGTAAGGAAGAAATATTCAAGCTGTGACTCCAACTAAGCTTGGGCCCATTCCCAACACCTCTACTTCTCCTGAGGCCCACTGGCCTGGGGGTGGTGAAGAGTAGTAGGGAGGGAAAAGTGGGAGACGATGAGGTGACAGGAATGATCACACAATGGTCAGCTCTTCCCATGCAGTTCAGTACCAATGACAAACTGCTTTGCATCCCTGGAAAGTCACAGGTGCCTGACTCAGGCAAGGGTGACCATGAGTCAGCTGGTGCTGATAGGAAGAGAATGGGAGATGTGGTGACACCCGGGGCAAGGAGAGCAAAAGTAAGAAAGGAGGATTTTAGTGATAGGAGACTCTATTGTTAGAGGGATGGAGAGGGTGGTGGGTAAGGGAAGGGGAGTGGTAAGATGCCTGACTGGAGTATCAGCCATCTGATACTGGGATAGAACAGGGAGGATATCAGAGGAGGGGGAGGAGTAGGGACTGCTGGTACACCTTGGTACCAACAATCTGGTGAATTGGCCTGTGGAGACTGAAGAGGGACTTCCAGAGGCTGGTAGATGGACTGAAGAAGCACTTGGTGCCCTTGGCCTTTTCTGAGGTCCTCTGCCTGGGGTAGAGAGAATGGGAAGAATAGAGTAAAAGAGGTAGAGATCAAGGAGTTCAACTTCAATTTAAGAGGTGGTGTCAGGAACAGCAGCATCACTTTATAGGGGATTGGAAGGCATCTGGGATAGAAGGCTCTTCAAAGGTGATGGTCTTCACCTGACAAGACAGGGAACTTGTGCATTAGGATAGAAGTTTGAGTTCAACATTGACAAATGATTAAACTAGCTGTGGGGGAGGCTGGCACTGGGTAATCCACTGTGTAGGAAGGAACAGTGGAGAACCTAGACAGGACTCCACCAGAATTGGGAGTAAGGTGTTCAGGGAATAATAGATGGCAGGAAATAGTTCAGGGGACAAGGCAGGGTAGACACAACATAAATGAAAGGAAGGGGAAACACAAGACACTAAGGCTATTAGAGAAAAGTGATGGGGAGGTTAGTTGAGAACCAATAGAGGTACTGGCACCTGTCAGTGGGTGGTATGCCTCAGTGCCAGAAGTCTGGGTAATAAGATTAATGAGCTCCAGGCTTTGGTGACAGGCTCTGGGCTGGATCTAGTGACCATTGCAGAAACTTGGGCCAGTGTGAACAAACTCAAAACTGGGACATAGCGATCCCAGGCTACATCTTCTATAGGTGCAATAGAGGGATGGGTAGAGATGGAAGGGTGGCCATCTACATCAGAGAAGGGATCAAGGCAGCAGAGGGTACAACCATTGGGGGGAAAGAAGAGATAGAATAACTGGGAGTTCAGCTAACAGAGTTCACAGGTAAGAAAACTTGCACAGGGGAGTTTTACAGGCCACTGGGGCAGGGAGAAGAGAGAGATAAGGAACTGGGTGCTGAAGAAGGAAGGAGGGCTGCAAAGGGGAAAGTTGTAATAGTGGGAGATCCCAACCTGCCAGGAATTAACTGGGACATCCCAGTGACCAGGAGACCTAGAAACTAGGCCCTGCTTGATGTCTTCCAGGACTGAATGTTGGTACAACAGGTCAGGGATCCCACTAGACAGTTAGCCATTCTACATGTGGTGCTCACCAACTCAGAAAGAGTAGCTAGAGTATGGGACAAGGAACCACTGGGGTTCAGCAACCACAACACCATATGGTTAGAGGTAGCCCTGGGCATCTGTAAGTCCTTGTCTAAGGCTGATGTCCACCTGGGAACAGAAGTAGGAGGTTGTTCAGGAAAGAGGTTTGGTTTATTGTCTGTTTCAACTGAAAATTTTGAATAGTTTTGTACTTGAAATTAGTTCTGTGTGTTAAAAATTACTACTTTGAGTTAGAACTGTTACTGGGCTATGATATTGTAACTATTGGGGCTTGCGTGCTGTTTGTGGGAACACTTGTTTGGCAGTGATAATTAGAGTGAAATTTAAATGTGATGTTTGCCTGGTGGTGGTAGAGCCTCCACCCACCCTGTTTTATCAGGCTTTCTTAAATACTGAAAAGCCATTGGGGGTTGGGATTGAAGGGCTGTGCATTTCTCTTTGTGACTGAAATTTGAAGCAACAGGAACTGGTGGGCCTGTGACATCATACGGTACATGATGTCTGCATACACACACTGTTAGCGGGACTGGACACACACTGAACTGTATGTGTTTGTGAGACTTGGGAACATTATTGGTGGGGTTGAAATTGGGTTCGTAAAACTGCAGTCAGTATGGAGAGAGACTGTTATACCACCATAGGGACTGTCTACCACAAGAGGCCCTTAGATTGGCAATCACCTCCTCTGTCTTGTCGCTAATTGACTATGGGCTGCCCATCTATGCTGCAGCCGACAACACTGCACTTGCAAGAATACAGCTCTCTATAAACAAGGCCTGCAGGCTAATGCTGGGAGCCCCTAGGCACACCCATATGTGCCTGCTGTACTCCACCACCAACTTGCTCAACCTCGAAGAAAGACTCCGCTTCCAAACCTGCCTTCTTGTGTAAAAAAGACCCTGCTAGGGCTCTCCCCCACCGGGGTCACCACCTCCCTGCATCGTGCCTCCCCCTCAGTCTCCACACACAGCACTGTCAAAACCTCCCTAATTGTCCCCAGGGTAAGGACCTCTATGGCCCAGAGATCCTTTTGCTATTGGGCTCCCTCCTGGTTCAATTCCCTCCCAGCCAATATAGCTGACTTCACTAAGCTTGGTCCTTTCAAGGTCTCCATCAGAAGCCATCTGACAAGCACTCACTGCTGCAACTGCACATAATCTCCCACCTGCCCCTTACCTTCACCCCTAGGCTGGGTCTGCCCTGTCTACTTTAGCTGTATATACCTGGGGTCTCATGCAACATCTCCTGACTAATGTAATAAAATATCTCTGGTTGCTACCTGACATGGTACTCGTGTACCTATATTATGACTACTGTGATCTACCTATTACCAAGCGTGTACCACCAATGAATGCCTGTAATACTGGTTGCTTTTTTTAATCTAAGCGTTATGTACTGTACTGTTTTGTTTGCTGTGATGTACTGCTGTCTTGACAGTGCCATGTAACGAGTCTATGACTCAAAGGTCTGTAAACCGATGATCTAAAAAAAAAATAAAAGACTGTATTCAAGGGGGAAGGGACTGAGAAAAGGGGTGCATGCCATAATGAACAGAGAGGGACAAACAGGGTGGCCACATTCCACAATGGCAGGCATCTTCGGAAGGGTTATAAGCTGCACAGGCTGTGAGGTGGCAATAATTCTCAATTGGGCCTGAAGAGATGGAAGCTGCCCACTCTGTAGATAGTTATCTCATATCAGGAGTGAAGTATATTGGTTAAGGAGTAATCTGGGGGAGTTGGGGGGTGTCTCCAAGGATAAGGGGTGTGGATATGGGCAGCAGAAGGGTGGGGCTGAGGGAAGGCTGGGGCAACGTTCAGAAATTACAGGACATTATGTTACAGCAAGCAGGAGGGGGGAATATTAGGGACAGAGGACCCTTAGATAGGGATGTTGACACTAAGGGGAAAACTTACGGGGTAAACATTCCGAATATAAAGAGAGTGGAGGGGGAAGAGTCAGGAGGGGCTGTTGTGGGAAGCCTAAAAGAGCAGACTGTGGGAAGGGAGCTTCTACGGAGAACAGGGCAAGAGGGGAGGAAGAGGGGCAGTTTAGAGGGGCAGTCGGGGGAAACTCAGGTTACTTGATGGAGGCTGGCGTAGAGTATTACAATAAATTTGAGCTACTAAGCAGCCTAGAGGGGGAGGAAGGGGTTGGTGGAAATGAGGAAACTGATACAGAGGCCGGGGGGAGGGAGTCGAATACCGATAGGGCATCACAGACCAACAATGGAAAGGATAGAAATAGTCCCAGTGGGAGAAGGGGAAACATAAATGTTAAGCAGATGTTGGAGATGCAACATATTACAGACATGAGGGAGGACAGCACGACTGGAGAGAAACTGGGAGACAAGGAGGCAGAGGAGGGCCCCCCTTCAGGAGGGGGTCTGTACCAAGGATGGGGCCCTAGGTAAAGTGGTCCCACAGAGGGCCTTTGGAGGTAAGGGTACTATTACAAGGGGGGAGGATGGTGGTGTGGGGGAAGGGGAAACCATCAGGGCCAGGATAAATGGTTCGTTTAAGAGAGGGTTAAAGGGGACACCTATTCGGGGGGGTCTGAGTTAAGTGGATAAAATAACAAGGGAGGCTGAAAGGGGAGGGTGACAAGAGGGTCTCTAATAAGGTGGGAAGACTCCCATGGAATTGACATCACGAATAAAGAGGGGATGGGGGGTTGAGAGAACATAGTTGAGGTAATCATAAGGATGATGGCAGTGTTAAGGTTCTGTTATTTGGAGACTCGATGATTAGGGGTATCCATTGGGAGGGACAGGGGGGTGGATAACATAGCCGGGTGAAGGTAGTGAGTATCTCCGGGCTGACGGTGCACAGAACAAAGTTCATGGTGTACAAACTGGTTAGGGACTGCGGAGGGAAACCAGATTTCCTGGTACATTTGGGAACTAACGATCTAGAGGAAAACATCATTTTGGAAATCCAAGCATGCAGTGAGGGTTGCAAAGAGGACCTTTATAAGGTACAAAGAAAAGCAAGAGAATGAAGAATGGGACGAGTACCAGAAGAAAACTACAGCATCCAAGAGGGCAGTCAGGATTGCAAAGGCAGACACAGAGCTGCATATTACAGAGGGGAGCAAGGGAGAGGAAACACATTTCTTTAGATATATTACAGAAAAAGAAAGATAAGAGGAGAATTGTCAGGCTAATGGAGGGAGGTAGGGTAATAGGGGATTGTCAGAAAGCAGTTTTGCTAAACAACTGCTTCTACTCAGTATGCACTAGGAGCAATAGCACGCCCTTGCCAGAGAGCAGCATAAAAGCAGCTGACAGAGGTGTCCCATAAATCAAACTGCAGAAATTTACTGTTGAAAGAGTCAAAAAGGGACTAGCAGCCCTGAGAGTAGACAAATCCCTGGGGCTGGATGGGATGCATCCAAAGGTGCTAAGGGAACAGGCATTAGTGTTGGCTGAACTCCTGGTGGGGCTATTCAATAGCTCTATGCAGCAAGGGGTGGTTCCCAAGAACTGTAGGATGGCAGATGTGGTTCCACTGCACAAGGCAGGTAACAAGGAGCAGCCAGGAAACTATAGACCCACCAGCCTTACCTCTGTGATAGGGAAACTGATGAAGACACTGGTCAAAGAAGATCTAGTGGAATACCTGGAGAAAATGGGACTTCAGGATAGTAAGCAGCATGAACTAGTGACACAGAAGTCTTGTCAGACCCATGGGTAATCAAAGTAGTTGATAAGGGTTAGGCTGTAGATTTACTCTACTTTGATTTCAGCAAGCATTCAACTTGGTGCCGCATCAAAGACTGCTGAAGAAGATGGAGACTCCGGGAACAGCTAAGGAAATAGTAAAGTGGGTAGTGAGTTGGTTGGAGGGCAGGTAGCAGAGAGCTATAGTGAATAGGGTCAGATCTGAGGAAAGTCACTAGTGGAATACCACAGGGATCTGTTCTGGACCCAGTCCTCTTCCATATGTTCATTAGTGACATGGGAGAGGGAATCCAGGGCAGGTTTTATTTATCTGCAGATGACACTAGACTCTGTGGTAGGTTTGACAACATGGAGGGGATAAGGGAGACGCAGAGATCTTCAAATACTGGAAAACTAGTCCAATGTCTGGCAGCTGAAATTTATTGCCAAAATGTGCAAATGTATGTACTTATGAAACAAAAACCCCAGAACAGAGTATTGGATGGGGGGATAAAGTTGTACACAACATCGGAGGAAAGGGACCTAGGAGTCATCAGTAGTGACTCTCTCTGTTAAACAAGCCAGCCAGCATAGTAAGACCTTCAGCAAACCTAACAGGATGCTGGGGTGCATTGGGAGAGGGTTCAACAGTAAAAAGCAGAAGGTACTGTTACCACTGTATAGGTCACTGGTGAAGCCACACCTGAAGTACTGTGCCCAGCTCTGGAGTCCCCTTCCCCCACTCAAAAAAGAAGAGGGACAGTCTAAAGAAGGTACAATGTAGGATGGCTAATATAATTCAATGGTTTAAGGCTCTGAGCTGCAAATCTGCAGACCGGGATTTGAATCCCATAGCCCCCACTTGCATACTTTGTGACCCTGAGCAAGTCACTTAACTTCCTTGTGCTCCCAGGTTGTACCTGGAAACAAGCTTCAGCTTAGTTTGCCTTTCCTGGTTAAACAATTTCCCATTTTCCATTCAGGGTCAGAAGAGCAGATCCCATGAGGATCAATTAAAGGCAGTGAACATGTATTCATTCTAAATCAGAAAAGAAAGAGGGGATATGATAGAGTCCTTCAAGTTCCTGAAAGGAATGAACAAGGTGGACTATGAGTAGCTATTTACTAGGAACACAGAAGATAGAGCAAGGGATCATGAGTGGAGGTTAACAGGGAGAAGGTTTAAAAAGAATGCGAGCAAGACTTATTTTACAAAAACAGTGGTTGAGCCATGTACTGGTCTGCTGGCAGAGGTGGTGGGTGCCAAAACCATGAATGGCTTCAATCACAGCTGGGATAGCATCAAGGGGATATTAGCTACTCAGTGGGGTGGGGGTGGGGTGGGGCAAAAACACAGATAATAAGAGGGGGAATAGAATAAGTAAAGACCCAACAGAGACAATAGATCCTAGGGTAATATGGGCAGACTGAATGGATCATCAATCTTTTTCTGCCATCATTGTCTATGTTTTTATGTTTCTGCCATTCAAGAAATAAATGGGAGATTTGATAAGGATACTAATGGATGTCTTAAACTTCAACACTTCACCTCTCACTTTGCTGTCAAAGTTAATTTGGTGATGTACAAAAAAATCCTAGAATTACACTCAAATGATATGCAACTTCCACGGACAGTTCTTCTTAGTGAATGGAGCCTTTGGGCTAGCATGTGGTCTTCTGTCACAGATGCCCAGTGATCAAAGTCTGTTACCACATTGTTACAGTCTTGTATGATGCAAATGTATCCAAATATAAAAACAACATGCTTCAAATTCTTGGGAGAGTACCTGCGTATGTTACAACTGCTGAATGGTCATTTAGCACTGTTCGAAGGTTGAAAACATATCTTCTTCCCACTGTGAGTGAAGAAAATTTAAAGGTCTTTCACACCATACAATTAATTGAGACATTCAGGCTGATCCTTAGGCTGTAATTAATTGGCTAGCAGAGAATCCAAGATGCTTGAATTTTGTTCTCTGAAAACGCATTTTCAAGTGCTAAAACAAAACAGTAGGCACACTCACCTGTACGGGGACGTTACTAGGTTCAATCTTTTGAGCTCAACTGTAGATGTTGGCCTTAAAAAACAGAAAATAACTCAACCTTATGCACCATCAATATCCTGTATTTAACAGAGGATAAGAGCAATCAAAACCTTAGAAATAGTCTGATTTTGAGGCCTGATTTTAACAAATAACAGCTTGAGAAGGCATTGCCCCCCCACACACACACACACACTAGGGCTTTGCCCCAAGACCCCATTCCCTGGCATTAAATGTGTGTTGCCTATCCTCTGTGTTCTCCAAAAATATTTTTCCTATCTGCACCACTGCTCTAAGAGACATGCCTCCTTATGTTATCCATGAATTTACCACCTTTGAGTTCCAGGACATGTCTCTGCACCCCAATAGAGTACACTAGATCAAACATTTCTGTCTGTTTGACCTTGTTGATATCCTTTGCTATGCGGAGAACTAAGGTCATGTCACTTCTCATCCTCCTTTTCTTGACTAAACATGTTAAGGGCCTCCAGTCTCTCATTGTAGTGTTCATCCTCGATATCTCTATTCATTGTGGTGGCCCAGCATTGTACTATCTCAACTGCCTCAATATCCTTTTTTGTACATGGAAATCAGAGCTGTGCACAGTACTCTACATGGGACCTGACCAAGGCCCCGTATACTGGTAAGAATAGTTCTGCCGCCCTACTGGCCACCACCTTTCAGTGCATCCCTAGCATTCTTCCAGCCTTTTTGACAGCAGCCATGCACTGCTTTTCATGCTTTAGCCTCTTGTCTATTATGACTCCAAGGTAATGTTCTTCCTCCACTGCAGCAAGAGGAGCCCCATACAGTATGTAGGTCCCACCTCTATTTATCCTCCCCAGTTGCATTAGCTACATTGACTCTAAGACACCAGGAGTTTGTACAGTCATCCAGTTTGTTCAGATCCTCCTGGTTTGTCTCCATCCTCAAAAAGTCCACCACTCTGGCCAGCTTAGTGTCATTCACAAACTTAAGCAGCCTTATGGAGACTCCAGCTTTCAGATCATTGTTGAAGATGTTGATAAGCGCCAGCCCAGTTGAGTTGAGGGTTGAGGCGCTGGACACCACACCTCACGCCAAGCCGGTGACCTGGGTTTGGGACCAACTTTGGGTTGCCAGGGGGTCAGCAGGGGAGGGACATAATCGAGCATCCAATGGACTGCTCTCCTCTCCTGGGGGAGGGAGAGTTATCATCCCACTCCATGTCTGCCCCCTGGTGGAGGTCAGAGGCAGTGCCAGAGTTAGGGAGTCATAGAAGTGTGGGTAAGTGGCATGTGCGTGCCTCCACATGTGCAGGCTCATGCCGTGGGGAGGGGGTGGGGAAAACAGAAAATGTTACAGCGACCCTGGACTCCAAGAGCTGCCTGCTGCAGCACTCCGCCATGCTTCTAACGCTGGTCGGGGCCTCCATTATGGATTGTGCTCTGGGTCGGGGGAGGATAGACCTCCCCCACCCAGTCCCACCACAAGGGAGCAAATCCATGAGGGAACCCTGAGGTTCCCCAGGACAGGGGGATGGCAGATCTGCAGAGGGAGTAGTCACCCAGGGCCACCCAGGAGGAGGAAAAACACCTAAACAAGAAAAAGAAAAAACAAGAACATTTTGATAAGCAGTTGCCCCAGAACCAACCCTTGAGAGATGAGCCTTACCCCTCTTCATTAGGTGTAAAGCCCATCAATGACAACCCCCTGCTTCCTTCTTCTAAGCCAGTTAGCAATCCAGTCTGCGTATGCATCGTGTGTACTATACTGGTGTACTTTACCCAGAAGCCTATCATTAGCCACAGTATCAAAGGCTTTGCTGAAGTTCAAATAGACTCTTCTTATGGCCCAACCCCTGCCCACCTCCCTACTCACTCCTTAGCAGAATGTGATCAGGTTTGTTTAGCATAATTTGAACCTAATAAAGACATATGGAGATGGGGTGATTACCTTGACCTCAGTGTAGTGATCCTTTATTCCATCCTGGATAATGTATTCCAGGACCTTGCTCAGTACTGATTTCAGGCTGCCTGACCTATTATTGCCTGGGTCTGATCTGATCAGAGAGAGGTTGAACAGCCAGAGTTTGATGTATTTTCTTCCTTTTACAGACTGAACTTGCTGCTCTATTGCATATCTAATTACCCAGTATTTAGGTGCATGTATGTACAGTAGATATAATGTATTTAATGTATTAATTTAACGTGTTGCCACCAGGACTGCCAAGCGTCATAGCTTATCTCTTTTTCTTAGAAGCGCCCTCATTTTACATTAGAAGCTTGGCTGCTAATAATCTTTTGGACTGTGCATGTCTGATAAGTCAAGGAAAGATTTAAGCATAATGTTATCAAATGATGAAGACAGTAATTGCAATCACAAAATAGACCACTACTCTCACTTTTATTCTTACTGATTACTGAGGTAGACAACAGGAAATCAATCTTTGTTTGTAGTCTTCAAGCCTGGCTGGCATTCTCTAAATGAAACAAACTGAGATCAATTTTACTATAGGTAGTTCATCAATAGTATACATTTAAGCATGCCAAAATGCAGTGAAGTGAAATGCTGGAAGGATTTGTAGCCAACAGATGTTGCTACTTTTTCATCCTACCTGCAAGTCTCAGTTAAGGTTGAGAATGAAAGAACAAATGAATGTCAACTTCTACTTTCAGATATATCTACCAGACAGTATTCAGATAAGGGCAATGCTAGACTAGTTGTTAAAATTTGATTGGTTGAAACAGTTCAAGCAAGGTTACAGTAATCTTTGATTAATATGCCTGCTCAGCCTCATAACAAGCACCTCAGTCTTCCACTTGTAGCCTGGTCATGGGATGCTGGAATGCTGATTTTAAGTGCTGGCCAGCATTCCAAGACAGTTTTCACTAACTGCCATTGCTGAGTCCGCTTTAGCATCTGAATGCAAACTGCACTAATAGTCACGTCAATAAAGTGATTTCTTGGCCAGTAATTACAACTGGGTTTGTGAAAGCATTAATATCAATTCAGAGAGTGTATTACCAGCACAAAACCAGTGAAACAGGTGACAACCACACTGTTCATTTCTCTGTCAGTGACGATATGGAACAGCTGAAAGGTGGGAGTTGGCGGTTGTCTGGATCGACTGTTGTCAGAGACATGTAATTGATAAACTCTGCAGTGTCAGAAGTAAATGGACAGCATAATGAAGTAATCCGCAGGATGACAATAAATCAGCAGATTCACATATTTCCAGTGCAGAGCATGCTCATCATCAGAAATTACCATGCTGAAGAATCTGTTGCAGAAATCCAGAGCACCAAAGACAGTAAAACTGTACCTTAACCATCCTGGAGACTGCCCTAGCTGTTGTCCTTGTTGGTTATCAGCCGGTACTAACTTATTTTATCAATGATCTCACATGCATCAAAAAATGCAACTGATTCCTATTTTTTATTGTTTGTCTGGTTCTGGTGGGTGGAGAGTTTGTGTGGGGGGGGGGGGCATCAGAGCATCAGTTAGCCAAAAATGTGTGTGTATGTGCGTGTCCCTCTTCAGACTAGTGCATGGTAACCAAAACATTTTAAAAATGGATTAATTACCATGTTGTAGTGTTCATACTGTAGCATCTGCACTACCTCCACCAAGTTGTAAACCATTCTTTAAAATGGTTTACAGCATCTGCACTACTGCCTCCAGACTGAGTTAACTAGCAACTGGTTCCCAGGTGCTGACGTTGTGATGCTTGAAGGAGAATCATGCCTGACTGTCCGCACTGCAAGCAAGCCTGATTTAGTAGTTGAAATATTTTAAAAACTGTGTTTAGGCCTAGGTTTTATCAGGGTTTAAGCACAGTTTTTAAAAAAGGGCTACAGCTGGCCCAGTGGTGTGGAGTGCTGAGGCAGTGATGCCTTACTTCCTGCCATGCCGGCAACCCATGTGGGCAGTGCTAGTGGGTCATCGGGGGCTGGCTGAGGTGGGAGAGGATTGAGCATCCAGAGGACAGCTCTCTTCTCCCAGGAAGGGTGGGGAACAGAGACCAGCATTTATCTCACACCTAACAGAGGCTAGGTGTTGGCACTCCAGGTCCTGTACAGTGGGGTACAGAGATGGAGCAGCCTACAGGTGTGCTTCATGTGAACACATATGGCATGGCCATTGTTGGCATTGCACGCTCCCCTCTGCAGGGAAAAAAGTGGAAATTGCTGTTTAGTTTAGTGGCATGATGTCCATCCACCTCAGGTGCTGCCCTGGAGAGGGCACCACCCGAACACTGGATCCGGTCCTGGTGGGTCAATTTGGGGGCCTCCCACCACCCTGCCATGGAGGGTAAGCCAATGGGGTACAAAGGTGAGTGCCCAAAGGTCAGGGTACAGGGCTAGGTGGATGGCTGGAAGGAAGGGGCCGACCGTGGCCAGGGGAGGAAAAACTAGAAGCAAAAAAAAAATTGGATAAAATCCATGTTAGGTGTCGATGCAAATCATGCTATGGTGCTATAGAACCATTTAAACTCCTTAAACTGTTTTAAACACCATAGTCTGAACAGGGCCTACATGTGCACACACGTGCATGCATGGGTATATATGTGTGCATATGTGTGTGTGTGTGTGTGTGTGTGTGTGTGTGTGTGTGTGTGTGTGTGTGTGTGTGTGTGTGTGTTTGAGGGGACTGGGAATGTTATCCCTTGTGTTTGAGTTCCTTTCCTTTTTTTTTAATAAAACAAAAAGGCATGATCAGTGGTTACATTAACCATATGGTAATCACCCTGATGGGTGTAATGTGGTACGAGGCAAAGCCAAGTGCCACATTACCCATAGTGGTGATTACCATATGGTTAATGTAACCCCTGGTTGTACCTTATTACTTTCATAGCCCCCATAACCCCCCAACCAGAAACCCCTCCTCCCCAAAATCCCCTAGTATCAGTTTCTGCAGTGGGCATAGTGTGGTATGAGGTGAAGCCAAGAGCCACATTACAATGGTATGGCTAATGAAATGAACATAAACAGAACAGATGGCCAAAAACAAAATGTGGTCCATCATTGCACTGCTCTGCAGATGACCTGGGTTACGAAGGCAGCCTGAGAAGTAGCATCATGATTAAGGGCAAGCTGACACTTGTCAGTTTGACTCAGCAGAGAAGGCTTACCAGTTGGCTCCATCACCACAATGACCCCAGCGCCTTGGTCACAGAGCTTGCTCCTGCTGCTAGTAGGCTGTGTAAGACTAACGGAGAAAATGCCAACCTCCGTGGAGGTGGGAGGAAATAACAGTTGAACAACAATCCAGTAGTCATCTGAAGGATGTCTGGGCACTGCAGATACTGTAAATACTGTAAGTAACATCCGACATAAAACATATATGGTCCCCCCTACATGAGAGTAGCAGCAGTGTTGGGTAAGTTACTTTTAAAAAGTAATCAGTTACAGTTACCAGTTACTCGCCACAAAATGTAATAAGTTACAGTTACTGATTGCTCTGTCATAAAAAGTAGTCAGTAACTGTAACTGTAATGCATATCAGTTTATATTACTTTTGTGAAGTTTAAAACATTTTCACTTTTTAAATATATTTATGAGCTCAGAAAACTCCAAAAATTCATAAAAATTAACGGAAACAGTTTCATAGGCAATTAATGAGTTTATGTGTCATTTTATTTTATGTTTTCTTAAGACAATATGAAAACATTTTGACATTGACATTAATATTGACTTTTTTGGCTTTGCATACACTTTAATGCAGCATTAAGCATATTCACAGCACCACAACAGGTTGACATTTTCCTGCAGAACCCATAATATGGGTACTAGTTTTTTTTTTCTGTTTAATTTGTTTTTGCATTGTCATGTTGTGGCAAGTTGAAAGAAATATAAATAAATAAAAAAGTGCAATATCAGTGCAAGTACAGTACAGGTACAGTCAGTAGTACTTCTATGTGCTTTCTTTGTGTTTGCATGTTAAATAAACAAGAATGGTATTAGTACCTCATTTTGGGGTGGGGTGGGTTAAAGAAAGAGTAAGTTACAGTATAGTACCCCATGAAGTGCTTTGTGTTGCAGTTTAAATACGTAATAAAAAAAAAAATACAAGTACAGTGCCCTGGCCCTGCCACTGCCCCCATTAAGTTCTTCCTTTGTGTTTGGGGGTTAAATAAAAACAAGTACAGTACCCCATTAAGTGCTTTGTGTTGTGGGTTAAATAAAACACAAGTACAGTGCCCTGCCCCTATTAAGTGGTTTGTGTTTGGGGGTTAAATAAAAAAGAAATACAGCACCCCATTATGTGCTTTGTGTTGTTGGTTAAGTAAGCAATAACCCACGACAGGGTATGGGGCTATGGGGATTTAATACAAAGTTGGGTGCATTATGAGGCATGAGGTCATGGTGCTATGAATATGATTAATGCTGCATAATAAAATGTATGCAAAGCCAAAAAAAATCGATGGAGAGGGGCAGCTGGATAGGGGTAGTGGGGACAAAGAGATGCCCTGGGGTGAAATGGGTCAGACCAACTGAAAGATTCCACCACCAAATCAGAGATCTCCATCCCCCAAGAGGTGCCTAGGCCTTGGTTATGTGCCAGTGGGGTCCGCCAGATCCTTTGAGTGTGTAGAGGGATGGGCGAGAATTCCTGCAGGAGATCATGGACTTCATTGTCGATCTAGTTATGGGATCCCCCAGATAGTTAATTCTGGGGGATTTCAATGCCTGGGTCAATGATTGACTCTCACACTTTGGTAAAGATCTCCTCCAGCTTATGACTTTGCTGGGCTTCACACAAGTTATTTCCTCCACAACTCATATTGGTGGTCACTCATTGGATCCGGTGTTCCTTCTGGGGATGGAAATCTCTAATTTGGTGGCGAACCTGTCAGGTGGTCTGACCATCACACCATAGGGTTCAGTTTCATGTCTCCCCCCAATGGTCCTCCCCTACAAAGATGGTCCAGTACCACCCTTTGAGGGGGATGACCCCAGAGGGCCTAATGGTGGTGCTAGACCTATTGGACTTGTCGAGTGAATGCATGGGTCCAAAGGATCTTGTACTGGCCTATAATAAGGGGGTGATGGATGGCCTGGATTCCATTGCTCCAGTTCGTGTTTGGCCACTCTTTGCCCAAGGTCCCCAAGGTTTGATGGGACCATGAAGGAGTTGAGGAGAGTGGTTCAAAGGTTAGAGAGGGCTTGGTGGAAGTCTGGCCTGGAGGCTGACTGGCTTAGATTAATGGATCATATACTGTCTATCAATTGACAATCACCCGTAAGAAGGCAGAATGCTTGTCCAGGGAGATTGTCACTATGCAGAATTGACCAGCTCAGCTGTCCCAGACTGTTGACAGATTGTGCAATCCAATCTGTCTGCAGTCTGGGGGAGCCTTGTTACAAGGAAGATATGATGAGGTTGCTCAATTTTTCACAGATATGGTTGTCACCATCAGGTCTAGTATCTGCTCAGCCTTCTCTGCAGGCTGTGGCAGAGATTGGTGGGAGGTTGAGAGCACCCGGATTGTCTGGTCTGACTTTGGCAGACCAGACGTCAAAGATATTGTGAGGATCATTCAGACTTTGTGGCCAATTAGCTGTAGTTTGGACCCAGGCCCAATGCATCTCCTTGAGGGGTGCTTTGAGGAAATTGGCCCAGTCCTGGCTGAGATAGTCTGGAAGTCATTGGAAAGGGGGGTCTTTCCAGATCCCCTGAAGAAGGTAGTTGTATGACCTGTCTCGAAAAAAAACCTCCCTTTGACTCAGACTGTCTCACCAAATATGGACCTGTCCCTAACCTGTCCTTTGTGGGTAAGGTTACTGAGAAGGTGGTTGCACTGCAGCTGGATGAACATTTATCCACCCACAATGTCTATGACTCTCTCCAGTCCAGATTTAGGAAGAGGTATAGCACCGAGATGGCCCTTGTTCGGGTGTGAAATGATCTCCTAATAGCAAGAGATCAGAAGACCAGTTCCATCTTGGTCCTCCTTGATCTCTGGGTGGCATTTGACACTGTGGACCATGGTGTGCTATTGGAGTGCCTGCGGTTCATCTGTGGACTGTTGGGTACAGTCCTCAGATGGTTTCGATCTTTTCTCCATAATAGGATGCAGAGAGTGGTCTCAGGAATTTATTCCTCTGATCCTCTCCTCCATCCTGCAGGGTACCACAGAGTTCCATTTTGATGCCCATGTTGTTTACTGTGTACATGCTGCTGTTAGGAGACATTATTAGTTGGTACAGTCTGAGTTTTCACTGCTTTACAGATGATACTTAGTTGCACATGTCCTTTGTACCCGGGCAGGGAGATGCTCTCTCAGTGCTTAACAACTGCCTATCCAAGATCCAGGACTGGATGATTGTTAGTTGGCTGAGGTTGAACCTGGATAAAACTGAGGTGTTGGTAGTGGACCCAGATCATCAGGAGGTGGGTGTGTCAGCAGGACAACCCTCTGGTCTATGGCTTGGGGGTGTCCAGCTCACTGTCTCAGATCAGGTGCAAAACCTGGGAGTTATTTTTGATGACAGTCTGACACTAAAATTACAGGTGTCAGCAGTTGTCAAGAACTCTTTATACCATCTGAGGAATATCGCTAGGGTGAAACACCTGGTTCCTCCTGAGGCTCTTTCGACACTGGTCCACGCCTTCATGATCACTTGCCTTGACTGCTGCAATGCCTCATACCTAGGGTTACCAGGTGTTGATATCCACCACCTGCAGCTGGTGCAGAATGTGGCTGACAGGCTTTTGACTGGTACACCTAGGACCAGTCACATTACACCTGTGCTCTAAAGACTGCATTGGCTGCCAGTGCAATGGCGTATCACCTTCAAAGTTGGTTTGCTGACCTATAAAGCCCTACATGATTAGGGACCCAGCTACCTTCAAGATCTCCTTTTTCCCTACTGCCCTTCCCTAGCACTCTGATCCACTGACTAGAGATTGCTAGAGATTGCCAAGGTGCGACTTCAAACATCTGGGGCCCGTTCCTTTGCATTTGTGGCCCCTACCCTGTGAATTCTCTACCTCATCAGATAAGGGAGTGCATGACTGTCCACAGTTTTAAAACAGAATTGAAAACTTACCTCTTTGGCCTAGCATTTCCAGAGGAAGGTTAATGTTGGTTGGACTGTCATCTTGTTATGATCTTTTGTCTGTATGTATTTTAATATGCTGATGGTTTTATTTATCGTATTTAATTGTTTTGATATATTTTGTTGATTTTATGTACTGGCGCCTTGATCATTGGAAAGGCGCCTTTTTACAAATAAAGCTTGATTTGATTTGATGTTACATTCTTTTGTAAGCTGAGGGTCTTAATACATTAAAAAAGCATTAGTATATCTCCCCTAATCCTTTGAGTCTGTAGGTCATATAGGTTTATAGCATTTAGTCTGTCTGGATATGGTAGGGTATTTATGGATGACACAAATTTTTGTGGCCCTTCTTTGTACCAATTCCACTAACCGTATGTCTTTTGCAAGATAAGGTGCCCAAAATGAAGCTGCATAGCCCACATGTGGTCTAACATACGTAGTGTATAATGGAAGAATACATGCCCTAATCCTGTTGAGATGCCTTTCTAATTGTTGTTAAAATTCTATTTGCTCTAAGGGCTACTGTCAACACTGATCTGCATAAGTAAAATCTTTGTTTATAGTAGCAGTCTCAGAGTCAACTGCTTTGATAAAGCAGTCACTTATTTTATATATGGTATTTGGATTTTCTTCCAAAATGAATAACTGAGCATTTTTCAATATGAAATTCATTTTATTCTCCTTTGCCCACATGTCTATTCTCCTAAGGTCCTGTTGGAATGTATCAATTTTGAGTGGCATATCAACTTCTGAGCAAAGCTTAGTGTCACCCACAAATTTTACTATTTTGCTTTTCATGCCCACGTTAATATCTCTTATGAAGATCCCAAATAAGACAGGGCCCAGAACTGAGCCCTGAAGCACCCCACTGGAGACTTTAATTTCTTTTGACAACACTCCTGTTATACAGACTTCCTGAGTTCTGTTTGACAAATGCTAGGACACCCATCTAATGATATAAGGATTCAGTCCTAGATCATCCATTTTAATTACTAGCTGCGCATGGGGGGGCCTTATCAAATGCCTTTTTTAAGGTTGAGCAGCACTACGTTGACTGGAATACCTTTATCCAAACTAGTACTGATGGTTTCATAAAAAGATATTAGGTTAGTGGTGCAAGATTTTCCCTTTATGAAACCATGTTGGGTCGAGTCTACCAAATTCCTGTCATCTATCTCTTTCTGTAATCTAGATTTTAGGAGCCTTTCTAAACACTTGCATACAATAGAGGTGAGACTTACAGGCCTGTAGTTACTGGCTTTATTTCTGTTACCCTTTTTATTTTGGTTTGTGGTAGTAGCACATTTCAGAGGTGTGTCAGTGTTGTGGCGAATGCAGAGGATGCTTTAGTGGGTGCGTCCTTCAAATCTCCAACCAGTGAGCAATCCACTGATGACAGCAGTTTCAGAGAGAGCCATAGAGTTGAAATGAATCAGCCTCTGCAATCAGAAACAGGCTTATCATTGCAATGGCAGATGACGCATCTCCATCACATGCCTTTCCTGGTGAAACATTTCAAAAAATATGGTGGCTCCTGCTGTCCACCACACAATCCCCTGAAAGCTGACATCAGGGTGCCCAATCCCTGTGTTGGCATGTCCTCCCACATTGTGTGGCACACTGTAACATGGCGGCTCCTGCTGCCCACCACACACTCCCAAAAAGCTGACCTCAGGGTGCCCAATCCCCATGTCAGCATCCCCCCTCTTAGTGTATTTTTCCTCTGTGTGTGTCTTTCCTGGTTAAACAGTTTCCCCTTTCCTTTCTGACACTGGGATGCCCACTCATGGTGTTGGATGCGTCCCTCCCTTCTATATGCCTTGCCAACATCAGGGTGCCAAGTCCCCGTGTCGGCATCCCCCCTAGAATTGTGGCACACTGGAAGCCCACCCCAGTGTGCCTATTTTTTTTTGTGTGTAACCTGTAAATGAAGAAAACCTTCCCTTGCAGTCTTTTTTTCCTTGTAAACAAGAGAATGGTCCACCTTTGTCTCCCTTGTCTTCCACCATCCTCACCCTACCTCTGTACACCCAACTCCCTAAACCCCCCCTCACCCATACTTACCCTCCAGGGGTCGGGAGCTGAAATCTTCTCTGAACCGGGACACGTCTGCACTCTTCACAGCAGAACTGTGAACTGAAGAAATGATGGTAAGCTTTATAATGGGAGGCAATGGGGGGTTCAATTTAGGTTGATAGCCATTATTTTGAATTTTGGCCCAAATTTTCAATATGGGGTTCTTGGGACCCCATCTCATGATCATGTCACTGTCATTTCGTTTCTCAGTCTCAAAAGGTGATTTCATAGTCATTGCGTGGAATCACCTTTTGGGACTGATTAAGGAAATGACAGTGCCACTGTTCATGAGAAGAGGTCAAAAAAAGCCTATGTTGGAAATTTAGTGAAAAATTATTTTTTTTATTCAGAAAGTGTTACCAGAACATTGACACATATGTAATCACCAAACTTTTCCCCTCCCACCCGTTCAACCCCCCACCCACTGTTGGAGCAATCCCATTATCTCCCAAAACCAAAACATACTATTATAAATATATCATATCAAAGACATAACCAATAGATTGAATTGGAGAGCACAAGCCTTGGGTGCAATCTAATGCAAATAAAGAGCATAGAATTTGCCCCACTTTTTGTCAAACCCCCCTGGATTATTGCGTAAACTTGCAATCATTTTCTCCGTCCTAAGGCAAAAGGACATCTTGTGTAACCGCTCTACATATGAAATGGTAGTTTGATCCAACCAGTGCTTAAGAACTAATTTTTTAACCACCATTGATATAAGGGAGATATGAAATTTCCTTTCTCTGACCATAATTGAGGATAGATCCCCCCATATGCATATCTTCAGAGTAAAACATTACCCTAAACCTAATGAAGGATCCATTTGGAATTTGATTTTTGTCCATAATGGTGCAACTTTCTTACAGGTCCAGAAAATGTGTAGCATTGTCCCCTCATTTTGACCACTTCTAACACATGTGGAAGATTACCCCCATCCCATTTTCGCTAGCTTACATGGAGTAAAAGACATGTTATTTAACACTTGAAATTGAGTGACTCTGAGTCTATCTTGTGTGATATACCTATGCATAACTTTCCAAATCTCCGACCAGATGACCCCATGATTAGGGAAAAGCAAATCCCAGACTGTGGAGGCTGACAGCACATCTGGATGGAAAGTATCCAGGAGGCTACTATATATTAGTGAAATGCTGTGTGGTCGACCTACCACAGCAACAATCTGCTCTGTCAAATCACTTAATCTAGAGGGAACATATGCTTCCCCAAATCTCTGTTGAAGTAAATGGCGTAGTTGATAAATCTTAAATCTAGACTTGGCATGAGTATGAAGCTTATTTAATATAGCAGTGTGTGACAGAAGACCACTAGCTTGATAAAAATCAATTACTTGCAAGCCCTGCAATTGGGGTAGCCAATTCTTCATAATCATGGAATCCCCCACCCTGATATTGGGATTGTCTACAATTTCCTGTGCTATGTCTTTACTCGGGGAGATATGCAAGAAGGCGCACACCTGGGCAAAAGTTTTAATAAATGCACCTATCTCTGACTGCTTTCACATCTGGGAGTGTCCGGTGGGGCACAAACAATGAAGCTAGTGGGGATATCCGAGTGCCAGCAAACATTTCCCTCTCAGTTTGTATCCAGATGGACTGTACATGTCTCCCAGATTATTAGGAGGTAAGGACATCCATCTCCCTATTTTATGTAAGTGACTAGCCCAGTGATAATATAACAGATTGGGCAGCTTCAGTCCCCCCCCCCTTAGGTAAAGTGAGCTTATTATATGCCCTTCTAGGACTCTTTTTTAAACATAAAAACTCTGATATGATAGCATGCAACTTTTGGAAGAAAGAGACAGGCAATCAAATATTGCTCATGTTTAATGGAAAAAATATCCTGGGAAGCACGTTCATTTTAATAATATTAATCCTCCCCCATAATGAAATAGGCAAAGATTTCCACCTGAGGAGATCATGTTGAAGGTTCTGAATCAGATCCTCCATGTTTAATTTTTTGTATTGCACCAGATCTGGTGTCAAATGAATGCCTAAATATTTCATCGATATTGGGGACCATTTCATACCAAATTTGTGAAATTCTTGCTAAAATGTATGAGGATTAAGGGGAAAAATTTCAGTTTTACTACAGTTCAAACTATAATTAGAGAACTTTCTAAACTCCTTTATGATTACTAACACTGCCTCCAGAGAGGCTACCGGGTTAGCCAGGTGCAGGAGGATATCATCTGCATATACCGATACTTTGAGATTACTTGCACCCACAGAGACCCCTTGTACCTTGATTGAGGCTTTAATTCTCCTTATCAAAAGCTCTATGTACAAATTGAAGAGTAATGAGGAAAGGAGACAACCCTGCCTGGTACCCGAGTACAAGGAAAAGCCAGCAGAAAATACCTTATTACAAAAAACCTTGGCAGTGGGATTTGAATAAATCTTCTGAATCCATGTGATGAATTCTTTGGGAATATTCATATATTTCAGTGTTGACCAGAAAAAGCACCAATCCACCCTATCAAAAGCTTTTTCAGTATCTAACGATATTAATGCTATGGGACTTAGGGTGGATTGAGCTGTATGAAATATATGATTTAATTTGCGAAAGTGGTCAGACGCTGCTCTTCCCGGAACAAATCCCACCTGTTCCGGACTGAGTAAAGGATACCATACTTTCTGAACCCGATTAACAAGAATTCTGGTAAGAATTTTTAAATCGCAATTCAAAAAAGAGATCGGCCGATAACTAGAGGGACATTCTGCTGGTTTACCAGGTTTCAGAAGCAAAACAATCATTGCCTCTAAAATAGATGGGTCCAAAACCTCGCTAGAGAGAGTGTATTGATAGAACTTGAGCAGTAAAGGGGATAACTCTTTCTCAAATACTTTAAAAAAATTAGAGGGGAAACCATCCGGACCAGGGGTTTTGTCTAAGGCTAAAGCTCTGATGGCCTGTGTTATTTCTGTCAAGGTGATAGGGGTTGTTAACACGTCCCGATCTCCCTTCTGAAACTGAGGAAGCCGGGACCTGCCAGATATGCCTCGGTATCCTCTTTCGTTGGAGGATCAAGCCGGTGGCCATACAGATTCACATAAAAGCTTCCAAACACTGAAACTATTTCCCTGGGAAGGGTTTTCAAGGTGCCATCTTCACCCTTAATTGCTTGAATAGTTCTCAAATTTTCTAATTGCTTCAGACGCAATGCAAGAAGCCTTCCGGCTTTTTCCCACTGATCAATGTATGTTGCTTTCATTCTAAGAATAGCAAACTCAGCCTTCTCTCTGAGAAGATCTGAATATGCATTTCTCAAGGACAAGAGATCTGCCATTACCCCCTGCGGAGAAGTGGGTGCTGGGTTTTGCTCCAGAGCTCTAATCTGCCCTAGCAGTTACCTTGCTCGCTCCTCCCTGATCCTCTTATGCTTTGTTGCCAGCCGAATGAATTTGCCTCTTATACAGCACTTCAGTGCACACCAGACCTGGACCATCCTAGGGATGGAAACAACATTGTTTTCACTGAATTGCTCAATGAGAATGCGAATTTTACTAACTATAAACTTATCCTTCAACAGCTGTGCGTTTAGTTTCCATCGAGAATCTTGCTGTTGCTCTACCGTAGGAGAGATATGCAGCCATACCACCGCATGGTCAGATATCACTATCAGCTCTATCCCTGCCCCAGTAATTCCTGATAACAGAGCTGAGCTTATCAAGAAAAAAATCAAGCCTAGAGGCCATTTGATGCACCTGTGATTGAAACGAGAAGGCCCTAGCAGACGGGTTTAGGATCCTCCAAGGATCACACAATCCCAGGAGGTCCATCATCTCATTTAAAGCTTTCTGGGCTGGAGTCGCAGCTCTAAGGAGTGAACTGGATTTATCCAGTAAGTGGGATTGGACCAAATTCCAGTCTCCTCCTAATATAATGGGGTTAGGGAGGAAGGAAACCAGTTTATCTGCCGGGCCAATAAGGAAATCTGGGTCACCCCCTACCAGTCCATAAATACTACCCAAAATTAATGGTTTCCTTGCTAATAAGCTATTAACAAAGATAAATTTGCCCTGTGGATCCTGTATAATACTCTCAGGTTGAAATGGAATTGTCTTCATGATGAGTATCACTACCCCTCCTCTACAGGAGGAATCTTCAGCGACAAAAACCTGTTGTATTCCTTGCCCTTTAAACTTGCTCTCTTCCGATGCCAAAAGATGTGACTCCTGTAAAAAAAACTATATTAGCCTGCAACAAAGCTGTGTGTTTAAGTATGGCAACCCTTTTGGCATGCTTTGGTGCTCCCCTGACATTCCATGACACTATCTTAAGTATAGTATCTGCCATATAACCCAGTTATTTGTCTAATCCTACTCTTATTACTCTCTTCTACCATGATCGCTCCAACCACACCCCCACTTCACCAGATATCTAATACTGCCCCAATACCACCCCTTATTGAAACGAACCCCCTATCCCAACCCAGCAAACTATATACAGAAGCTCTCCTCCCAAACTGGCGAGCAACCACCCTCCAAACCTCTTTGGAACCTATATTAGTATCTGAAATCCAAATAATTGCCACCCTTTTACTAACAGCCCCACTAACTAGTCCTTTGTTATTTGGCCCCAACAAACCAAAGAGGTAACCCTTCCAATTTTCCGGGTTGTGATCCAATGCACCCCACAGCATCATGGTGCCATTCCCCCTGCCCATCCTGAAATCAGTCATTAAAGACATAAAGCAATAATCTCCTGTTATCTCCAAATAGGATAGCCCTGAAACCACCCATTTCCCTCATAAATGTACAAGTCCTTCTTTAGGCCAATTGACAAAATTCTTTCTTTAACTTAATTCTGAGTGTGCTCCCTGAATTGTCTTATTATTTAATAAGAAAGCCCACAAAGTCGGGACACGCTTTAAATTATATGCTGCAGTGCGCTTGGGAATTTGTTTCTCCTGGGAAACCTTAACCGCGCACTGTGCATCTCCCATATGTTCCCCCAGGAACCTTTCCCTCCTATTCCATTCCCAGTCCAAGCATGAGGCCCTCCGCGCAAACATGCAGAGGCCTACAGGCCCGATCATCGCCAGCCACATGGCCTCCTTCCGCCTCCACAGCACAGAACAGATCCCCATTCAGCCTCACCCCCCCCCAGAGAAGGCAATTACTATGGAAACGTGGAACCAGAGGTCAGTACAATCTCAAATCCGAATAACTAAAACTCCAAGGTTCTATTTAATTAATAGAATAATGTCCAACAGAAGTCCACTTAATAAGTCCACCATAATTTCTGCTGCATCAACCCTTCTTAAATAACTCAGGGAGATTGTTGGCCAAATCCTCCAGCGCTTTCTCAGGATTCTTATATGCGACCCAATTGTCCACTATCTTAATAAGCAAGTGTGAGGGGTACTGCATTTTAAAATGGATATCTGCAGCAATTAGTTTCTTCACAATAGGGTGATAAGCAGCACACTTTCGCCTTATCTCATAAGGCAGATCCTGAGATTCGAATTTTCACTCCCTCCCATAAGATCTCTTGAGCTTCTCTTGATTTATTTAAGACGTGCTGCTTCTCCACAAAACTAAGAAATCTTATTATCAAAGGCCTAGGGGAGCTCCCTGTGGAGGTCGGGGCCGCAAAGCTCAATGTGCTCTCTCTATCTGATGTGTAGCTCCCATTGGAGAAGAGCCCTCAATTTTATAGAGGAACTTTTGCATTAATCTGAATATTTTGCCCCTCTCTGCTTCTGGCAAGCTGATTATCAGGATATTATTCCTGCAGCTCCTTCCCTCCAAGTCTTCTGTTTTTAACTGTAACTTCTGTATCTGTTGCTTCAAAACCACCACTTCTGGATCCAGTTTCTCTCTCCACCTCTCCGTGGAAGCTATACGGGCCTCAGAATTGGCAACCCTCTGAGACAGATCTGTCATATCACCCCTCAGGGACTTAAATTCAATGGCAATCTCGCCCAACATTTCTTTGAAGGGCTGCAATTCCTGCAGAAAACAATCCTCTGTCAGAGGGACTGATGTAGTAGATTGTGTAGCCTTTTTATCCGCGGCACCACTTTGGGCCTTAGGCTTCTTCGGGTTCTTCTCTGGTGATGTAGGGTGAGTATGGCGAATTGCTGCAGATCGCATTTCTGCCTCCATCCCGCGACAATGGTAGCGATCACCACTTGAATATGATACTCACGTACAGCCTTTGCAGTCTACTATAAATGTAGATGCTCAGTACTTTAGAAACAGCTGAAAATAGGCTAAAACTGTAAAATATAAGCAGAAGCTCAGCACCACCGTTGATACTCAGAGCACTTGCATCACGTGACCCCCCCTTAGTGAAAAATTCCAATAAATGACTGCGTTACAAGAGTGCATTGCCCAGTTTCTATGCATGCTCGTAACTTTGCCAATGTTTTATATTTTCACTCCAGATTTTCAACATTGCCATTTGTTCACACCTCCTTATGAACAGTACAGCTGTCATTTTTCACATTCTTCCTGAAACATGTTTTCACACCTGTGGCGCAGAATAGTGCAGTTGCTTAAGGAAATCAGTTTTCAGGACAGATTAACAAAATCACAGTGCCACTGTTCATGAGGAGAGGTTCATAAATGCTCATGTTGAAAATCTGGTGAAAAAATTCCCAAAAATGATTGCATTACTGGTGTACATTGCACAGTTTCTATGAAAGTTCATGACTTCACCAATTTTTCATATTTTCATTCCAGATTTTCAACATTGCCATTTTTTCACTCCACCTCATGAACAGTACAGTTGTCATTTTTCACATCCTGCCAGAAATGTGTTTTCACACCTGTGGTGTTAAATGGCACAGTCGCTGTGCAAAACCACCTTTCGGGATTGAGTAACGAAATGACAGTGCCACTGTTCATGAGGTGGGGTCACAAAAATGCAATTTTGAATTTGGAGTGAAAATACCAACAACGGTCGAGGCATTAGGGCTTCCAACCATAACGCCTTACTCTGTAGAGACTGACAGGTGTCAGGGGTGTGACTTGGGCTCGTCGACCGTAATGCTCATGCCATCTTACCCCCACCCTGCAGCCAGTGACAGGCATCAAGGTGTGTCTTGGGGTCTTCGGACCCAACGTTCACCCCATTCTCCTATACCACACCCATCTCAGTGTGTTTCCTTATGGAATGGGGTGAGTATAAGGTCCAAAGACCCAAGGCATGGCAACACCTGTCAGTGTCTGGAAGGTAGGGTGAGGTGAAATGGTGTGAGCGTTATGGACGATCACCCAAATGCACACCCCCAATGCCTGTCAGTCTCTGCATGGTGGAGGAGGGGTTGGCATAAGTTCAATACTTAACTGACATTCCTATTGTGCATTTCTCTAACTCCTGCACTACCAATGCCAATGCCAGCAAGCCAACATTCAGCACTGACAAATGCTTGTTATATATAGGGACCACCTTGGCCTTCTTCCATTCAGAGATGGAATTACTCCTGATTGGTATGATTTATTAAACAAAATAGTAAGGGGAATTATTAATGTGTCTGCTGTTTCTTTTATGAATTTACTATTAATTACATTAGGTCCCGGGGATGATTTTTCTTTTAGTTCCTTCAAGACTTTATTAACTTCTTGCTCAGTAACAGCATTAAATCTGTCATTGATTGAAACTAATTGGACTGGAATTTACCCAGAAAATTCATACCTTTACTACTAATGTGCCGTGTGAAATTTCTTGCTTACCATATGTCTTTGTGCTGTCACTGTGCTCACTTCCTAATGTACACTGTACCTGATATAACAGAATCACTCCCTTCTGCAGCCACCACCTCCCCTCCCGAGAGACAGAAAGCTGCACAATGACAGATGACTATAGGACACCCAGGGTGCCTCTTTCACCTGTCTGCACTGCACACAGACAGCAGCAAAACTTTGGCTCTCCAATAAGCTTTTGCAGGATTACAGATGCATGAAATACAACACTGCTGACAAAAATTATGTCTCACAGCACTATCTTGTTCAACGCCGTGTGACCTCCCAGCTAAATTATGTTTTCACCATGTCTGTCTGTGTTTTGCAATTTCAAAGCTACAACATTCAGTGGGAAACAGCATGATGCCATATTAGGCTGAGCACAGATTTCCTGCAGCTGTGCAGCCCTGGTGGTCCTTCTGCGCCATGATGCATTTCTACTTGTACAGTGGCTCTCCTGGTCCTGCACATTAGCTGTATGAGAGAGAGACTGAGAGAAAAGACACAGGGATCTGCAGCTATGATCCTGGGCAAGCGGCTGTGTGGTGCTCTCTGAAATGCAAAACCCACTGCCTCCTCCATTGCCGTACCTAACTCTGTCTCTCTCTCTCTCTCTCTCTCTCCACTGACAGCTCAGTCATACTCTCTCCACTTGCATGTTGCAGCAGACCAAGCAGGGCATGGATGTGAGACAGCCTCTGGAGTGGTGGCCATCACAGAGAGAGAGAAAAACTATTGCCTCCTGGAATGCAGGGGAGAGATGTGAGACACAGACACAGGACAGCTGCTTTACCATGTGATATGAGCTGTGTCTCTCACTCGCTCGCTCTCCCTTACTGTGCCACTCACAGAGCAGGGCAGAAGTGCTTTGGGAATGGATGGCTGGACCATAGTCAGGTGCTATCTCTCTCTCTACCCGCCTCCCCCAGTCTCATTTGCTCACTTGATAGTGGTTTCCCAGCACTGCCTGATTGTCCTCTGTGCCTGTCTGTCACTCTCTCTGGCTTGCCGGTGACCTCTTCTGTGCATCCCCTCTCTGACTCCCCATGTTCACACATGGAGTCTGCAGACAGTTGCTTGGGGTGGTGGGTGGTGCAGGTGCTGCTTGGGGGCTCTGGGGACAATTCTCTCTCTCTCTCTCCCCCCCCCCACACACACTTAAATGTGATCTCTCTCTCTCTCTCTCTCTCTCTCTGTGTAAGTGTTCCCTACTGTGTTCCACTGTCACTCTCTCTGTCTTTGTGTCTGTTGGAGGGGGGAGTCACTGACAAACCCAGAGAAGTTCAACAATATGCAGCTCACACTTCCATGGCTGTCTTGACAAAAAGGCAGTGCACCCTAATGTCTCTCTCTGTCACTATCACTGTCTCTCTCTCTCTCTCTCTCTCTCTCTCTCTCTCTCTCTCTCTTGCTCTCCAAGAACAGACAAGACACCACATTGCATGCACTGAAACCAGAATGACAGCAGTTGCTGTGTGTGCCACAGACTGGCTTCTCTCACTTTCTCCACTGGCATGCTGTGCTTGCCCTGTCTGTGTGACTGTGTCTCTCTCTGGCAGGGGTGACCAGAGTCATACTGTGACTGATGCTGATCCTTTTCCCTTTCTGTTGCTATCATGCAGTTGTCACTCCATTGTACAACACACAGGAGGTTGGGGAACATAGACAGGAGGATTTGACTAGGTGAAGCACTCTCTGACTAACACATGATTTGTCATGGCTGCTGTGCTTTCCCTTCACTTTACGAAGTGAGGAACAAGTGCTGACAGTTACTGACTTGAGTCCCTCAGTGGAACCATGCATTAAAAAGGGAATTTAATGTATGGCCATGCAGAGGGACTCCTCCAATTGAATTGCATTCTGACATCTACCCATGTTATAAATAAATAAATATAAAACACAAGTACAGTGCCCTGTCCCTATTAAGTGATTTGTGTTTGGGGGTTCATAACAAATCAGTTGCCATAAATGAAGTTGTGCAAGATGATGGAGTGACACAACAAGTCAGACACACTGCAAATATTTTCTTAACAGTATGCCACCCAAGACCACACTGCACATAGCTCTCTACGCAAAGTGAAGTGGTCATACACTACTGGTGTAGAGTAAAAGTACGTACTTTTTTGGTTTAGACTCTTGATCTGCACCTGGCAAAGTTGTGAGGCGGTTCAGCAGGTGGGGTGGCTATCAGATATCACTCCAGTGAAAGTGCCACACTGCCATACTACCACACTACTGTGGACTCTGTAGTTGTGGCATTCAATGTGAACTGAGTAGTAAGAGCAGCAGAATGCCAAATCCAGCTATGGGTTCATTCTCCATTTGCATTGTTGTGTGTTTTGCAATGTTACATACATACATAGATACATAGATGTTGACTGCAGATAAGGACCTCTTGGCCCACCCAGTCTGTTCTATTTATCCTTACCTAGTACAGTATGTGATCTGATGCACAAACTGAGCTCCAGAGCACCCCCTTCCCTCCAGGATACCCTTGTTTCTGTCCCACTCCTTCTTGAATCCTGTGACCAATTTAGCCCCTACTACCTCCTGTGGTAGGCCATTCCAAGCATCCACCACCCTCTCCATGAAAAAATATTTTCTCTTGTTACCCCTGAGCCTTCCCCTTTCCAAATTTATACAGTGCCTCCTTGTATTGAAATATCTCTTACTTTGGAAGATGTGCTCTTCCTTACTCTGTTTGTACCAGTGAGGTATTTGTATGTGTCTATCATGTTCCCTATCTCCCTCCTTACCTCCAGGGAATACATACAGTATTTAACTCTTAATGTTTTTCACTTACTGTCACCTGTAGCAGTTTAGTAGATTGTATTATCTTATTGATTTCTGCTGGCTTGCACGCTGACATTTTCTGTAACCACAACAGTTTTCAAATCCCTCTACAGTAACATCAGAAGAGTGCTGCAGCAGTAGAAGATTCAATATGCTACAGGCAGTGCATGTTAAGAGTTTTTGTAAGTTCAAACATTTGCTTGCTGCTCCCACTGTCCTCACTGGGCTATGTATAGTCACAAAGGACTGTATGTAGCCCAGGCCCCAGGGGAGAAAAGTGGGACTAGCAAACACCTGTGATTGTAGCTTATTGGCATTGCTCTTAAATATTTACTGCGGGCTACTGTTCACAGTGCTGCATCCTTCTTCTGATGTTAGTTGTAGGGGGATTTGAAGAGTGTTGTGCTTGCATGAAATATCACCTTGCAAGCCAGCAGAATCAGTGTGATACAATTGCTGCACAGCTGCAGTAAACAGTAAAGTAAAACTAATGTCATTTGTTCCTTTCCTATCCTATCCTATCCTACCCTATCCCACCTCCTTATACTACCTCCCTCCCCCTAAATACTCCCGTTTACATTGCATTCCATCTTCCTCGACTATTAAGTTGGCACTCTGCTTTGTTTTAAACTCACCAGACTGCTACCTAAATGTTGCCTACGGATGTTTTACTGTTCCTCTCCCATAGTTCTATGTTCTATAGTTCTGCTGAATCAAATGTATTTCTACTGCCTGAACTGTATTACTATTACTATTTTCTAAGCACCTGCTGTTTATGTTTGATTGAACTGTCCTTGTTTCAAAATGTGTTGTTTCTGTTAACTCCCAGGTCATGCCTGAAAATAGTCATTGCTATGGCTAGTGCACCTTACCGGTAAACAAAAAGTAAATAAATAAAATAGGGCAGATTGGGAACAAGGGTGTGGGGCTCTCGTAGTGCTGCTGACTATTCTCCACTGGTCCTCCTTTTAAAGAATGTGTACAGTGAAGTGTGAGTGACCTTAGGTAGCAGATTTGCAGAATACACAATGTTTCTTTCCCCCTACATTTGTTAAGTAAAAAAAGCAAAATAAATACATAACTACAGTAACTAAATAATATAGTAAACTCTAGTGTCCGTTCATAGTACAGTGGAACCCTCTGATAATGGACATGTTTGTGCAAGCAGGTTTTATCTATTATAAGTGGTGTCCACTATATCCTGAAGTCTTAAAATGTAACTCTCCTCTACCACAGCTCACGCACAAAAGTAAAATCAGAACATGCCCCCTGCTCTGTCAACCAAGGGTATGGGGAACTGCTATTGGTAGCTAATTTGGAACTGAGCAGTAAACAAGACTGGAAAGATTTTGCTGTACAGCACCTGTGCTGACTGGGCTATCAGGGAGCTGAGCAGTAAATGTAATCAGATGACAGTTAGCAGGTAGTTTACAGCATGTAACAGTGGCACAAAGAAGCTCACAGTGTCCACTATACAAGGGCTGCAGAGTATGGTATAAATGTGATTTTTAACATTACAAATGGCAGATCCATCTATTATAAGTGAGCATCTGCTATAAGGGTGTTCGTTATAAGTGGGTTCCACTGTAGCTGCAAAATCAATCAACTTCCCACACCCATGGTGAAGTTGAAGAGTTTCCCTCTACTATCACAGGGGGAAGGGCAGGGCAGTGGCCAGTGTCACCAGTGTCAGTGTGGTTTCACCAAGCCGCATCAACAGGAATTCTATTGATCGACATTACATTGATGGCACAATGCCAACAGCTGGCATTCTGCCATCAGTGGAAACAAGTGTTTTTTGCAGGGGGCTTCACCCCCCCCACATCCCCATGCAGGAGGCTCTTCCCCATGCATCCCCCACACGATAGATTACCAACTCCAAGCTGGAGTTGTTTCTGGGAGGAGGCAAACTCCCTGGAGACAGCAGAGGCAGAAAATCCGTGGACCATCACAGAAATAGCCAGTTTTGTCGCTGTGATGGTCTTTGCTGTTTTTCTGTCACTGCAGCAATGGTATACATGTCATTGTGCAGTAGGTGAGGTCAGGTGGCTCACAACATTGACACTATGGGACCCTGCTTCATCTGATTGGCTTGCTCTCAGTTATTTACTGTCAAGCAGTGAATGAATGACTGATGATGGTGATTGTTACTGAGGATTATGAGATGTCATGTCATCTAAAAACCCTATCTTTCATAGTACAGTAGCTGCAAAGTCAACAACTGCCCACGCCTGTGGTGAAGTTGATGAGTTTGCCTCAACTATGATGGGGGGAGGGAGTAGTAGCGGGCACCCAGGCCGGGATCAGTGTCAATCTACAGCCAGTGGTTCTTCTACCTTGTGGTCATTTCAATCATTTCCCCTCATGCAGTATGTGAATCACTGAAGACTGTCATTGTCAATCAGTATGATGATGATAACCAGTTATGACTTTGTATGAGACAAGTTCATCAGGGTGAAGAAGATCATGTTATCAGCAGACAGTTATCTGACATTTCATTAGAAATTGGTTATGCCAAAGGTGCAGTACATAGGCTTAGGCTATTTAATGATGCATAGCTAGGGGTGTTCTGAATTATGCCATGTAGTAGACAGGCAGCTTTGGCAAACTAAGCGGAGACAGTATAGCACAGTGGTTAAGGCTCTGACCTGCAAATCTGGTGACATCTAGCAGACCAGACCTGGGTTTGAATCCCACAGCTTCCACTTGCATACTGTGTGACCCTGAGCAAGTCACTTAACCTCCTTGTGCTCCCAGGTCACTCTTGTAAAAAAGCTTTCAGCTTAGTGTGCTATACCTGGTTAAACAACTAAATAAAAAAACTGCTAGCAAGTTGGCATTTTTTGTGCAAGAGAAATCAAAGAAAAGTAGAAAAATATCACTAAGTGGGTACTGTCATGTAAAAATGTGATGTTGTTTGGTTGGGCAATTAAAAGACTCTGGGTAATCCCAATTCCCACATGTCCACTACACCAGAACTACCACAGATAAGGAAGGAGCATAACTGGAGGTACTTTTTACCGACATCACAGATAACCAAAATGCAACTGACTCCTGAACATCTCAAGTAGCAGTTTTGTTACTCACCAATTATTTCCTGCACTAAGTTAGTCAGTTCAATTTTCCCTTCAAAACAAATATCCATTTTTGCATTTACTGAAGGTATGCCTGGCTCCAACAGTAAAAAATGAATCAAGTGTTTTTGGTAAATGTTATGTACCATCACATCAGAAACAAACATTTAATAGCATCATGACCAGCCCATGTAAAAATAAATGTTGACCCCACATTTTCTGGTTAGTAAACGTAACAGATATTGCTTCTTGAATTGTTATTTGATTTTTTTTATGAGATTTGAACACTGAATATACTAGTAAATACCAAATATCATGATGCCAAGGCTGGTATGGTGGCTAACACAGATCAGCTCATTGTCTAGGAATATTGATAGATGGAATGGAAACAATAAAATAGAAGATAATATGATGGAGCTGACAACAAGATGACAATATGGAAATAGCATTTAGTTTTAACAGTATGATAAACATTATGATTACATTAAATCAAATACCTGTCTAGGAATGAAATATATAGTGTAGGGTGTCTGGCATAATACTTGTTATAAATAGGGGGATGTTGTAAATAAGGCAAGGCCCAGGCAGAGGCAGAGCTGGAGGCAGCATGGGCCCAGGAGGCACTGCCACATATAAAAGTTTGGTAAAGTTACATGAACGTATCACGCTAACACCACCCTCAGCCTATCATTGCCTTACTGTCGCAAAAATCCACAATAGAATACTACTATTATGAGTATATTTTGTTGCTGTGTAAAAGTAGCTGCACCTCAAAGTTTTTGTCACCAAGTCTGTTTCTTCTAGCTGTAAGGACCTGTCCACCAACACTTAACAATCTTTCTACAGGTGTATTAGATGGTAGTGCAGTATTGTAACACAGGAATATTTTCTTTAGGTATACCATCAAGATTGTGCTGTAATGTCACTGAAGTGAAAAGCGCTCTGACATAAATAGCATGAGAGAAAACAGCTACATGGAGTTAACAGTGTGGATGTTATAGCACTGTTCCTGTAGCAGTTTTCAGTCATGCTGACTACTTGAAGTTTTCTAATGTGTGCTGCTTACCCATATTGGCAGCATAGCATAGAGGTTACTATCACAGCCTCTGAATGGGCTTGCTACATCCAACAGACCTGGGTTTGATTCTGGGAGTTTCTTTTTTTTTTTTGGTGTGTTGCACCCACTGCCCTCCCCCGAATTGCATCCCCCAAAGTTAGAATAGTTAATTTCCCATCGCCCGAGTTACCACCCCCAAGTTGCATCCTCCCTGAGCTAGAATAGTTCATCTCCCCTTCCAGTTGTGTACCCCTCCCGAGTTAGAATAGTAAATTTCCCCCTCCCCAAGTAGCATGCCCCCTTTGAATTACAATAGTAAATCTTACCCCCAATTGGGTCCCACCCTGAGTCAGAATACTAAACGTCATCCCCACTTCCTGACTTTCTTCCCCCCCAGTTACACCCCCCAGTGTGTCATGGGGTGGGTTCACACTTTGTGTGTTTGCCGTGTGGTAACCTGTCACGGTTTTGGATTTCAACATTTTGCATGCACGATTATTGATCTTGTAGTGTCTACATTAGCTGACATATGAGTGACTCTTTTGTTCATTGTTGGAAATGATCGTAAAGTGTCAGTGGTTTTACTGGTATTTTTCAGTAAATTCTCCAGTTAATGAAGAACTCCACCATGGCGATGTTGCTGAGTACCTTCACATTTAAAGAAGTCATCATCATCATCATCCTCCTCATGGTTGTCTTCTGGTGATGAGCTGGCAAGAACAGTATCTTCCTGATGTGCCAGCAACAGCAATTCATTTTCAAGCATGTTTCTTGCTGCACATGCTTCTTCTTCATTAGCAATCCACCTAAGACAAAACTGTTGTAAAGTGATACTTGCTAGAATGAACTCCCTCTAATAAAAACTGGTACCAAAGCAAGTGTTGACAGATTTCAGAATTGTATCAAGAAGCAGCATTTCATTACATAATGCTGGTCTCATATCAAACAACTTCTTTCTCAAAGCCACCAATGTTTTAAGAAGATATCCCATGTAACATTTTGTTTCTACTAGCAGACTGAGTTTCCTAAATACTACATTACTTTGCAGTACTCTGCCAAGAAAGCAATGTCATTTGTTCTAAACTATTAGTGAGGCCAAGTTCATTGCAGATGTTATGCAGATCATCTTTATCTTTTTCGACAATGGATCTTATGCTCTGCAGAATTCCACCTCGTGTCATTGGGGAATCACAGGTTTGGTACAAATTTTGTCAGAGACAGTTTCACTTGCTTGTGAACTTCATTGTACTTTGTTCCAAAGAGCTGAGCATTTGGACATTGCGCTGCAGTAGACTTTCTTGTAGGCAGGATTGAATGTAGCAGATTTTATATCCTTAACTGCTATTAAGTTCAGGGTATGAGCTGCACAGCGATGATGAGAAGGAAGGTTGTAAGTCTCTTCCGTGTTTTTTTCCTCATCATCTAGAAACCCACATACATCAGCAAGATGTCATTAGAGCCCCGACTGTGTCCTCATCACGTTCTCTGACACAGTTGTTGCTTCCCCCTTGCTGCTGGTCATGGGCATCATCATCATCATCATCATCATTTTCATCATCCTGAATCACAGTGGTGGTGATGGGTGTGGAATTGTCAGAGCCAAACTCATGAAACGCATTTACAAAGTTTGATCCATTGTCTGTGACTGTTTTACAACCTTGTTCTGAATGCGATATTTCAAATGAACATGTTCAAGTTTTGATGAAAGAACATTGCATGTGTGCATTCCTTTAAGTCACATTCAGGCCAGTGCTGCTGATTTTCACTCATTGTTTTGTGTTCAATTCAATGAGCTGTCACGCCTAGTTAGCTTTTATTATGTGCTGTCCAAATGTCAGCAGTTGTACAGATGTGAGATACATTACTGAACTCAGAAATCAAGTTTGGCTTCAAGTTTTGGAACATTTTCTCTATCCTGTCTATCAGAGTTTTTTGTGTCATGACTTTTTTATTGAGCTGCAGACCAGTCTATAATTTAACAAATGAAAGCTGTTCAACCACATTAAATGACTGTAGATCTTCAACTACAAACTGAATAATAAGCTTGTTCATGTGAGATTGACTGGCAAGTGAAGTCTTTGTAGATTCAAATAATTGTTGCTGGAGAAGCCATTTTTTCATTTAAAAAATTTTTTGGAGATTGTGTCATCCTCGCTCTGTTTTTCCTGCTCCCAGAATGAAGTGCATGTGTATGCTGACCTCTTCTGCCTCTGCATCTTGTCCTTACATTGCCTTGAATGCTACAGACTGTACATCAGATCTTAAAGAAGCAGTGTCACATACATCAGTAGGATTATATTCATCATTTGTAATCATACAAAAGCAGTAAATAAAGCATTACATAAAGCAGTAGAATTTCTTAGTAATAGCAGTGTTTAATAATAGTGTAGAAAAATAAGAACTATTAATTTATTCAATTCTATATTGCCCCTTATTGAGTGACTTCTATAATACCATTATTTTCTTCTGTATTGCTGCTTTGCTCTTTTTTTTGTAAAAATAAAATGGGCTTTCCTTTACTTAAGATTTAATATGGATCTGACCATGACAACAGTATTATTAGCTGCCCGTTGCACACCTGTTGTTCTGTAAGGACAGAGATGAGTATCTGTGGTATGCCACTTCATTATAAAGGAAGGAACAGTGATTTTTCACAATGTTAAAACCAATTTTGCCTATGGATATCAACCTGGTAAGAATAATGTTACATGGAAAGTGCTTATATTAATACATCTGGAAAGAAAAAAAAGTGATGCATAGTACAAAATGGTGCCAGGAGTCAGACATTACTGGATACCTTCCAAAACTGTCTACTGGTACAGCTTGTTAAGGAACCTACCAGGCAGAACACAGTCCTTGATGTAGTGCTCACCAACTCAGAAATGGCAGATGCTGTGGGAGCAGGGGAGCCTCTAGAGAACAACAACCACAACTCTGTGTGGTTTGAATTGGTCCTTGGTGCCACCAACCTACAATCAAGAATGAAAGCACTTTACTTTTAAAGAGTGGACTTTGATATGTTAAAAAACCTGGTCAGGGATAAGTTAGTAGGGGTGGAGGACATAAGGGGGTTGAGGACAGACAAGGGGCAATAAAAGGAGCCACCCTCAAGGCATCGAAAGCAAGTATAAGAACAGTATAAAAAACAAACTGGTTTAGGAAACCACTATGATTCTCAGCTAGGGTCAGGGAAGCTGTTAGGACCAAAAAGAAAGCCTTCTATAAATAGAAGGAAAAGCAGGGGGAGGTAGAATGGGAGGATAATCTACATAAAAATAAGGAGGCAAAGAGGGTTATCATGGAGGCGAAAGCAAACATGGAGCTGTGTCTCATAGAAGGGATCAGTAACACAGAAAAACAGTATTTTAGATATGTCTGAGAAAAAAGGAAACAAGAGGGGCATCACATGGCTAGTTGAGGGGTGTATGGTGATAGAGGAGGATGAACAAAAGGTTGCCATCCTGAAGGACTACTTTTGCTCAGTATTCACTAAGGAGGACTGCAAGTCCATGCCAGAAAGCAGCCACTAACGGAGTCCCTGAAATAAGGCAGCTAATACTTACTAGCACAAGGGTCCTGAAAGGACTGGCAACTATTAATATAGATAAGGCCCCAGGACCAGATGAATTGCATCTGAGGATACTTAGGCAATTAGCAGCAGAACTGGCTGAACCACTGGCTGGGCTGTTCAACAGTTCACTGAGGACTGGGGAAGTTCTAAGGGATTGGAGAATGGCAGACCTTGTACTGCTTCATAAGGGGGAGATAATGAGCAACCAGGGAACTACAGGCCTGTCAGTCTGACCTCCATAGTGGGAAAGCAGCTGGAATCACTAATCAGAGGACCTCATAGACTACCTAGAGAGCAGCAGGCTCCAGGATAGTAAACAACATGGTTTTGTGGTGGGACGGTCTTGTAAGACTAACCTGATTTTTTTCTTTCACTGGGTGACCAAGGAAGTAGATAAGGGCCACGCTGTGGATCTGCTGTACTTTGACTTCAGCAAGACTTTTGATTACGAATTGCACAAAGGTTGGCTCAAAAAGATAGAAGATCTGGGTACAGCTACTGTATAACCATAAAGAACTAGGTGGGTAGTTGGCTAAAAGGGAGGCAGCAGAGGATGATGGTCAACGTGGTTAAATGAGAGGAAAGGGAGGTTATGAGTAGAGTTACACAGGAATCTGTCCTTGGTCAGGTCCTCTTTAACATGTTCATTAGTGACACTGGTGAGGGAATCCAAGGCAGGCTGTGTCTCTATGCAGATAACATAAAACTATGTGGGAGAGTGGATAGTGATGAGGGAATAAGGGATATGCAGAGGAACTTACAAAAACTAGAAGGGTAGTCAAAGGTCTGGTAGTTAAATTTTCAGTATCAAAAACAGTGCAAGGTAATGCATCTAGGGAAAAGGAACCCCAAGACAGAGTACTAGATGGGTGGAGTGAGAGTTAGCAGTGCAAAATAATAATGGGATCTAGGAGTTATCCTCAGTAATTCCCTTAACCAAATGAACCAGTGCAAGGAGACCTATAGCAAGGCTAACAGGATGCTGGAATATATTGGGAGGGGTATTGATAGTAGAAGAAAAGAGGTAATGCTTCTTCATATAAACATTCCTGGTGAGGCCTCACCCAGAGTACTGTGTCCAGTTATGGAGCCCTCACCTTAGAAAGGTCAGAGACAGGTTGGAAACAGTGCAGCACACAGTAACAAAATTGATTCAGGCCCAGAAGGATAGATCATATGAGGAGTGCCTCAAGGCAGTAAATATGTGTTCACTGGAAACTAGGAGGAAGAGGAGAGACCTTCAAGTTCCTTGAAGAAATTAACAAGGTAAACTGTGGGGGAATTATTTACCCTGAATACCAACTCGAGGTCATGTGGTCAGGAGTGTAAATTAACAGGAGGTAGGATTAGGAGGGACATGAGGAAGTACTTCTTTATGGAAAGGGTGGTGGAATCTTGGAACAGTCTTTCAGCCAAGGTGGTACAGTATGTGCAAACACAGTCAAGGAATTCAAGCAGGCATGGGCTAGAATGAAGGGAACAATGGTCACACAGGGCAACAAGACCAGGGAGGAGACTGGGCATAGGACGGGAAGGGTTAGTACCCTGGAGGGTTCCAGGGATTACAGGGAGTATGGGCAGGCTGGATGGACCTCTGGTCTTTTTCAGCCAGCATGATCCATATTTCTATGTTTCTATGAGTGAACCCTTACAGACCCAGAGAGAAAGCTGTGCTGCCAACATAGCAGTGTACCACAGGTGGACACTGTGGTCCAACCAGGTGATCGGTTTGATTTTGATGAATGGCAGATGGGTATGGACAAAAGACTGAAGGATGAACAGACTACTGCTCTAGATGTATAGAACCCCCAAAAAAACCCTTGCACACCAAGAGGGTGTCATGTATGGATACACTTACCCCCCTCCCCCACACAAGATCCTGAACTTCCATCAATACAGATTTCCATTGAGGTACACTTAATAAGCCTTAATAAGCACCTATTTACTCTGGAAAAACACACTTTTCATAAGTGCTATTCATTACTACATGGTGTATGAAGCTTGTAAGTTATAATATTCGACAGGGTGGGTGGTATTGGGAGATACCAGACCGCCCATGGGGCATAATGAGGTCTGATGCTGCAAATGGAGCAGGACCTTATAGCCCCTGGAACATCCAGTATATCCCAATATTGCTCATCCTGTTGGATATTGTTGTGATTAGAAAATGGGCCCCTTGTCCCATTTTTTGCATAAGTTAATTATTTAAAATAAAGAAAGGAGTGGAAATTATTTTACAGGCTTTCTTCACACAGTTGTCCCTTCCCTCTACTGGTATACGTGACAGTAGCGGGCACTGCACTGTTTTACAGGTTTATTTATCTACAGATGCCTCCCTCTCTTGCTTATTCAGCTGTCGTTGTCCTCATCCCCCCAAACACAGACACTGTACCTCCAGTTGCCTGTGCTGTTTTTTAAAGCCATTGGGCATGACAGTAACGAATTGAGATGCAGTAGGGAGAGCGCAACGTATAGCCAATAGCTGTTACCAGGTAACCTTCTCATTTATGTGGGTGGGGGATAAATGGTAACTCCAAGTTTAGCTGTCTCACATTTCCACTGCAGCTGTACTTTGGACTGGGGGCACCTGACCATGTAAGCATGGCACTGTGAGCTGATGCACTGCAGGGTAATGCTGAACAGAAAGTGGGCAGGTTACCAGCATCGTAGGGTAGAGTCAGGAACAGTACCCAACTGTTGAAGCACCGTGCAGTATGTGAGGGATCTCTAAGGTGACTGTGTTTTCTTTTTTTATATCCAAAATAAGGATAATCTTGTAGAAGAGTATGAGAGCTATGGGTAAGCTTGGCAAGAAAGTTAGAACGGCCATGTCAGGAAATGGTTAGTAGCTATATGCTGGCTAAGCGAGAGGAAAAAAAGATGCAAAGTTTGTTTTGAATTGGGAGATGGGTACAGGATATCCTATGGTAATTGAGCACTGCCAGCTGGGACTTATTTTTCAATGGGCATTGCCGAAAAATAAATGTATGCCTAGAAGTGGCTCTTAGCTAATCAGCATACAGTTAACACTGCAACTAGGTAATGGAGGAACAGTGACACCTCAAAGGGGAACATCATCGACCAGTATAAGTAAATACGCTCCATGCACAAACAGAACTTTCCAATTCACATTTTGTTTCCCATGAGAACTGCACAATGAATGCTGCCCCAAAAAAAAACCTGAACCAATCTGTATCTGTATGGTGGACAAATACTGCATGATCATCACATCGGCATCTGCAGATAAGAACAACATAGAATTCAAGCAGAAAAATCTTTAGAAATAGATATTTGGTAAATATGTATACTTTCGGCACAGTACTGACAGAAAATAAAACATGACAGCTAATGCGGAGTACTTAGAATAGAACTACAGTCACAAGCAGCAGTAAAAATAAAAACCTTTATTTGACCACTTCACTGACAAAAGCCCTAGCGAAACATACTAATAGTTTTCTGAGGAACTTGAACTGTAACACACTGCTGTCTCGATTTTGAAATGACAGCTGTCTCATGCCACACACCATGAATGCACTTGCTGGATTGATTGGCACCAGCGGAGGGAGGAGCATACAAGACATAATATTCAAATTAACCTCCTGTGCATACATTGCCTGCACACACTGTCCCTCCCAATTGGCAGTACAAATGGCGGTCTGGGCGAAGTTGTGTGCAGCTCAGTTAAACAAAATCCCTCCAGTAAAAGGAAGTATGCAGCATCCAGCAGCCGAAGAGCATCAGGCTGCCCAACAAAACCGCGCCATCAAACGAGCAAATTTAAAGATACATTGCTCAACAAACAGTGCTGCTTTAAAGCATTTGCAATGCATTTTCCTGGGGGTTTAAGGACACTTGGACTCCTGCCTTACTTGACCCCGGGGCGTGCTTTGCAAATGATTTAATGCACACCCTGTCATATATTTTTATTTACTTATTTCCTGAATTGTATTTTAAGATTAAATTATGCTTGGTTTGTGTAAACCTAGTGATGTGTGCATATAATGCCCACTGTTTCACTATATATGTTGGTCATGCTAGTCACATTTATGCTCACACAACTATAGTATGCATGCAGTTTGATTCAGGTACATATGAGAGGGTATACTCTATGAAGTGTAAAAAGCAATGATTTCACAATGATGCCTTACAGGCAGCTTATATTACTCTTTTTCTGGTGACAGTTAAAGAGAATGTGATGGTGAAGCAACTTGTGGATCACCTGGAGACTCATGACATCTATGTACCTCTCCAGTTGGGTTTTCAGCCACTTCAAAACACTAAGACTATACTCATCAGTGTGACTCATGATCTCCTCCTAGAGAGGGACTGAGGACTTTGTTCTATCTTGGTCCTCTTGGATTTCCCATCAGCATTTGACACAGCTAGCCTTGGGGCACTACAGAATTGCTTGAAGAACTATGTGGACCTCACCAGCAAAGCCTTCCACAGGTTTGAACCCTACAAAACCAAGAGAACACAGCATGTAGCCCTGGTTAATTTTATCTCTGGGGCCTCTGCGCCATCCTGTAGGGTTCCCCAAGGCTTGTGCCTTGCCACTGTATTGTTCTTTGTGTACATGTTGCCCATGAGGAAGATCATCAGGCAGTACTGTGTTGACTTTCATTATTATGCAGATGATACTCAGCTGCACATGTCCTGTTCTCCTGGTGGGGACTATGTGGCTTCAGTGATGGGATGATGTCTTGCCAAGATCAATGACTGGATGGCCTCCAACTGGCTATGTCTCAACACAGGACAGACAGAGATTGTGATGACTGAGCTGGGCCAATGTGGTTCAGTGGTGGTGGGAGGTCTGGTGGTCCTTCCTTCATTGGACAGTGGGCTGATCACCTCAGCCATCTTCATCGACCTTGCAAAAACCTTCAACCCTGTATCCCACCCCATATTGTTCTCTTGTCTTGTTGATTCAGGCCTCTCTGTTGCTGCCACCAACTGGTTCAGATCTTACCTCTCTGGCAGAACCCAGTCCGTTAGAGTTGCAAATGCTATCTCCTCTCCCCTTCCCTTAACTACTGGTGTCTCCCAGGGGTCAGTTCTTGGACCCATACTGTTCTCTATATTCCTAAATGACTTACCGCTCATCTGCTCTACTACCTCAATCCACATGTATGCAGATGACACTGTACTCTTCTCAGGCTCTGACCCTGAAGTGGTACAAACTAATCTCCAAGCCGACTTCAACAAAGTACAACAATGGAGCTCTCACCAGCTCTCCCTAAATGTAGAAAAAACTGTCACAATGACTTCTGGCACGCAACAATGCCTGTCCAGACTCCCATCCCTTCCCTATTTCCACACCCTGGATGGTCACAAACTCGAAGATGTCTCCTCATTCCGCTACTTGGGGGTATGGCTCGACTGCCATCTTTCCTTCTCAGACCACATTGAAGCTATTTCAAAAAAACTATGCCCCATGCTCAGTGCACTTTATAGGAACTGCAGTAGCCTCCCTCGCCCCGTCCTACGTGAACTGGTCCAGAAGGTGATACTCCCCTCCTTTGATTACTGTGACATTGTTTACAGTGCAGCCCCTAAGTCCACCCTATCTAAGCTGGACACACTTTTTAATGCCTTCTGCCTTTGCTCCCAATGCCTCATCCCTTACCCACCACTGTGACCTTTACCGTTCCCTGGCACTACCGTCCCTCGGAAACTGCCGCATTTCACACTGTGCTAAATATGTAGCTAATCTATGGCTTGGCACCATCCCTTCCTACCTCTCCTCCATGCTCTCAGCTGCCCTCTCCCCCACCCATTATCTTAGATCCTGTGACTACCGCCAACTATCAATCCCTAGGAGGAAGACTACTGCCAGGCAAACCGCTCTCTCACACCGGTTACCCAAGCTATGGAATGATCTCCAACCTCAAATTCGGCATTCCTCCTCTGCCCACTCTCTTTCAACCACCCTAGCTAACTTTCTTACCACTAATTGCTCCTGTACCTGACTCAGCCATGCGCCAATTGCTCCCTTCCCCACTGCCCAACCAGCGGCCTTAGCTTTGCTATAAATGCTGACATGTAGCCCCAACCTATGCACTTTTGTCCTGTGCCTTTTTGTCCTGCACCATCATGTGTTCTATGTCTCCTGTTGCTTATATCTGCATATTACTGTGTGCTAAATTTTCCCTTGTATTGCTGCTATGTGTCAAGTAATTGTTATATGCTCCATACAATATGCAATGTACTCCATGTGTTGTTGCGTGTTGTTTAATGCAGTTGTATCCATATGCTACTACTTTCCTCTGTTATTTGCTCAGTCGATAACCTGCGTGTTATCCAACCCCCTTGTACCCCCTCCCCCCAGGTCGCACCGGGAGACAAGCATCTTGTTGCTCAGTGTGCCTTTCCTGGTGAAACTATTTCAATACATAAATAAATTGGATGGCCACTCACTCATTGCTGTTGATGTAGTTAGGAATCTTTGGGTTATTTTGGATTACAAACTGACACTGGAACTACAGATGTTGGCAGGGGCCTGATCGGGCTTTTATCATCTCCAAAACATCACTAGTATCAAACTGCATTTGGCTTCTGCTAATTTGGTGACAATCGTTCATGCTTTCCTCACTTCTAGACTGGACTACTGTAAATGCTCTCTACTTAGGATTATGTGTAAGTTTGATGCAATGCCTGTAGCTGTCCCAGCATGCTGCAGCCTGGCTGGTGGCAGGTTATTTTCAGTATGACCACATCACGCTGCTGCTGTGTACGCTGTACTGGCTGTCTATGCAGTGGTGTATCACCTTCAAGATACGCTTGTTAAGCCAGCCCAGTGACTTGGAGGGCTGATGCACTGTATGCCTCACCTCCTGCCATTCCAGAGACCTAAGCTCAGGAATGAGCTTGGGTTGCTGCAGGTTGGCCAAGGAGGAGAGGATTGAGTGTCTGTTGGACAACTCTTCTCTCCTGGAGTGAGGAGACATACCATCTCAGTCTTTAGCTGCCATCTGGTGGAGTCTGGGTGACAGTGCTGGAATTACAAGAGGCATAGAAAAGGAGGAGCCACAGTTCCATAGCATGTGTGTGACTCCATGCAATCATGCTTATGTGACACTGTGGCTGGGAACTCTGAGAAAAAATGGAAAAGGGTTGGGGCCAGTTTGTGAAACCCTGCACGCCTACCCCATCCCTGCATTGCCACCTGGACCACTGACCGCAGTTCTAGATGAGAGATAGTAGGTGGGGGAAGGGCAGCCTACCCCTCGTGGTCCCACCACAGGGGCAATCCATGGGGGAAACACAGGCAAGTTGAGTCTGGGAGAGGTAGATGTCAGGCAGAGGATGCAGGGAGAGGGCTGAGTAGCCCACCTGCATCAACCAAGGGAGATAAAAATATTTGTGGCAAAAAAAAGGTATGCTTGTTAACATACAAGGCCCTACACCATTTGGGACCAGACTACATGAAAGATCTCCTGGTTCCTTATCTCCCGATTCAACCCCTCTGCTCTACAGATGCAGGTTTGCTCCTTGTCCTCTCTTCCCACCTGAAACTATCAGGAGAAAGATGTGTTGGAGTTGCAACAAAAAGAAATAAAGCCTTAAAAAATGGAGTGTAATGAGTACCAATGCCCATAGTCTAGATAAAAAGCTCCCTGAAAGGGTGGCCTTGATGGAAGAGGGATGTCTGGATATTGTGGCAGTCACAGAAACATGGTACACAGACAACCATGACTGGGATGTTAACATACTAGGGTACACAATCTACAGGAGGGACAGGGAGGGAAGAAGAGGAGGAGGAGGAGGAGGAGGAGTAGCTCTCAATGTAATGGAAGGGATGAAAGCAACAGAACCAAAGGGTAAACAGGGAGGAGAGGAGGCAATATGGATCACCCTGGAGACTAGAAATGGCACCACAGTCCGCACAGGGGTTGTATACAGAACCCTGTCTCAGGGGGAGGAAATGGACAAGGAAATGATAGAAGACATCCTTGGGATGGCAGAGAAAGGGGAGATATAGTTGATGGGGGACCTGAATATGCCAGATGTTAACTGGAGCACCTTTGCTGTAGTCACATCCAAGAGCAGGGCCATTCTCGATGCCCTACAGGGGGCATGCCTCAGACAGCTAGTTTTGGAATCCACTTGGGAGGGAGCAGTCTTAGACCAGGTACTCTCAAATGGGGATGGAGAGAAGATCTCCGATCTTGAAGTGGGTAGCTATCTGGGAACAAGTGACCACCAAACATTGTGGTTTCTGATAAACTTAGCTGCAGAGTCAAGCCATACAAAGTGAAGGTACTGAACTTCAGGAGGCCTGATTTTGTCAAAATGGGGGAGTGCCTCAGAAAAGCACTAGCAAACAGGCAAGAAGGTGGGATGGAGCAACAATGGGGAACATCAAAACCGCCATCACAGAGGCAACAAGCCTTTGTGTGAAGCAAATAAACAAATCAAAATGAAAGAAAAAACAACTATGGATTCTCAAAAGAAGTGGCAGAGAAGGCAAGGGAGAAAAAGATAGCATTCAGGAAGTATAAGGAAACACGGAAGAAGCAGGACAGAGAACTGTACCAGTTGAAGCAGAAGGAAGCGAGGAAAGAAGTCAGAATAGCAAAGGCCAAAACCGAGGAAAAAATAGCTAACTTGGTTAAGAAGGGGATAAAACCTTTTACAGGTACATTGGGGAGCAAAGAAAGACTAAGGCAGGAATACTGAGGATGAATAAAGAGGAAGGTGGTTGGGCAGAAAGTGACAGTGAAAAAGCAGGGATACTGAATGAATACTTCTGCTCAGTATTCACAATGGAAAAGCAGGGGTAGATACCTAATCCAGTCAATAGAAGCACTCTGGATAGGGGAGCTGATATTAGTCCTTTCACAGAAGAAAGGGTTCTGAAAGAACTCTTAAAACTGAAGGTGGATAAGCAATGGGGCCGGATGGGATTCACCCCAGAATTCTAAAAGAACTAAGGGAAGAACTAGTAACACCACTGACTACCCTTTTTAATAAATCATGGGAGGATGGTGTGGTACCTGAAGACTGGAGGAGGGTGGATGTGATTTCCCTTCACAAAAGTGGGAGCAATACCGAGGCAGGAAACTACAGACCTGTCAGTGTGACCCCAGTGGTAGAGAAAATGATGGAATCACTTCCGAAGGAAATAATTGTTGAGTACCTAGAGGTCAGTGTGGCACAGGACCCAAGGCATCATGGATTCACAGCAGGAAGGTCATGCCAGACAAATCTATTGATTTATTTGACAGGGTGACCAAAGTAGTAGACCAGGGAGGGGCTGTGGACATGGCTTACCTAGACTTTAGCAAGGCATTTGACACAGTGCCGCACAAAAGATTAATAAACAAATTAGCCAGCCTGGGAGTGGGTCCCAGGGTGGTAGCCTGGGTAAAACACTGGATGAACAACATGACACAGAGGGTAACAGTAAATGGAGTCCACAGTGAAGAAAGGGGGGTTACTAGTGGGGTACCGTAGGGTTCAGTACTGGAGCCGGTCCTTTTTAATGTCTTTATAAGTGACATTGCAGAGGGACCAGAAGGGAAAGTATGTCTCTTTGCAGATGACACAAAGATCTTCAACAGGGTTGATATGCAAGGTGGGATGGAAAGGATGAACAGGGACTTGGCAAGGCTGGATGAATGGTCAAATGTATGGCAGCTTAGATTCAATGCAAAGAAGTGTAAAGTAATGCACCTGGGAAACAAAAACCCAGGGGAAGAGTACGCAGTGGGGGATGGGATACTGACAACAACCAAATGGAAAGGAACCTGGGGGTAGTCATATCAGATGACTTAAAGGTGGGCCAGCAATGTGAGAAGGCAGTAAGGAGGGCTGGGGGGATACTGGGATGCATAGGGAGAGGCATCACCAGTAGAAAACAAGAAGTTGTTTGTTCTCTGCACAGACAGTTGGTAAGACCACATCTGGAGTACTGTGTACAGTTCTGGAGACCCCATATCCACAAAGACATAGACAGGGTGGAGGCTGTCCAGAGGAGGGCAACCAAAATGGTGCAGGGTCTGCACCAGAAGACATATGAAGAAAGACTAAAGGAGCTTAAGATGTATAGCCTCGAGGAAAGGAGGGAGAGGGGGGACATGATAGAAACTTTCAAATGCCTCAAGGTAATCAACAAAGTCCAAGATGGTAGCATCTTTTCAGAAAAAGAGATATGCAAGAACAAGGGGGCACAATTTGAAGATAGAGGGAGGATGGCTCAGAGGTAATATGAGGAAGTATTTCTTCTCAGAGAGGGTTGTAGTTGCATGGAATGCCCTTGCTGAGGAGGTTGTAGAGTCAAAAACTGTGGGGGAATTCAAGAATGCATGGGACAGACATAAGGCAATTCTAGTGGGGAGTAGGAGGAAATAAGCTGTTGGTTAACTAGGATCTACAGCTTATCTGTTAGGTAGGGAAATGGGCAGACTAGGTGGGCCAAGTGGTCCTTATCTGCCATCAAATTCCACGTTTCTATGTTTCAGTGTTGTGTAACTCGCTTCCTGGGAGCATTTGTGGGCCCCACACAGTGGAGGCCTTTAAAGCCTCTCTGAAAAAAATAATTTATTCAAATAAGCATTCCCCAGCTAGTTAGTTTTAAGTAATCTGTATTTAATCATTTTATCTACTGGTTATATTTTATTTCTGGCATTGTGTTTTGTTCATGTCCTACTTTTTTATTTATATTGTATGTACAGTGCCCTGAACTCTTGGGAAGGGGTGCTTCACAAATAAAAATTGCCTTGCCTTATATGACATGTGAGTGTGGGGTGTGGGTTGTGGTGTGTGTGTGGGGGTGCAAAGACCCACTCATTTTGGCCATGTGTAGTGAATAGGACATAAATTCTGAAGATACATATTATAGATACAATACATAGATACAAAGATTCTGACAGCAAATAAAGACTCATTTGGCCAGTCTGTTACTTTTCTGCCTAACTCTGTGAACGATCAGACATAAGACCAGAGTTCCTGGATCTCTTGTCTATCCAGAGTCCCAGTGCTCATTGCCTGCTGTTCATCCTCCCACAGGTCTTGCTACCCCCATTTGTCTTTCCTGTCTACTGTATGTTTGAAATTCGTCACTAGTTTGCCTTGTACCACCAGATTTTGTAGATTTTTCAGTTATCCACCACGCTGTCCATAAAAAGTACTTTCTAACATCCCTTTTCTGTCTCCCCCCACACAGTTACTTCCACCCAAGTTCCTTGGTTACTATGTCTTCATTCCTCATGAATAGATCTCTGCAGTCTACCTTGTCAATACCCCTCAAGAACTTGTAGATCACATTCATGTCCCCCCTCTCCCTTCTAGTCTTGAGAGAATACATGTTCAGGTTTTCCAGCCTCACCTACATCCTCTCCTGCTGCTCCTGTCTCATTTCCATAGCCTTCCTCTAAACACTCCACAAAAGAGCCCCGTCCTTCCTGAAGTGGGGACTCTAGAACTGGGCACAGTACTCCAGGTGCAATCTCACCATGAACCTATAGAGGGGAAGTATGTCTTTCATTTTGCTTGTACATGCCTTACCTATACACCTCAGTGTCCTGCTCACTCTCCCATATGCCTTGTTGCATTGGACTGAGGACTTAAAGAGCTACTGACACTTTTTACATTTTTACATTTTAGTTTAACAATTTTTATTATTTGATAAGACACACACATCTCAGGATGATATGTCAGAACCAAGCCAGACTGCATCCATTAGAGAGGGCAGGATAACATAGATAGACAAAACCTTACAATACATTACACACAGATGTCCGTTGTTATTTACCTTAGGAATACGTAACAGGACATAACAGTCACATGATAAGACATACTTAATGAAGGATCAGCCTGAGTCCTCTGCACCTCAAGGGCTTACAGTACTTGATACAATTAATAACAAACATAACCAGGGTAAGGTAAATAATCCTGCCGGGTCAAATCCATAGCAAGTATTGAGCATGTGTGTGCCTGAGTAGGATCATGCAACCTTATCAACTATATACAAATAGGCAATCTTCACTAGATAGAGGGCAGTATAAGGGGACAGCCTGGGATCAAGAGAGGAAGGGGGCACTACTTCCACGAAAAGTTAGCAACCTAAACCAGGAGTACTAGCAAGCTATGGGATTGTTCAAATGGGGACATTGTGACAAAATTTAGATTGCAGGAAGGGTTGCCAGCATTTCTCAAATTGGGCTATAGAGCCAGCCGCTAAGCTGGAGATCCTTTCAAATATAGCCCCCTGGGCTAATGCCAGTAAAAAGTCTTGAAAGGATGGTGTCGCTGAGGATTTCCATTTTAGTAAGATGAGGCTTTGGCTACCACCCTTACTGCAGTGACCCATTGGGCCCCAGGGTTGCATTTGAGTACATTCGGCTGTGCACATCCAAGAAGCAAAAGGGGTGGGTCTGGATTAATGTCTGGGAAAATTTGCTGGCACATGCTCCTAACTGATGTCCAAAAGGGATGCAGGTTAGGGCAGTCCCAGAGAACATGAAACAAATGTACCCCATCCTTGCCACATCTCCAACATATATCCTCTGACAGAAGACCCATCTTCTGGAGTTTAGTTGGATCCCTACAGTACCTGTGACTGGTCTTATTCATTATAAGACAGGTGCGCCCATCCCGACAGGCCTTATGTGCTCTGATCCAGCTGTGCTGCCACTGCCAGTCAGAGATTGAGACTTGGAGGTCCCTTTCCCATTGCGCTTTGGCCCACTGAGTAGGGTCTACAGTGGCATCCCTAAGTGACGAATAGATCATACTGGCCCTGCCCTTACTTTTCTTCCCCCAGACAGCTAACGGGTGAGGTAGATGCTGCCCCCCTCCATCTCGTGGAGCATTAGGCAAATGAAGAATAGCATCCCTAATCTGCAGATATCTCCAGAAGTGAGACTGGGGTAGGCCAAATCTTTCTTTCAGTGATTCAAAAGTATCTAATGTGACAGTGTTGGGGAGCAACAGATCCTGGATCTTAGAAATGCCTTTGGCCTCCCAGTATTTCCAGTGTATTGGGGACCTCCCTATCTGTAGAGCTGGATTATTCCACTGAGGCATATGTCTCCACGGGGTTGGGTCCTATCCTAAAACTGAGAAAGCTTCTTTCCAATACAGAATAGAGACCTGCATTGGAGGGGAGAGAACATGGGATAGCTTCTTCTTACTATAGAGCACCACCACCGGTGAAGGAGCCTGGGCCAATAATGCCTCTAAGGGGAACCAAGTTGGAGAGGTCAGAACAATCCTAGCAAACCATCTGATAGTTTGAGAGGTAATGAAGGACATATGGTATCTCTGAAACCAGGGAAGGCCCCATCCACCTTTACTCCAGTGTTGGTGGAGTTTGAGTTTACTGAACCGGGGCAGGGCCCCTTCCCATAAGAAGTTACCCACTAATGCGTCAAGTTTCTGAAACCATTTTTGGGGGATAGCCATGGCTAGGTGAGCTAATAAATATAATATCCTGGGGGCAGCCATCATTTTGATGGAGTCGATCTTACCAGCCAGCGACAGTCTTAAAGCCTTCCACCTACCCATGTCCTGTTCAAGGGAATCTAGTAAAGCCACAAAATTAGCAGAGAGCATTTTCCCTATATTGGGATGAAGGATAATACCCTGATATTTTATGCCATTAGAGGACCAGTGAAGGCCTCTGTTTATGAAGTCATTCCCAGGAGTCTTAGAGTTCAGCGGAAGCACCTCAGTTTTGGAGTGATTGATCTTAAGCCCTGACACCTCGGCAAAGGTAGCCAAAATCTCAAGGATCCTGTCAATCATCTCAGAAGAGGACTCCGTGGTGATAAGCAAGTCATCCGCATATAAAAACGTTTTGAAGGTGTTATTGCCCACTCTTAGCCCGAGGATATTAGATGATTCTCTAAGAGCAATGGCCAGTGGCTCTATGGCCAGGACAAAAAGAAGAGGAGAAAGGGGGCACTCCTGCCTGGTTCTGTTTTGTAAGGGAAAGGACGGACACATAACCCCATTTGTTAAGACAGAGCCCATAGGGGAGGAATATAACAGTTTTACCCAGGCGATAAAACCAGGCCCGAAACCCATTTAGAGAGAGTGAGGAACAAAAAGGGCCACTGAACAGAGTCAAATGCCTTTTCAAAATCGATTGCTAAGGCTACTGTGGGCTTGCTAGACAGTGTGGCGTGGTGCAAAAGTGACAGCAGCTTTCTATGATGATCCGACCCTAGTTGCCGTTGAATAAAGCCCACTTGGGCAGGGTGGGTCAGGTCAACCATGAGGTGTTCTAGCCTACTAGCAAGAAGCCTGACCAGAATTTTAGCATCTGCATTAATGAGGGAAATGGGATGATAGCTACCTGGCAGAAGAGGATCCTTCCCCTTTTTCGGTAGCACTGTAATAGTAGCCTCCCTCAGGGATGGGGGGAGAAGACCAACCTGTAGTGAATGTCGGAACATCCTAATCAAGTATGGGGCCAGATTAGTTCCTTTTATTTTGTAAATATCAATGGGGAGGCCATCCTTTCCTGGGGCTTTTCGAGAATTTAGGGATGCAATGGCCTTATCCACCTCCGCCACAGTGATAGGCGACTCCAATAGTTTTGTATCAGAAACCGTTAGGCGAGGAATAGGAAGTCCCCAAAAATTTTTGAATACTTAAGGGGTCGGGAGGGTGAGAAGCTGAGTACAATGCCTCATAGAACTGGGCCATGATCTTGTTTATCCCTTTATGAGAGTGAGTTGAGACCCCATGCATATCTTTCAGCGCATGGATGGTACGGGATGCCTGATGTTGCTTAAGTCAATAAGCCAGATGTTTACTAGCTTTTCCCCCCTTCCCAGTAAGAATGACGCAGTTGTCTGAGATTTAACTCCGCTTGTCGGGTCAGGTGGGCATTTAAAGAAATCCTGGTATTCATCAACTGAGCTAATAAGGGCTGAGATGGGACTGAAGACTTATACTGGGCTTTCAGAGAGGCTAACTGCTTTTCTAGAGCCCTTTGGTCAGCGGGGCTGCCTCCATCTAGCAGAGGCATATGCAGTAATTTTATCACGAATGGTGGCCTTAAAGGCCTCCCAAAGCGTTGAATCATTCACTTCCCCATTATCATTGATTTCCCAATGCTCTTGCACCACAGGCCCCAGCCAGCGAGAAAAATCAGCATCCTCAAGTAACAGGGGATCCAACTGCCATGTGGGAGTAGGGGTGGTGTCGGAGCCCAATTTGATCCCTAGCTCTATAGGAGCATGGTCCGAGACATAAATGGAGTGCATATCAGTTCTGGTTACCTTCTCATAAAGGCTAGATGACAGAAGCCAGAAATCAATTCTGCTAGATGAGCCATGAGCCTGAGAATAGCAGGAGTAATCATAGACACCTGGGTGCATAGTTTTCCAGGTATCCAGCAAAGTATACTCTGACATTAATGTCTGGACCGCTTTGAGTGCTTGTCTATGGGGTTCAGGGGTTTTGTTACTTCTATCCATAGAGAAATCTAGAACTAAATTAAAGTCTCCACCCACAACTACCAGAGTGTTGGCTACATTAAAATCAGTAAGGGCCTGGTTGAAAGTAAAGAAGAACTGAGGGCAATCCAGATTGGGGCGTAAAGATTAGCTAGAATCAAGGAACCCTCTGGGGTCTCTAACTCTGCCAAGGTCCATCTTCCCTCCTTGTCCTGTTTGTGTCGCTTCACTTTCCACACCAAGTTCTTGTGAAGTAAAATAGAAACTCCCCTTTTATGGGCCTTTGCTGCACTATGAAGCTCCGTGGCAACCCATTCCCGCTTGAGCTTCTTGGCCTCACATGGGGACAGCTTTGTCTCCTGGAGAAACACCACCATAGGTTGTAGTTTCTTTAAGTGGAGCAATACTTTTTTACAGTTAATTGGTGAGTTGAGCCCCCTCAAGTTCCAAGAGACAAGTCTAGTGCCCATATGACCAGTAAGTTACCATGGCTGAAAGGAGACATATGAGGAAGCCCCACCCAGGTGCACTGTGCCCAATAAACCCAGACTCCCTATCTAATCCCATAATATCATGTATGACTGTAGATTTCAGATTGCCATAATAGAGCACAGAACAACATTGTACAACAGTATATCTAAGGGCAAAAATTGCCCCTAACAGGTAGAAATACAAACTACTTCTAAGCACCCAAAGAACAACCATACTCTGAACCCACCCCCACCCGCTACCCAAACCCAAAAACAGTTCCATTCCAGACCAGCAACTGCTGAATGTACCGACCAGCCAGAGGCCCAGATACCAGCAGAGGTTGCTGGGGGTAGTGTAGCCACAGACTACACTAGATAAAGAGGACTCTCCAAATCCGATATCACCCACTCCCAACCCCCCATCATCAAGTGAGTCCTTCTACCCATATTGTCACTGCAGGGGAGAGAGAGAGAAAAAATAAATAAAAAAAAAACACCACAGATGACCCCAGCATCCCACACATGGGGCTAGGCAGCAAGATAGTCAGTATTTGCATCCTTTAGTCCACACATAAATCCGTATAATCCAGATATGGAGGAGTGTGTTCAAGCGGTCCTAGTGAAACCCCTCGAGTCCTTGATCCGAAGGGACCGATGTTTTAGCAGTTACTGAGTATATTCCCCCATGTCCAAACTCGGTTAGCCCCCACAGAGGGGAAAGGGGGACAAGGGGAAATGCCTTGGTAATGACCCTTAAACAGAAGGGAGCACCACGGGGAGCATATACCATATATACGAGCATATACGGGGAGTATATTATCTTTTTATGTTATTGTACGACTGCTTATGTTATTCTTGTCTATGTAAAAATACTTGTACTCTTATTTATATGACCACTCAGGTCCATCTTGTAAATGAGCTTCGCTCAATGATATTCGCCTGACTAAATAAAGATTTGATTGATTGATTGATTGATTGATACCTGCCCAAATAGAGGGCAGCAGCAAAGTATACTGGGGGAACATCAGCCCATGGCCACCTTGACTGGGACCGAATCCTCTGTTGGTCTTAACTCATGCCAGTTACTTAAATTGTGAGAAGCATCCCCAGAGGAGTCTTGAACCTCTGACCTTGTAGTGTTTCTGGCACCTTTAGACCCAGTATCCCTAGAAGGAGAAGATTGGGGGGGCGAAGGGGGAATAGCCAGCGAGCCTTCAGTTGGCAGATCCATCAACGCCTGGTGTTTATTGTTGCTCATGTCTGTCTGGAAAGAGTCCTGTGATGCAGATTAATCTGAGCTTCCACTGTGGCTCCCTGACCGGAGATGAGGGGTTTTATCGACATGTAGCCCCTCCAGCCTTTGTCGTCTCCTATTTCTTCATTTACTGTTGCCACCCGAGGGTTTTGGTGGAGATGGATGGTTAGGAGTGCTCTGGGTCATAAGGAAGCTCTGAATATTGTGGTCAGAGTCCTGCGGTGTTACCTCCATCGGCGTAGACCTGTTAGGGAAAGCCTGTGTGCCAGAAGGCTCTCGTAGACAGCCCCAGGACAGTTTAGGGGCTTGCTCCAAAAGAAAATTCTCGGTAGCAGTGGGGTAATCAAAAATTCTGGGAACCCCATTATAGATAATCCTGAGTGAAGCTGGGTATCTCAAGAAATACTCTAGTCCCAGTTCTGCACAAGCTCTATGGGCAGCTGTAAAGGCCCGACGCCTGTTGATGACCTCTTGAGAGTAGTCTGCAAATATTTGTATTTTGTGCCCTTTCCATTGCAAGTCCTTTTTAGTACGTGCCAGCCTAGTAATCATCTCCCGGTCTTGAAATCGGAGGAAGCATGCCAGAATTGTGCATGGGTGAGCCCCAGCTTCGGGGCGAGGCGCCAGAGTTCTGTGGGCCCTGTCGATTTCAATTGGGGCCTTACCTGGCCAGTCCAGCAAGCTGGGCAATTCTTTTTGCAAGAAGCTAATTGTGTCAGTACCCTCACACCCCTCTGGGAAGCCCACTAGCTGCAAATTGTTCCAGCGGCTCCGATTCTCCAAGTCCTCCACCCTGCCCCATAGTACATGGATGAGACACTCTTGTTCTTGGAGCCGGGCGCTCGCTTTGTGCCATCCATTCTCTGCTTCCGTCAATCTATGCTCGGTAATGCACGCCCGTTGGGCCAAATAAATAATGCCCTCAGAGTTTTGTTTAGCTGCCACATCAAGTTTGTCCATATGCTGTAAAATCTCTGAAAACATTTGCTGAATTTTGGGCATATTGCCTTGCTGCTGTTTGAGATCCGAGACCGACTTCATCCTGTCGAACAGTAGGCCCTGCTTCCTGAACACCGCACTACAAAGGATAGTAACCACAAACAAATTGGCTAAGGGCGAAAAACACCAGTTCTCACCATGCATAGGCTGCCCAGGTGTAAATACAAGTTAGTCGCGCCATTTTAGGTAGAAGAACTGCGGATAACAGGCGGATTTTTTGGGGGTTAGGCAGGAGCTCAGAGCTCAAGCGTCCATTTGGCTCAGGTGGTAGCCACGCCTCCTACATTTTGACATTTTATATATTTCTCCCCATAATTTATTACTAAGAAAATGTATATGAATACTGTATATGATCTTTATCCCTTAGAGTTCATTTTGAGTTCATCTGCCTCTGTAACTTACTCCCTACTTCAAGGCCTAATCCTCTGTTGTGACATCACAGTCTATTGCCATGGGAGTAACTGTGAGGTTACAAGCAGTGCTCTATGACTTCAAGCAGGGAGAAAGCAGCAGGAATAGATGAACTCTTCAGGAGCAAAGATCCTGTTTTCATGTAAATAACCTAAGTAAAAAATAATGGGGAGAAGTATATAGAACTAATGGAAATTACAAGCTGGATTGTGTCTAAATATTGTGTTTTGTTAAAGTTCTCCTGAACCTGTCACCAGCTCTTTAAGGTCATTCTGATAATGACGCCCTGGTCCTTTTCTTCAGAAGTCTCAGCCACTTTCACACCCCCCGCCTATCCAATAGTCTGTTCTAGCAGTTTTCTTACCAGTATGCACAAACTTACATTTCTTGGGATTGAGTTTAAATTGCTGCCACACATTAGACCACATCTCAGTTTTTCTAGACTCCTTGTCATGTCCCTTATTCCTTCTCTGTTTCCACCCCCCCTCACCACAGATCTTGTTGTTTCAGCAAAGAAACAAATCTCACTCTGTGCACTCTGCTATATCACAAGTGAAGATGCTGAGCAACCAGTCCCAGTACTTGTCCCTGTGGGGACCACACTGTTAACCCACCATGATCTTGACAATTCCCAGCTAACTGCCATCCAGTGAGTCATGCCTCCCTACAACTAGATCTCTATCCATTTGGTGAATTTGTTCCCCATCTTGAGCTGTTCCAATTTTTCAACCAGCTTTCTGTGCATTTCAAAGTGGAAGGCCTTGCTGAAGAGCAAATATAGCACATCAACTGCTTGTCCTTCATCTACTGCCTATGAAACCCTATCAAAAAGTTGATTAAGTTAGTTCTAGTACAGCCTGCCTGCCATGAATCCACACTTCCTCTTGTTCTGTAATCTGTTAGCCCCCAGGTACTCCACCAGATATTACTTTATGAAGGTGTTATATACTGTCGAGGTCAGGCTTTCTGGTCTTTAGTTTCCCTAGGTCCATCTCTTATGGAGTAATCTTATCACCACATTAGCTACCTTTCAATCCACTGGCATGATCCCTGCTTCCAGGGAGCAGTTAAACAGATTAGGCAGTGGTGCCATCAGTGTCAGACTCACCCCTGACAACACCATAAGGTGCATGCCATCAGGTCTCAGTGACTTATTTACCTTCAGGGTCCTGAGTCCCTTGAGAACTCTTTCCTTTTCTACCATTTATACCCCTACTTCCCTGAGCTCCATGGGCCCTGATCTCATAATCTAGGAGAAGCCAGCTTTCTTTCGCTGTAAATAATGAAGATATTAATTCTGGATATTTGACATTTGGCTGTCATCCTCCAGCTATCTGTGCTAGCTGTTCAGCCTGAGATTCCCTACTTTCATTTTCCTCTTTTCCATAATATAATGAATGAAGGCTTTCTCTTCCTTCCTGGCCCCTTCCACAGTTCTTAGCTCTGTATCTGCCTTTGTCTTCATGATTCTCCTAATGGACTTGGCCTCCTTTAGCTTTTCTAAGTATTCTCCCCTATTGCTTTCGATCTGCTTTCCCTTGTACTACTGGAGTGCTTCCATCTTGTATCTAACCATCTCATCTACTTTCTTTGGTAAACCACATGGGTTTTCTGTACAGTACTTCATATTCTTGCTCTCCTGAGTAATGCATGTCAGTTGCTTCAGCTATTGTCCTCTTGATAATATAACATCTAATTTGATCTCTACTCCCTCTGCCCACTCTACCTCTACCAATCTCTCTTAGCAGCTTACCAATTTTACAAAAATCTGCCCTTCTATAGTTTATGGTCTTTGTTTCTAAGGTGGAGTGATGGGCCTCCAAGTCAATCTGAAACCACACTGAATTATGATCACTGGACTCCAGTGTCTTTTTCACTCTGACATTATTAATGAAGTCCACGTTAGAAAGTATCAAATCCAAGATGCCCCCTACTTTGTTAGGTCCCTTGACCCACTGCAGAAGAAATCAATTCTGTAACACTTTCAGCGCTTGTGGCCACAGAGATCTCCCAACCTACACTACATCAGGGAGTTTCAGGTCTCCCATTAGTACTACCTCCCCCGTTGATGATGATTTCCTAATTTTTTCCCCAGTGCCCTGTCCTTGTCTTTCCTTTGGTATGGCAGTCTGTACACTACACCTACCCTTATTTTTCTCCCCTCACCAATGTCAGCTGCACCCAGAATGACTCTATATTTCCACCATATTTTATAGGTGTGTCCACAGTAGTCTCTATGTACTCCTTCATATACAGATCCACCCATCTCACTTACCCTTCTGATTGAGCTTCCTATAGACGTTGTGGCCTATGACAGGTATTATTTATAGTGATTAAGTCTAGTTCAGCCCCTACCGTTACTGCCTAAAACGCATCCATTTTGTTTTCTTGGCTTCTGTCATTTGGACAAACTGCTTTTCATGACTCCCATGTGTCTTTTGCTCCAAACCTCCCTGTCACCTTCTGGTTGCCCCTGAACCCCAGTCTTGCCTCAGTTCCTCCACTTACCTTGATCCACCTGTACTATTTTCTGCCTGTCCTCCTGCTCCTCCTTTTACTACCACCAACCAACTTTCATATTCCCTCATTTCTGCTCTGCCTGCTAACATTTTTCTCCCTACTGAATGATTCATTTGCATATCAAATGCTTTGTTCTCCATATGTTTCAGAAAGGAAAGGAGCATGCAGATCTACTTTCAGTAGAAAATAAAGCATTTTTCTCAAAAGTAATAATTGGTACTAAATACAAAATAGATATAATGGTAAACTATGGTATACAAGCTCACACCCTAGGACTTGAGTGCTCAAATGCTGTATCTGGATGTATTTTTCTCTTGTCACTGGGTGACTGGAAAGCTACTCCTCTGGCTAGTGAGCTCAGCATTTTGCATACTCTGTATGGAGTAAAGAGAGCCACACAGGGACAAAGGGTGCTCAGTGACAGCTACAACAAACACAGAGGAACCAGTCACGGCACACCTAACTCATGCACACTGAAATTAAAGCTATAAAACAATTTGCTTAATCTTTGTCAATGCATTTATTTACCACAGAAGTGCATATAGTGGTCTAAAAAGACCCACGCCAGGAAGAACAACAGTTACAGACACCTCTAACATTTCAACCCCAAGGTCTTTGTCAAAGATAGTGCCCCCTAGTGCTCAATTTGTATTTGTAGAATTTTACACATTCAAATCACTGGCACATGCATGTATTTTAAAGTTCAAGCAGTGTGAATAGCTTAGATCAAAAGCAACAACTTATTTAATATACAGTCATAAATATACATTTTACAGTACCCAAAAACCTTCATATTACAAAACGAAAAAAACACCTTTTTTCTATTTTTATAAAGTAGTATAAAGTTAAAAACAACTAGGAAACACAATTCAAAATTTTTCCACTTTTACATCCTAACATTTTATTTATAAATGTAGTCTAATCTTCACCACCTTTCTCTTTCCATTGCACCATTCATGTTAGTTTATTATAGGTCACATTTATATTTCTCAATATTGTTGTTTGGACTATTTTTCAATAGGATACTATTTCCCAAAAAGAACATTGATTATAATGCATTTTTAATGCTAATCATGTATTTTTTTTCACAGACATCTTGAGATTATTAATCCTATGTGTATAATAGTCTTGGATTTACATGTAACATGTAACCTGTAGCATGAATGGAAAATGTTATCAAAAGTGGAGAAAAAGGAGAGCAGGACCCAAGTGTATATATTTAATCAATTTAGCTCACATGGGTTCTTCTAGGAGCAAACCTCTTTTTCTTCCTTTAATTAAAAACATTGTTCATAAAAAAGGAAGAATAATATTCAAGAGTTATTGCACATACTTGCAACTGTCTCAGAGAGTATATGTTCGTGTATGTGTGTTTGAGAAAAGAAAAGTGGGGGGGTTAAGCAACTTGTTTTAAGGGTTTAATTTCAGTGTACATGAGTTAGGTGTGCCATGACTGGTTTGTCCGATTTTGCATACTCTGTGTTGAAATTTTTCCTAGGCATACAAGGATGCACCCAAATTTGAGGAGTCTGATGCATGACCAGCATTTTAAATCATTCTCAAATTATGATACTGCCAGTCAGATAAAGTTTACCACCTTTACTGTTTTGCAGTGTAAGATGCTTTTCTTGTTTTGCAATGTAGTGTCCATAATTTGATGGTTGTGATTGTGATTGTTTCACTTGTGTTACTGTGCAGGTTTGTTGAAGTATATTTGAGCATATGAGTTATTGAAATATTGCTTCTGTTGTGGTCAATTAGTTATTTTCTGATTGACCAGGTATTCTCAACTTTTTTGTGTCCTTTTTAATTTCCTGTTGTCAGTTAAATGGTGAAATATTTCTTTGTAGGTTGCTATTGAAGTAAAAATCATTCAAATAATTAAAGTTTGTTATTGATGTAATATTGTTTTTACTAGAGGTGTGTGCTTGTACAGCATTGTGTAACAAACATGTTATTACTGTTATGTTAGCTGTGATAAACAGATATTAGTGATGACACAAACAGAAGTTTGATGCTGAGTTCTAGAAACTAAAATTTTCTACCTCAGATCATGAAAAGAAAGTCCCACACCAACCATATCTCAGGAACTACATCTTAAAAACTGAGAAAATGTATTAATATTAGTTTAAAATTTCTCCAAACATTCTTAACACCCGGCTATGCCTCCTGGACAGAGAACTACTGTATAATTTTCAAACTGAGTTGTTGTGTTTGAACATGAAACTGCAGCTGTGTCAGGGGAGGGTTTCTTGCAATGGTCCTGTGTACAAAGCACTCAATAAAACAGCAGTGTCTCCCATGCAAATGAATGGAGTGCTGTGATTAGTGAAAGGCATCACGTGATGCTCTCTCAATCTATAATCCCAGATTATAGTGAGGTGAACTCCTTGCAGCCTGACTGTTTACAGGGAATTGTGAGTGATGATGCTATATAAATAAGACAGAGAACAGTTTCGATCTCAGAAATATGCAAATTAATCAATAAACAACCCAGAAATATTAATATTACTCTATAAACAACTCATTATTTTGCAAATGAGTCAATAAACACCCCTGGAATGTCAAAATGAGTAGTGAGTCATAGTAAACTTTAAAAGAGTCTCTGACCCAATGTTCAGTCCCTTAACATTCTATCAGAGACCTAAGCACTAGAGAGCAATGGCCGTACATTCCTGTTTTGTGGAGCTGTAAGAAAATTAATATTACCTCAGTATAACAGTGATAATCATAGGGGACTGGCAAATTAGTCCTCAGAAATAATGACATTGGGCACAGTGGAACATGACCTTGGATTTCTGCCCTGGTCTTGGTTCACAGTGCCATTACCATTATACCCCCATACACTTGCTGATACCCCCAATTATTACTATAAGAACCTTTCTTTTTGCTTAGGGTGAATCTTGAAATGGTTCAACTTGTATAATTATCATTAAAATCCAGAAGTACTGATAATTCTGTTTTCATGACTTTGACATGTTTAGCTGTTTCACAGGATGCATCTGAGTCTAGAAAATCCATGCTTTCATTTCATTTCATTTAATAAATAAACATGATCCCAATTATCAGCCCCTGTGTTTTACATCAGGCTAATGGATTCATTGTGCTGACCTAAATATTATTTTAAGAACACAGGATCTGTGCACAAGGGAAGGGGGCAGAGGCCCCTAGCATGAATCATAATGTTTAAATGAAGATGGCCAGATGTTACTGAGTGCAAACATGGTTTGCACACAGAAATGGTGCACAATACTGCCACAGACATGTATTGTATGCACATGGTCACTACCATGAATACACATGTACTTGGCAGACTGATGAGAAATGGCATCCCTCTACCTTGGCCCTTTCAAACATGGTCCTATCATGTCCCTCACTGGTCTCCCTGGTGGTACAGGGGGCCCCCAAACTCTTCTGCACTGTACATTAGTTCTGATAGTCTAGTGTTAACCCCTTCCTAGCCCAAGCCCCATCCCCTACATGCATGCTTTAATCCATGTGGTCTCACACTGATCTCAGCTCCCCCAACATCTACAAAAACTAGGCACAACACGTTGACACCCTACTGCCACTGCCTAACAATTCTTTGTTATAGGGTGGTGGTAAGAACATAAGAAGAAGATGATGGCAGATGGGACCTTATGATCCATCTAGTCTGCCTATAAATTCTACCCCCACTCCATAGGTTGCCTGTTTTGCTTTTACTGTAGTGTCAGTCCCATGCATGTTTAAATTAATTCACTGCCTTTACTGCAACCACCTCTGGGGAGGCTGTTCCATGGATCTGTCACCCTCTCCATGAAAAAGTACTTCCTGACATTATTTCTTAGCCTTCCCCCTCTCAGGTATAAGTTGTGACCTCTAGTATGTGTCTCTGTTGGCCTGGAAGAGGATGTCTGCCTAAACTGTGTTTATACCTTTGATGAATTTGAATGTTTCTATCATGTCCCTCCATCCCCTCTCTGTTCCAGGGAGTACAAATTCAAGTCCCTGAGCCTAGATTCATATGGCATGTGATGGAGGCCCTGCACTATCTTAGTGGCCCTTCTCTGAATAGTCTCAAATTGCTCCTTGTCTTTCTTTAGGTGTGGCCTCCAGAACTGGACACAATATTCCAGGTGTAGCCTCACCAAGGATCTATACAGTGGGATGATTACTTCTTGTTTCCTGCTCATAATTCCCTTGACTATACATCCAAGGATACTGCTTGCCTTTCATGCTGCTTTTTCACATTGTTTCCCTACTTCAAGGTCAGCTGATATGATTATGTCTAAGTCCCTTTCAGACTTAGTCACCTCTAGTGTATGCCCATCTATATATTCTGTATTCCTGGGTTCTGTTTACCCAGATGCATCACTTTACATTTTTTAGCATTGAATCTAAGTTGCCAGTATTTAGACCACTGTACAAGTCTTTAAAGATTTCCTATCATACCAGAGGCTCCCTCTAGAGTATCCACCATATTACAGAGTTTTGTATCATCTGCAAACAGGCAGACTTTACCCTCTAGACTGTCAGCAATGTCGATGATGAATATGTTGAAGAGAATTGGACCGAGCACTGACCCCTGAGTCACTCTGCTGGTCACATAACCCTCTTTGGACATGTCACCATTTACAGTGACCTTCTGAGTCCTATCCTGCAGCCAGTGTGCAGTCCAGCTTATTATTTTATGACCGACACCTGTGTGTTCAAGATTTTTGATTAGCCTTCTATGTGGGATAGTGTCAAAGGCTTTGCTGAAGTCCAGGTATACCACATCCACTGCCCCTCCCGCTGTTCCTCTGTGCTGGTCACCCAGTCAAAGAACTCATTCAGTTTAGTCTGGCATGATCTGCCTGTGGTGAACCCATGTTGTTTGGGGTTGAGGTTTCCTGCTCTCTTTAGGAAGTTTACTATCCGCTCTTTAAGGAGTGTCTCCATGATTCTGCCTACTACCAAGGTCAACCTCACCAGATGGTAGTTATCTGCCTCCTCCCTGCTTCCACTCTTGTGCAAAGGCATCACTATTGTCCTCTTGCAATCTTGTGGCACCCTACCACTTTCTAGAGATTCATTAAATAATTCTGCTAATGGTGTGACTAATTCCTCTCAAATCTCTCTCGATATTCTTGGGTGAATTCTGTCCAGCCCCATAGCTTTGTCTGTCCTCAGTTTCTCCAGTTCTTTCAGCACCCTTTCCCTTGTGAAGGGATCTATGTCTGCACCCTCTGTAGAGTGTTCTGTTACATTTAGTGTTGGCCCACTGCCATTTAGCTCATTTCTGAAGACTGAACAAAAGGATGCATTGAGTGCTTCAGCTTTGTTCTCATCTTTTTCCACTATCTGACCCTTGCTTGTTACTATTCTGACAATCCTTCCTTTGTTCTTCCTATTTTAACTGATATATCTGAAAAAAGTGTTGTCCCCCTCCTCTGTATGAGCTTTTGCCAATCTGATAGCTTTTCCAGCCTCCTCAAGTTTTTCTCTGTAGAGCTCCCTATCAACTTCCCTCTGTGTCTCCTTGAACCACCTAAAAGCTTTTTTCTTTTCCCTAATTTTTAGTGCTACCTCTCTAGAAAATCAGAGAGGGTTCCTCTTCCTTTTTGATTTAGCTACTAGCCATGTACAATCCACAGTTACCATGTTCAATGAGTCTTTTCTGAACATTGAGCTAGTTTCTGCATCCCCTGTGGTGCTGTTTCCTAACAATGCCTCAATATTGGATCTAATTTTATGGAAATCTGAATTTTTGAAGTCAATCACTTTTTGTTTGGTGTGGCCTGAAACCTCCATATTATTCATTTGTAGTCAGACAGACCTGTGATCACTGATTCCCAAACTGATGCTGACGTGGATGCTGGATATTCTGGGGCTGTTAGTGAGAACCAGATCCAGTGTTGCTTGGTGGCTGAGTCAACTAGTTGGTTCATCCCTGCTTCCTTTAGAGTGATAAGAAATTATCTGCTCTTTTCTGTGGAAGCTGTGCAAGTGGACCAATCTATATCTGGTAGATTTTATTTTATTTATTTTTATTTATTTATTCTAGGATTACAAGTACCTTTGAGCCAAGGCTCTTTTACAAAGGTTCCACATCAGAAATAACAAACAACAAGGAAGCAACAGTGAAATAACAGTAAACAATTCATGTACAACAGTGAAAGGGGTCAATTATAGGAAGAGTAAGGTGCAGAGGAGGAGGAGGAGAAGTGTAGGTAGATAACAGAAGCAGCTATAATAAAATGGTGAACACAGCTAGGATGCATTTGCCCACAAGGAATGGGTATGGTCAGGTGCCCGGGGTGGCAGAGAAACAGGGATGAGAGGAGAGAAGAAGGGGAGGATGAAGATGCAGCTGGAGGCATTTGTCAAAAAATAAATGGGAAGGAGAGATAGAAGAAAAGGGGGCAGGGTAAGGGGGAATAAGTGCTATAATGGGGCAAGGAGAGACTAATGAGGTGGTATGAAGACCTGAGATTTGAAGTGGTGCCTCAGGAGCTGGGGGAAGGGTGACTGGGGGCCTGAGGTTAAGCAGTATATAAGTGAGGATTAAAGCTGTATAGGTCATCATCTAGGAGAGGAAGTCACAGGAGCTAGAGGCAATGAGGTGGGCCAGGAGCCTGGTTTTGAACAGACCTAGTGTTGAGGCAGAGGAGATGTTGTGGCTGAGACCATTCATCCATAGAGGAGCCCTAGAGATGAAGGAGCATTGGCCCTGTGTAGTTCGACAGTGAGGAACTTGTAGGATCTAGGTTGTTGAGCTTCTGGTGTTCTGTCAGTTGGTGTTTTGATGTAACAAGACAGTAACACCGGGGGGGGTGAGGCCACAGTTGATTTTTCCCACCATAGCACATGTGAGATACTTTATATGGTTGGAGAGTTGGAGCCATCTGGATTGTTCATAAAGGGCACAGGTGTGGGTGAGGTGGTGGACACCCATTGTGAGCTGCATGCTTTGTTAAGTGTAGCTGTTATATGTTGGAGGGCGGACGTCATGGTTGAACCATAGATAATGAGGCCGTAATCAATAATTGACACCACAGAGCTCTGGATGGAAATCTTCAGGGCCTCTGGGGAGAGGCGCTGCTTGTGCTTGTAGAGCAATCCAAGGCATGTGCTGGCAGCTTTAGCCATGCTGTCAATGTGAACCATATAGGAGAGATTGGGGTCAAGCAGAATCCCTAGGTATTTGAAAGAGTAAACTTGTTTAAGGACAGTCCTCTGATTGGTGGAGATGGCAAGGGGGTGTTGCTTGTAATGGAGATGTGAACTGCAGAATAGCAATGACTTGGTTTTCTTGTGATTGAGGACTAGTTCAGGAGTGAAGAACCATGTTTCAACGGCACTGAATCTGAGTTGGAGGCTGTGTTGTAGTGGTGAAAGGTCCTTGTGCATAGAAAAGACAACAGCATCATCCACATACAGGATGATTTGTTCCAAGTAGGATTGTGGTAGGGAGTTCAAAAAGAGGCTGAAAAGGAGATGGCCCAGTATGGACCCCTGAGGTACTCCGGAGTGGACAGGCAAGGTGTCCGAGATAGCACTTGCAATTTTTACTCTTTGAGAGCTGTTGTCAAGGTAGCTTCTGAACCAGCTGGCTGAGTCCGGTGCGAGGCCAGCAAGGAGTAGTTGGTCATACAGCAGCCGATGATAGACTGTGTCAAATGCCTTTGAGAGGTCGATGAAGACAGGCCCAGTAAGAAGTCCTTTATCAAGGGAACTATGCACTGCACCTGTAAATTCAAGCAGGGCAGTGAGTGGTACTATGCCCTTTTCTAAAACCGTGCTGTTGTGTGCACAGAATACTAAATTTGTCCAAATTATCAGTGAGCTGGTCTGCAACAATACGCTCTAGGGCCTTGGATAGTGGTGTCAATATGGAGATCGGGCAGTAGTTAGAGTGGCAGATCTTATCCCCAGTTTTGTGGACCAGGATCACAGTGGCAGTTTTCCATATTTCATTGAATGTACTGGTGTGGAGAGAGAGGGTAAGAATTTTAGTGAGGGAACTGAGGACCTTGTCAAGTATAAGTGATAGCAGTTTAAGGTCCAGGGTGTCACTGCTGATTCTAGAAGTGGAGATGGCTGAGGTGATGTGGTGGCGAGCTTCAGTCATCTTAATATCCCTGAAGTAAAAATGAGGGTGGTTTGACAGAGTGCAGGGTGTGTTAGAGGGGGTGTGACTGACTGTGAAGAAATCAGGTGGTAGAACAGTACTGAGGTTAGTAAAAGCCGTGTTAAAGGTATTTGCAATGACCATGGGATCAAGGGTAGTGGAGTCTTCAACAATTAGAAAGGCTGGAGGGGACTTTGATTGTTTCTCAGTAATGTCCTTGATACTGATATTGATTGAAGTCCCTAACCAGAAGCATCTCCCCTTTGTCAGCCATTGTATGAATGGTCTCAAGGAGCTCCTTGTCCACACCGATGTCCTGGGTTGGGGGGCTGTATACAGCACCCAGGCAGATAGGAGCCCTGCTCCCAGCTCCCAGAGTGAACCAAAGGGCTTCTGCTTTGCTATGTTCCTCCTGAATTTCTGTAGCCTTAATTCCTTCCTTGACATATAACGCAACTCCCCTTCCCCCTCTTTGTTTTCTAGTCCTTCTGGAAAAGTGACTAGCCAGGTATGCTAACATCCCAGGTGTGGTTTTCAGAGAACTACATTTCTGTGACTGCTACCCAGCCTTGTTGTGCCTCTGCCATATTAGCTGAGTGTTCACAGATTTTGTTCAAGCAGCTATGGACATTGATGCACATTGCCTTCCACTCCTGAACAATTGATCCACCTGGATGGCTACTTGTTTTTTGTTGCGGTTGTCCCCTGGGGGCTTTGTGCTGTTTTCTTTCAGTAAGACTTTGCAATTTGTGATGCTGTCAGATGAAAACACGTTACCTGGTGTTAATGTCTGAATTCTAGCATGCTGTTTAATCTGAGTGGTTATTGGGAGCTGATGCTGGTGTAGGAACCTGCTGGATGGAAATGTGATACTTTGTATGTGTAGGAACCTGGTGGACGGAAATATGATGATTGTTGCTAATGACGGTATGCTTATATTGTTCATCCAATGGAGTGCTGTAAGGAACCAATGGGGAGGGGCAGATGGCAACCCATGTGATGTGCTGGATGCCTGTGCCTCTTCCCTGCCCTCTAGTTTAACTGACCAAGATGGACATCAAACTTCTGGCCTAGTGCCTTAGTTCCTTGTCTTGTAAGGTGTAGCCCATCGAATTTGAAGAACTCCCTGTCCCAGAAGTTCTGCCAATTGCCAATGAAGTGGTGCCCTTTCTCCTGGCACCACTGTTTTAGCCAGCTGTTTAGTTTGGTAATATCCCTTTCTCTGATTTTCCGCCTGCTGCCCCCTTTTTCCCCACATAGGCAGGATCTCAGAGAACAAGATGCCAGATGAAATGGAAGATAGTTTATCACCTAGTTTGGACAGGATTAACTTTGTCTGTTCTACAGATCGACTGACCAGATCATTTGTTCCCACATGAATGAGAACATGTGTGTTCTGTGGTGCCATGCATACAAGTTTTTCTATATGGTTCATGTTCCTCCATGCTGACATTCCAGGGAGGCACCTGACCGTAATTGTAGTGTGATCCTGATGCTGGATGCGTGACTCCACTCCTCATATCATTGAGTCACCTAGTATAAATATGTTTTTTTTCTGCTTTGTGATTGTTGGGGTGGGGGGTGCACTTCCAGATTGAGAAGTGTTACTCCCCGAATTGATACTAGTTTCATTTAACAACACAAATGCTAGTGGGGTGAATCTGTTTGTTGTTCGAATTGTCTTACTGAATGAGCTAGGTCTGGCTCCTTTAGATCCTTTGCATTTTGTGACTAACTGCCACTGTCCTGGACTGTTAGTCCTTTGGCGTAGGGGCACTTGCGCAATGTGAGTGTGTTTATAAGGCATAGTATTAGAACACTCTGTGGTGTGGTGTGGTATGGTTGAAATCTAAGGTAATAGACTTCAGCATTTGCAGTCATTAATTGGGATCTTAGGTCATTGATGGCAGTTACATGGACCTCCAGAAAAAATCAGCCATGTCCCAGAGCCAAAGCTGCTGTCTGCCTCCCCAACCTAAAAAGACAGAGAAGAATATCAATGCCACTCTTGTGATGTCGCTCCTTTGTTTGTAGGAGTGAGAAGTATGGATGGAAATAAATACAACAGGTAGACATCTAAAAGAAATGATTTAAAATAAAGCAGCTACTAGCAACCTATAAGAGAAATAAACACTCCCAAAAGCCTGTGGGGAGGGTGAGTCTCAGGGGTGCTAGTTCACCCTGTTTTCAGGACAAGGGTATTGCTAAAGGGTGGCTGCTAATAGCAGGCTATGCAGGAACAGCAGAAAAATGGAGTACTGGAGCTAAGGACAGGGCAGACCCAGAGAACTGTACCTGGTAAGTGGCAGCTGACTTCTGTGTTTGTCCTTATATTCTGGTAGCTTGCTCCTTGTTTCTCTTGTAGCAGGTGTTCATGCTGCTCACTGGTATGCCTGGAATGTTACAAGGAGCTGCTTGCTTAAGGACTCTGTTACTGCCACTGCAATCTCAGGTATCAGGGAGTGGTGCGAGTGCCACCGCAGTTCCTCACAAGTCACCGCTGGAATGCGACACTATCCCTGGTGTGTCCTAATCTAGTAGCTGCAGCAGAGACTAGAGATCCTTTCTGCCCAGCTGCTATATCACATGGGACCTGGAGTTAGAAGATCTGCTGAATGGAAACAAGGTACCCTGGCTGGCAGCAAGGGATTTTAAAGTGCCCACTCACCAAAGGAACTGCCCACCTGTGATGTTACTCCATTGTTTGTAGGCAAGGGAAGTATGGATGGAAACAAATACAACAGGTAGTCACCTAAAAGAAAAGATGTAAAGTTAGTTATAGTAGCAATAAATCAAACCTTTTAAAATAAAGCAGCTACTAGCAACCTGTAAGAGAAATAAATATGCCTGAAGGCCTGTGGGAAGGTGAGTCTCAGGGGTGCTAGTTCACTCTGTTCTAGTTCACACAAGGGTATTGCTCAAGGGTGGCTGCTAATAGCAGCCTATGCAGAAACAGCAGAAAAATGGAGTACTGGAGCTGAGGACAGGGCATACCCAAAGAACTGTACCTGCTTAGTGACAGCTGACTTCTGTGGATGTTCTTGTCCTCTGGTAGCTTGCTGTTTGTCTCTCCTGGAGTGGGTGTTTGTGCTGTTCACTGGTATGCCTGGATTGGTACACAGAGCAGCTTGCTTTAAGGCTCTGTTACTGCTGCCATGATCGCAAGTGTCAAGGAACATTGCAAATGCAGCCTCAGAATATGCTGCTGGAGTGTGACACTATCTCCAGTGGGTACTAATCCAGTAGCTGCAGCAGAGACTAGAGATTCACTCTGCCCAGCTGCTATATCACACAGGACAGGAGTTAGAAGATCTGCTGGATGGAAAAGAGAGCTGAAAGAGCAGCTGCTGGCTGGGTCTGAGCAGCGCGAGCAAGGAAAGAAGCCACCTCAATTGAGGAAGGAGCCCAGACTGTGCACCCCAAGGGGAACTCACACATGTAGAACTGCTGTCAAGGAATCCCTGCTTCTGCACCTGTCAGAGTCTGCCTTCCTCCATGACTGGTTTATCTCTCAGTTGGTGAACATCAGTTGGCGTATACCTCTTAGAGTTGCCCTTTGTGCCTGAGATGTTGCTTTAGTTGTTTCTAGCTGAGAGCTTTCTATTAGTTGACCACTATTTCAGTAGTGGGTACAGCAATCAATAAATATCAGTGAAGCTCAGCAGACAGTAAGGCTACAGGGAGGACAGCTCTTGACATATGCCTCATATGGGTACCCTTTGTGTCTGAGCTGTTCTTCCAGCTGAGGGCTTTCTATTAGCCGATCACTATTTCAGTAGGGGGTACAGCAGTACAAATGATGATTTACATACAGCAGCCATGGATTTTGGGTAAGTGTTCCAACAGCTCCTTATGCTGAGAGAGCAGCTGCTGACTGGGTCTGAGCAGAGCAAGTGAGGAGAGAAGCTGCCTTAGTGGAGAAAGGAGCCCCGACTGTGCACTCCAAGGCAGATTCTCCCTGGTAGAACTGCTGTAAAGGAATCCCTGCTTCTGCACCTGTCAAAGTCTGCCTTACCTCTGTGATCGGGTCTCTCTCCCAGTTGGTGAAGATCAGTGAAACTCAGCAGACAGTAAAGTTAGGAGCTGGACCGTACTTGGCGTATTCCTCCTAGGGTTGCCCTTTGTGTCTGAGCTATTCAGTGTTGCTGGTCTTCATGCTTCTGTGTATGGCACTTTGGTGTGCACTGGCACAGAAGGGGTGTGTGTCTTCCTCTGAGCATAGATCAGTGTGCTGTACCACCAATGAAGCTGGTGACAAATCATGGTGCAACAGTTTTCTGCATATCCATCACAACTGTGAATTGAAAAACCTTTTTCTATTCCTTTCCACTGTGAATGTCTCCAATTTAATTCAGCTAACTGTAGTTCAGAAATGCAGCCCTCATTCACAATGATTATCAGAAGCTGAACAAAGAGGCAATAATGTTCTTTATTTCAGGTGTCAAACAAAAGCTTCTGCATCTTGTTGTCATGAGTTCTTTTTTGTACAGATTTTAAAGATTATTGTTATGTTAAGAATTCTGGGGTCAAGGACAAGTCATTTGAGATGGGCCCCTTTTTCCCAAAACATCTAAAGCCAGAGGTCTGGATGCTCTGTTGTGAGTTTTGGGGCTTTTATTGAAGATAAAAACACACTTTTGTTACATCTTCCTGACTCCTGGCACTAAGAAAAATATTATTCCCCCCCATACTTAGGGAAATGGTAGACTCTGGCTAGCCTTAGAGTCTGCAGCGGCAACTGGGGGTGTGCAACTGTCTGACTAACAATGCCATCAACCAGACAACCAACTAGGCATTATTGTAGTGTACTGCGAAAGATTGTCATAAAAAGGCTGTGGGTCTGGGGGCCACTAGACCCCCAGAAGTTCTAGGGTTTTAGATGCTCTGTGGTGAAGTTTTGTTGGTTTTATTGCAGATAAAACAAACATGTTAACATATGTAAATGTTCCCCGCATATGGATTAGTTAAGTGACTAGAACCAGGCTGCATAATATGTACTGAGGTGTACTGCTAGCAATTCACCAAGGTCTTTGACATATGTATAAAATAGTGCAACCAGGTGATCATGGATGTTGACAGTTACTACCTCTGCTTCGTGGGCTCAAACAAGTTTGAGGGACCTGGGTTGATAAACTCATGATCAGAGGGTTCTTGTCCAGGATTTAAATTAATTTTGCAATGCTTCCACCCAGAGAAAGGTTTACATGGGCCTAGTGTAAGTTTGGTACAAACCCCTGGGATGCAATACCTCCCCACCTCCCTGTGGGCTCATCCCACTGAGAACCAATACAGTACAATGACAGTTCCCAACAAAGCATGCAGCTTAATCCTCTATAAATGAGATACACCCAAGCAGTTAATATAGACAAAAGAACAAGGGCTTAATTTAGGATCACTTCAAGGTCCTAAAGAAAAAAAAGAGGTTTAGGCCATGAGGTAGTACATATAGATCTTTCCTCCATGATCAAATACAGCTTCGCAGTTTGTGCTTGGATGTATTGCAGAATGCTGCAGAAAATCATTGTAATCCAATGATATTAACTCCAATGTGTCATGCAATAAACTGTGAAATCTCACAGAGTGCTTGATCCTGGTGATCGCATTGTATGAACCCTGGCTGGTCTGGTCTTTTTGTGCCCTTCCAGTCTCATTTTTATGTTAACATGGAGCTGCGTTTTGGTCACCCTACTAGCTGCAGCCAAACAATATTTGCAACCCTTCTTGTACTTTCAGTGCCCTTCCAGACTTGGTCCAAAACAAAGGTGCCCAACCCCAAACCACACAATTCACATTACTTCTGACTGCTTGCTCAGCTGTATTGGTGGATGCTTAGGAGACAGGCTCAGCCAGGCAGCAGGATAGCAGCACAATGATGGCAGCACTCATCAACAATAAGTAGTGCCAGTACAAACAAAACAATAAAATAATTATAGTGGTGGCAAACTGTGCTTGCAAAAACACTTCTACCACACCCGGGAGGGCCCTGACTGCCAACTCACCCATATGCCAACTGCAGATAGCCTTTTCTCTCTGCAGTCTCTCTGGCCTGGAGTGGCTGGTGTCTGGAGGAGAAAAAAAGCAAAATAAATTCAAAATGCAGCCTGTGGAGTGAGAAAGAGCAGAGCGACTAGGATGGAGACTTGCTCAACAGAGGAGCACAGACAGCTAAGCATGCTCAGTAAAGTAAACCACATTATCCATGAGCACTTCTTGTACTGACCGCAGTCTGCATGCTGTGTCTACACTGGTGGGAAGTGTGTGTCACATGACTTGTGTGCTCTCATCCAGCATGTGACCTGCTGATGGTACCCTCCACCTCCTCAACTAAGACCAGGCAGGCTAGGCTCATGAATATGTATGATGCAACATATATAATCATGAGTGACTGATTCTTTTTTTGTGTGGCTGAACTGACAATGAGTGGGGAGGGACACTGGAGAATTAAGGACTCCATGACAGTAATGGAAAAAGGAAAAAAATGGCTCCAGCTCCTCAGACAGGCCTCCCTGAGCCTGGGTCTTGGGACAACAGTCCCGGTTTTCCCCATGTGACAGCGGCCCTTGTCACACAAAGAAATCAGCAGCAAGTGAGGAGTCATTTTTTTCATAAATGTCTGACTGAAGGTACCTAGATGTGGACGGTACTTGGGGGTCTGTTTTTTTCATAGCAGAGTTAATTTGTTTTTTCCTTTCTTGAAGCTGAAGGTGTGAATTCCTGTGGATTTAGGAAGACCTGTGTTATTTTTTCATGTTCATGGCTTGGCCACTGTATGGTCTGCATAGTGAAATGATCATTGACACATCGCTGTATCACTAGTACATTGATTAACTGATAGTAGTGCCTAGACTGAAAAATAATATGGAATTTACAGTTATGTAGTAATGTTTATGTATGTCATCTCAAAATCCTTTGCAAGTGGTTTATTTACATAGGATATCATATCCAAGATGCTACATCTCATTTCTAATGGGAGTCCCCTGATTCTGTATAGGAAAGCTTGCACCGTCAGTACCATTGGTGCTAAGATTATTATTGGTGCCATACCTGCAAACCTATCTTGTGAAATTAAAGGCAGGTTTCTCTTGAACCCTTTAAATTTTGATTGCTTTTTGTGCTTAGAAAGAGCCACACAAGGGTATGGGGTGCTCTGTGACAAGACAAAATACTGTCCAAGAAAAGTCATGGCATTCACTGAGGATTCCAATAAAAGATGATAAAGAAGCAGAGTGCAGGAACAATGGGAGTAAAGACTGCACGTTTATATACAGTTCTATGACTCCGGTCTTTTATTGGAGTGCATGGTGAGTACTGTGACTTTCCTTGGACAGTTTTGATTGTTTTTATTTTACTCAGACTTGCTGTAAGACATTCACTGTTCAAACCTTAATGTAGTTCCAGTTTTGAGGTTTAGTTAAAACAGCACTCTCTGTTAGTCAGCAGAAAATATCATCATACTATATGTATACAGGTATATGGGAGAAAAACCTCTCTGGCAAAAAAAAAAAGCTAAATTGTTGTGTTTGTCAGACATGCATTATTACTAAAAAATACAATTGTGGTATAAAACTAAGTGCAAGCACTTTAAATTTCTTTGGAGAAATGGTTAAAGTGTTTCCATCACCTTTTTTTAAAGATGTAAACAAAATTAAAATAAACATGGCATGTGGCAGAAAGAAGTAATATATATTATATAGCATGTGTATATACTGTGTGTGTGTTTGTGAACAGAGTATTATTTGTTCTTCAACGTTTATGGCGTAAGATGTCTCATGTACTTGAAATATTCAGGAAAGTTGTGTATGACATCAAGAAAAGGCTACAACAGTATCCTGTCTTGACTGTCCACAATTTTTGTGACATTTTCACAGGTCGCTGGATGAACACACAGCACTCAGAGGCATATTTCTGGGAAGAATCTTATTATTCACAGAAAAAAGACAGCAAGTTCACCATAGATGAGTTTGGTAAGTTGTTCAATGTGCTCAGTGTATCTGATGACAGCAATGGAGTCAGATGACGACTCTGAGGCAAACATTGTGACTCGTAAACATCATTGCCTCTCATGGCCATGTGATGAAACTTGCAACCGAAGGCAATAGTCATTTGACAAAGTTAAGCAGTTTATCAACCTATTTGTGATAACAGACCAGAAAGACAGATATAAACTGTTTACCAAGATTGACCTTTGTGAGGTCTGTCCACATACTGGACTTATGGGCCACTCACTAGCATGCCTGGATAGCAGTGTTTGTGACAGTGTACTTCACAACATGAGGATGTTGGGAGTGCATCAAACGGGCATGCGTAACTTTGTAAACCGGGTGTATGAAGTTCCCCGAGTTGTCAACCAGTACACTTGCTTAAATGACTTACTGCAGTCTGGTGACATACCGGGTGCCATAACATTTCTCAAACAACTGCAACATGTAACTTCTATACCAGAAACAAGCATTTATCAGTCAACAACTTCTGATGATACATCTGTTTCAGTGTTAGAAAGTGACATTCTGAAACAGTTTGGGAAAGAAATTGCAAAATTTGAACTGGCAAAGGCTCAGAAGTTTGACTCTGTATGTGTGTCCTGTGATCGTCTGTGCTACAGCAAACAAACAATCACAGTAAACCTTGAAACGTTGTCACCATACAATGACATGTGGTTCCAACTCTCAATATTTTTGAAATCTGACTTCTCGTTACAGCCCACAGTTGTGCTGTGCAAACACTGTTTCTCCAAACTAAAGTGCAGCATTCTGCCACCAAGGTCAGTGTTGAATAATATGGAGGCACATGCCACACCAACGGAGATTGGTACATTGAATATGTTTGAGTGCATTCTAATTCAGACAATGAAACCATTTCAGACCATTTTATGTCTGAACACAAAGACATGAAACATTCCACAGAAAGAACTGATTAGATCTTTCAAGGGTTCCATCATGTATCTCCCACTTCCTCTACAGGAAAATGTGGAGGCAATCTCCACAGAAAATAGTTTGGTGATTCTTGTAAACGGTGTCCCAACAAAGTCCAAGGTCATCTGGCAAGATGCTGTCAATGTAGAGAAGGTGAAGCTTGCTGTTAGTTATTTGAAGAGCAACAATCCCTTTTATACAGACCTTGATACTGAACACATGAGTAGTCTATCAGTTCAACATGTTTTGGAGACAACAAAACCAATGATAGAAAAGGTCAATGTACAGAAAAATGATAATGTGTATGAACAGTACACAATTAGCCCGCTGCATAGCAGAGATCCAGTGGGTGACAACATTGATCTGTATCAAATGAAACAGGTGGAAGGTGACCTTGTCAGTATATGGGAGGCAACACTAGAAGCATGCTGTTTCCCAGACTTATTCCCAAAAGGGTCAGGTGGACAGTTAGATGAAAGGGAAGTGCGTGTACAGGGTGCTGAGTACTGTACTAGCCATGTCTTAAGTAAAGATGGAAAATTCAGGCGTAACATACAGTACCTATTTCATCCCCTCTGGGAGAGCGAACTTAGCATTCTGTCTGTGTCTATTGCACATACTATTCATCTCACAACTCCACTAGATGGAATAACAGCTGCTCAATTTATATACAAATTAAAGCAGAAAGATGAAAATGTGCAAGTGAATCTGTCTTCCATTTTCTCAAGTCTACGTGGAACCAAAAGATATTGGTACTGTAGACACTCTGAGGTGATGACAATGCTGCGAGAGTATGGTCCAGCCACATGGTTTGTTACATTAAGTTGTGCTGAATATGCCTGGGATGAAGTCATTGAACTGTTGAAGTGGGCAAATTCTGATGTCAATGGCATTTCCTCAGTGACTGTTAAAGAAATGTGCTCACTTGACCCTGTGTCTGTCACAAGACATTTTCACAAGCGGTTCCATGACATTCTGACTTTCATTTTGTCAAAGGACAATCCACCTCTTGGTTATGTGGAACATCACTTTTGGAGGATGGAATATCAAGCACGGGGTGCTTCTCATATTCACATGCTATTATGGATCAAGGATGCACCACGCATAGGTGAGCATGAAGCAGCACAAGTGCTAGCATTCATCTAGCATAACATCACTTGCTGCATTCCAGACAAATATGACAGCCCCACACTATGGAAGTTGGTACAAAAATTCCAGTGGCATATTTGTGCAAAATACTGCCAATGAGTAGTAAAGAACAAATCTGATTGATACACACAATGTCGTTTCGGATTCCCTAGACAAGTTTGTCAGGATGGTTCCATGAATGAACTTTTTTCAGCAATGCGACACCACTTGAAGGCAAAATCAGCCAAGAGGGTATATGAGTTACCCAGAGATGAGAAAGAGGTGTACATCAATCACTACAACCCTACTCTTCTCCTAATGTGGCAAGATAACATAGATGTTCAGTTTGTGGCTGATAACTCATTGGCCCTGGTGCAGTATGTCACTTTATACATTACAAAGCATGAGCAGACAAGCTTGCAGGATCTTTGGGAGGATAATACCAGTTCAAGCAAAAGCCTGACATCTCAGCTGTAGTCACTGGGCTTGAAGATCCTCTCACACAGAGAATTTGGTGCCTATTAAGCTAGTGACCAATTAATGGGTACACATCTGTATGGGAAGTCTGATGCTGTCCTGTTTCTTAGTGTGCACTACAAAGAGAAACACAAATGTGTACTTATTCCTCATTCTGAAATTGAGGAACGCGACACCAATTGAACTTCTTCAAAAAATATCTTGAAGAATAATCTGATTGACACCTACTACTCCCGTCGCCACGATGACATGGATGATATGTGTCTATTTCATGTGGCTAAGTGGTATGACTACAAGGCATATATATCACCTGACTCAACACGGCACATTTACAAGGTGAAAGGAGTGGATGGCTGTCTTGTTAAGAGACACAAGCCTTGGCTCATAGACCACTGTAAATTGCACCTAGACAAAGCGGAGAGCAGAGAGTATTACTATTTTGCTCTCTTATTCCTATTTAGGCCCTGGAGGAATGAGTCTGAATTAAAAAGTAACTGCAACACATCTGAGGATGAATTCAATCTCAGTTATGAGAGTTTTAAAACTGAATATTCAGAGACATGCATACAGAGACTGGAGGCTGAGAAAGAACAGCTTGAGAAGGCAGAGAAATAGCTCCAAGAAGACACTCCTGTCAGCTCACAAGACAATCTTGATCCAGAAGGACAAGGTGTTTTAGGTGAGCCTCTGCCTTTAAATGCCCCAGAAGTGTTGATGTCAGAAGTTGAGAATGCCATAGAACATGAAAACACTGCAGTATCAACACAGCTGACTTGAGAGAAAGACTAAATCATCAGCAGCATGTGGTTCACTCTCAAGTCATTGATGTTGTTTGACATGGACTATTACATGAAGCAAAAAAATGTGACTGTCTTCACTATAAACCACTACTGATCTTTGTTAGTGGCTCAGCTGGCACAGGAAATAGTTTCCTTATCGAAGCCATCACTGCTGAAATACAGAGCCTGACAGGGTCACCAATGTCTGTAGCAGTCACTGCTCCCACAGGACTAGCCGCATGCAACATTGGTGGAGTAACTTTACACCGTCTCTTTATGTTGCCAGTGAAACATGGCAAAACAGGAGAATTTCATAAACTGTCATTTGAGGTTGCATCTCAGCTTTGTTCCATGTCCACAAAGATCAGGGACACTGGTTTACCGCATATGCGGTGACACGGACGGAAAAGCGGAAATCTCATTGGCTGGAGGAAAACGGCGCCAAAAACGGAAACAGCGCTTGTTCTCGTTGTCTCCGTGAGCACAGTGCTATAAATTGCTGGGTAGCGACTGTGCGTTCTCTTGCCTTGCCCTTTGATTCCTGTTTTGCTGCCAAAATTTTCCTGCTATGGACCCGTTGCTGCTCGTAAAACTGGTGGGATGCCTTCCAAGTAAGTCTGCGTTTGCATAAAAAATAAAAACTGCTATACTGTGATTCTTGTCTTGTGAAACTGTTAGGCAGGTAAGGTGGGGTGGGGCCTGTGAATGGACGGTCGAGCGCTCTGTTAAAAAAGGTTCACTCTGCTCCTCCTAAGTTCTTTTTAAGTCCCTAAGCTGTTAAATTATATTTTGAATGTTATGTCTGTCTGGATTTATTTCTACTGTCCCGATTGGTGTGAAGACTGAGCACGAGAGACACGACCAACTATGGTAAGTGTGCCTTTCTAAGTGACATTTTTAGTCCCAAAGCTCGGGTGTGGTGGTAGTGCTAGTTGGTCGGGGCGGTGGCGGCAACTGGACCCAACACCGCTGGGGAGAGAGTATCAGCAGTGGATCAATGCCAGACGAGCCTTTTGTGCTGCAATCCTCTCTCTCTCTCTCTGTCTCTCTCCTTTTCCGGGGATGCAAGGCCATTCGGTTCTATTCTGCTCCATTCTGAGTATTTTATTCTCCTACAGGGTTTCCTTTCCATCCACCCTGCAGAGAAATAAAATGTTTGTGTTGAGGATCGGGAGTCCTCTCACTCCTCTAGCTCCTCTCCATTCCTCTAGATTCTCTCCCGAGATAAACTTTTTGTGTGTACCTCATGGGAGGCTGTGTCTATTTGGGGAATGGTGTAGAGGCAAGCTGTGTTGCTGGGGTGGGGACACTGGTCGTAGTGGTATGGGGAGGGGACACTGGCCCTGTTGTAGCAACACTGGTTGTGGTGAGGTCGGATGGGGATACTGGCAGTGGATGGGGACACTGGCTGTTGTGAGGTCGGATGGGGACACTGGCTGTGGTGAGGTCAGATGGGGACACTGGCTGTGGTGAGGTCGGATGGGGACACTGGTTGTGGTGAGGTCGGATGTGGACACTGGCAGTGCATGGGGACACTGGTTGTGGTGGTGTAGAGATGAGGATACACGCAATGGTTCATCTGGGTGCTGGTGGGTCTGAGTGGGGAGAGGGGCTGTGCTGGTTCATCTGTGTGGGGAGAGGGCCATGCAGGTCTGTCAGTGTGGGAGTGGGGCCCTGCTGGTGGTCTGGGTGGAGAGGGCCATGCGGTGGGTCTGGGTGGGGAGAGGGCCATGCTGGTGTGTCTGGGTGGGAAGAGGGCCATGCTGGTGGGTCTATGGGGAGGGGCTGCGCTGGTCTATGGGAGTGAGAAGGGCTACATTGGTCTATCTGGGTGAGGAGAGGGGCCATGCTGGTCCATCTGGGTGGAGTAGAAGGGCTGCGCTGGTCCATCTAGATGGGGAGAGGGGCTATGCTGGTCCGGCCTGGGTGGGGAGAGGGCCCTGCAGATCTGTCGGGTGGGGAGAGGGTTTTATGCTGGTCCATGGGAGTGGGGAGATGGGCCTTGCTGGATTCGTCTGGGTGAGAGATGAGCCATACTGTTGGGTCAGGTGTGGAGGGGCATGCAGGTGGCATGGGGTGGTGTTGGGAGAGTGGCCGTGCTGGTGGTGTGGGGTTGGGAGAGTGGTTGTGCAGGAGGCGGGTTGGGAGAGTGGCCATGCAGATGGTGGGTTGGGAGACTGGCTGCAGGTGGGTTGGGAAGAGTGGCCTTGCTGGTGGGTCTGTGGGGAGTGTAGCTGTGTTGGTGGGTTAGGGTGGAGAGAATGGCTGTACTACCTGCAGGGCAAGTTAAAGGAACATTTTACTAGCCCAATACAAAATCTGCCAGCATTTTCCTAGTGTGCCAGTGCTTTCCCTGTGCTAGGGAAGAGGTGCTCACTATTATTTTCAGGGAAGCTGGCCTTGTTCACTGGAATAAAAGTGATTTAAAGGGTCTCGTCAACTTCGTGTCCATTTTTATGGTGTAGGTAATGTGTGCGCCTGGAGCAGGCTAAGGGATGATAGAAACGCAAATTGTTCATGTAAAAAATATATTTCAGGGGACCCAACTGAAATATTAGGCCCACGGCCATGAGCTGGACTGATATTGGGAGCATGCTGCCTATAAATAGGCAGTGCACTACCAGCATCTGTTGGACAGCGGGCGACTGAGGAGGGGTGTGCTGCTGCCGATATCACTGCGGTGACTGACTTGCAGGTATGGGGTCAGGGATGGTGGTGTAGGCTGTGAGGGGTAGGAGTGCTGGGGTTGGGGCTGGACATTGACTTGTAAGTGGATGGAGCTAGTGTTGTGGGGGAGTGCTCACTGCTAGGAATGGGGACAGAGCACTGGTGTGTGTGTGTGTGTGTGTGTGTGTGTGTGTGTGGGGGGTTGTCTCAATACCAGGACCAGGGATGGCTGGGGCACTGGTGTGTGTTGGGGGGTAGCTGGCTGGCTGTGTCACTTTGAGCTGGATGCTTGGGTGTGGGGCTCACTGACCACCATGCTGGTACAGGGATTGGCTCTGTTGGACTAACTTACTTGACATCTGCTGTCACAGGAAAACTACTGCCTTCTAAGGGCCTGCCAAGTTTTTTTTTTTTTGGGGGTAACCCTACTTCTGTTTGAATGGAAAATGCAAGGGAGGGAAGAGGGGAGGGTGTATGTACATGAGCTGAAATGCTTAATTAAAAAAAAATAACGTCTTTGGTATCTTTTTTTTTGTGTGGGAGAGGCTTGCTGGCCAGTTTTAGCTGGGGTGTATATCTTGGTGGCCATCTTAGGTTTTATCCTTAACAAACTGCTCAGTGGGGTTGAGAGAGGGGCTGTGCAGGTCCATCTGTATAGAGCTGGCTGTAGATCCGTCCTGGGTGGAGAGGGATATGCAGGTTCGTCTGGGTGGACAGAGTGGCAGTGGGGGAGGCTGAGTTGCCATGATGATGGTGGAGTTGGGTGGTGACAGTGGCTGTTCTGGTGGGTTGTAATGGGGAGGGCAGTGATGGTGGGCCGGGTGGGGAAAGTCCATGCTGGTCAATGGGGGTGGAAAGGCTGTGCAGGTCTGTCTGGTGGGGAGAAGGCCTGTGATGGTCCGGGGTGGACAGAGTGCCTGTGGGTTTGGTGTGTGAGAGTGGGCATGCTGGTGGGGTGGGAGTGGGAGTGTCCTTCACTTTAGTTTGGTCTCTGTGTGGTGCTGTGTTGACCTACCCTGCCAGCTTTGCGCTGCTAACCTGCCCTTTCTACTGCTGACTGGACCTGCCATTGTCTGGTACATTTGTATTTATTTATTTTTCATTTTATTTTGATACTCATGCTGCTGTTTGAATGGGAAAGCATGGGAGGGAAGATGGGGAAGGGGCAGGGAATGAGCTGGCATGCTTAATTATAAAAAATAATAGCAATATTTTCAAAATCTGGCCTCTTGTGATGGAGGAGGGAGGGTAGATGGACAGGACCAGAACCATTTTTCCCACATGTATGCCAGTCTGCTGTGTCCATGCCTGCCCAGTGGTTGGTAATTGATGGTCGAGTGGAGGGACGGGCTGGGCAGACTGGTACACATGCTGACAAAAATGGTCCTGGCATCTGCTGATGGAGGAGGGGAGGGTGGATGGGTAGAGGGCACAGAACCATTTTTTCCCACATGTATGTGTTGATGGTCGGTGGAGGGATGAGCTTGGCCGACTGGTACACATGCATGAAAAAATGGTTCTGGCCTCTGGTGATGGATGGGGAGGGAGGTGGGTGGACAGGCATACTGGCACAGCCATTTTTCAACATGTGTGTTTATGCAGCAGTTTCATATTATTGTGTGGTTCAACAAGATGTTTTGTGGCCTGGCCTGTGACTCCAGCCAGTCCCCTGGGCAGAGGAAAGGTATGTTGTTTCTTGGTCTTGAGGTGGTTTAGCTACATGCATCATCTTAATTGTAAAATGTATTTCATTTACTGTATTCTACTTCTGGGACCTGCTTCACCCTGTCTCTATTCTGAATGTAAATATGATTTAAAAAGTCACTTTGGTTGGTCTGTGTTTGTGTCTGTGTGTAGAAGAATAGAAACACACACTAGAACAAAAAACTTTATTAAACCACATCACTCAACCATGTTTCATTCGCCTCTTCAAAACTGTCGGATGAGACAATTTTGAAGTAGCTGGTGGTGAGGGAGCATTCAGAGCACCCTGAGCTACTGCAGCTGGGCCCACCACCCACTGTCACAGGTGCTGCTGATAAAATCACCAACCAAGTACTTACCTTTCAGGCTGGGTCCTGCATGGCTGTGCATGGATATCTGGAGGTGTCATTCCCTCAGACTTCCTGTGGTGTATTCTCTTAGGTGGTGTGGTGGGACCGCTTGTTGCCAGTGCAGTCCACGTGTTTGCTTGGGTTGAGGAACTACAGAGATGATGAGTTTTTACTTTTTATTCACTGGGACCTAGGCATCTCTCCAGGGTACCACTCGACTTTTCTATCTCTAATCCCTGCCTGAAACCTCCTTCACTGGGCCGACTCCACTCAGCTTCTTGGCTTGACCAACCCCCCTGATCACCCCCCACTGGGCTATCTGTGATTAGAGGGACAGCCATTGAAGCCAGTAGAGCAGGGCCCCAGGCAAGCAGGTCCGGCGTTGGAATGTGGGCAGGTCTCCAGGCCTTTGCCTCTGGTAGGCCACCAGGGTTTTTTCTCACACAGTTTCCCTGCAGCAGAGATGTGCAATGCCAGCACTGCATTTATGTGCAGCCTGGCTGCCACCACTCCACCCCTGATGTAGCATCAAGCTCTGCTGTCTGTAGGGCCCATGGTCTCCACCTCGGAGCCACTATGGAGCAGGCATACCCCAGAACCCACCCCACCCCAAGAGGTGAGAGCAGTCCTCCAGATGCTCAATTTCTTCCCTCCTTGCTGATCCTCCAATGTCCCAAGTCATTTCTGAACTGGGCATAGTGCCAGGTATGGCATCCAGCGCCTCAACCTCAGCGCCACCAGGCCGCCGCGGATTTATTGAGTTCTAAGAGGAGAATTATCAACAGAGGTGAAGCCATAACTGCTGCTACACTTGGGGCTTCTACCTCTGGTCCTCTGTAGGCACTAGATTAAATAAATAATCTTTGTACCTGACACTCAAATTGTAAATTTTCCAGTGCATGCTGCATTTTAATTTTGGCACTCTGGAGCATCCCGCTGGCCTCATGAACTGTTGACGATGACCTTGCCCTTCCTCAATAGTGCAATTTATGCATGGAGATTGAAGTTTATATATCCAGTGCCCTTTTATAAATCCCATGGGTGTGCTTAGGGCACTATTACTCTTCCTATTGAGGAAAAGGCATGGAAACATCATCAGCTTGCAGTGCTGTGAGCAAGAGCGCATCATGTCATGTCCATTAGCGCCTTAAATTAAAATGCCAGGCACTGGACTAGTGATCAGGCACAAAGATTAATTTATTTATGTTGACTGGGGGATAGAGAGACGAAGCCCGATCTGTACAGTGTCCGTGGGCTTCACCTCTGCCAGTAGAACTCCTTCCATGAGTTTGAGCCTGACATGAAAACTAAGAGGCTCCATTTTCATGGAAGACCAAGTCAGAAAGTGCCCAATTCTATCATGGTGTAATTCTGAATTTGTTTATTAGTTGGGAGAGATTGGTATCACTCCATTAGCATCCTCAATCACTTGTGGATTTTTTAATTGATGCACTTTGTGTACAAGTAAACCAATTCAAGCAGCTTAAATGTTAGTTAGGACTGAACCGATGGAGTCCACCTTGGCGCCTGGTGGTTCGGGTTAATTCATGCGCCTGAGCTCTGACAGATAAGCTTGGTACATGGCATTGTTGGATTTGAGTACTGTAATGATGCCTCTGTGGCCATCACACCTGAGGGATGGGGTGGTTTCAGTGCTGCACCACCTGCTGTCACACCTGAGGTGGTGGCTTCAGTGGTTCACTGCCTGCCATCACACCTGAGGGATGGGACTTCAGTGTTGCACCTGCTGCTGTCACACCTGAGGTGGGGCTTCAGTGTTGTACCTGCTGCCATAACACCTGAGCGGTGGGCTGCAGTGTTGCACCTGCTGCCGCCACACCTAGGGGTGGGGCCTGGTGTTGCACCTGCTACCGCTATGCCTGAGGGGTGTGGCTTCAAGCTGCAGTGATGCACCTGCTGCCATCACACCTGAAGGGTGGGGCTACAGTGTTGCACCTGCTGCCATCACACCTGAAGAATGGGGCTGCAGTGATGCACCTGCTGCCATCACACCTGAAGAATGGGGGCTGCAGTGTTGCACCATGCCATCACACTGAAGGGGTGAACGCTGCACCTGCTGCCATCACCATTGCACCTGAGGGATTGAACTGCTGTGCTGCTGCTGTCAAACTTTCAGAATTGAGGGAATACCACTGTTGCTATCTTTCCTGGAGTTGGAGTTGAAGTCACTGCACAGTGCTTTCAAGGATGTGTGTCTGAGGGACGGGGGATGCAGTGTTGCTGCTTCTGTCACACCTGAGGGAGGGGGGGGGCATAGTGCTGTTGCTGCTGCCTTCTCACACCTAGGGATAGGGGCTCATTGTTGTTGCTACTATTGCATCTGAGGGATGTGGGAGGCTGTAGTGTTGCTACTGTAGCCACATCCTGGAACCTAAAATAACTTAATTGGTACTAGGATGGATGGATGGATGTACAATAGTGGATGTCAAAATTGCTAAAATGAGTGGTAATGCAGTTAAAATTGTTAAATAAAGTACACAAAACCAAACACCGGTAAAAACGGATTTTGTCTTGGCAGACACCGGTGACAATACCGGTTTTTACAATGTGCAAAACGGAATTTGCCCTTTCTCAATCACGGTAAACCAGTGTCCCTGACAAAGATGAAATTACTCATCATCGATGAAATCAGCATGGTCTCCAATGTAATGCTCACCTGTATACACCTACGCTTACAGGAGATCTTGGGCACCGACTATGGAGTACCATTTGGTGGCAAAAGTATAGTTGTAGTGGGAGACCGTTTACAGCTTGCACCAGTCAATGCAGAACATGTATTTGCAACTCTGATTGCCAAGCAGGCTAAGAACACACTAGGCTGCATTGGAGGTTCCAACCATTGGGAGTTATTCACCTATGTAGAGTTGTATGAGAACATGCAACAAAGTGGTGATCTGGCTTACAAATCACTTTTAGATGAAGCTCGTACAGGTTCTCTATCACCAGAACATGTCACTATGTTGAATGATCGGAGAATCTGGGTAGATACTACATCCATAGAAACAGCATGTAATGTTTTCAGCGATGTGTACTCCACATGACTGAAGAAATGCATTGAGTTCAACAGTGTAATGTTGCAGAGAGAAAACCAAGACATTCTTATTCTGTATGCTGTTGACACAGTTGATGGTGTCATTCTCAGTCATAAGCTGGTAGCAAACATGACTGAATGACTCACTGAATTGAAGTCAGATGTTTCACGCACAGCTGGCCTAGAAGCTGTCCTTACACTTTGTAAGAGTGCACGTGTCATGCTGCAGTGTAATCTCGATGTTGAGCGTGGGATGGTAAATGGTGCCATGGGTAACATCACTGACTTTGTTTACAATCTCCAGAAGACATTTATCGAGACACTTGTAGTTCACTTTGACAACATGGAGCAGCTTGTACAGATAGAACATACCTGCATAAAATTTCTGGTATTCAAAGATATCTATGTAAAGAGGAAACAGTTCCCATTATGTGTTGCATATGCTTTTTCTATTCACAAATCTCAGGGCTTGAGTTTGGATTCAGCAATGGTGGACATAGGTACAGGCATTTTCAAAGATGGCATGAATTATGTGGCACTTTCATGTGTCCGTAGTCTTTCTGGGTTGCACATAACAACTCTTGCACCTCAGAAGATACATGCTGACAAGTGATGTATCATTGAGTACAACAGGCTATGTACTCTGTATCAGCCACACATGTCTTTAATACCACTGCCTACATGCCTGGCTGTCTCACATCGTTCAGTGATATCTGCAACTGTCAGCAAACAGGCATGAGCTACCACAAGTGATTCAACATTAAACAGTTTAACGAAGGTCACAATCTCAGCTACACATTCTGAACCAGCTGTTGGTCAGAGATCAATTGGCATAGCTGCTGTGCCAGTGTTTGACAACAGCACTAGCATGAACTGCTATGCTAATTCAGCTATGCAAGTTTTTCTCCACATGCCGCACTTTGTGCAGGCAATATCTGCTTCACAAAACACTGCCCTATCGACAGAGTTGAAGCAGATTGTGAACATGGCTTCTAATAACACCAACAATGTTCAGTCACTAACACCACTACACCAGGTGTTAGGTACATATGATGGGTGCAGAACATTTGCTGCAAACATACAGCAAGATACCAGTGAGTTTATGATGGCAAACATAAACACCTTGGATGAAGACGGCATCCCAATGCATCAGTACTTCACTGTGTCATGTTACCAAATATGTATGTGTATCATGTGGTCATTCAGATCGTCAACCCACAGAAGACATGCTGTGGATTACTCTGTTTGTCCCTCAGGCCAAAAGTGTCAAATTTCACTAGCTATTTACCAATGCTCAATCTAGTCACTCCTGTGAAAGGTGTAGAGGCACATGTACTCAGTCCATACATCTCAGGACTTCATCTCAATATCTGTTGCTAATATTGTACAGATTTGACTCCCAACTGGCTCACAGTTGACACTCCCATCACAGATTACACAGCTGGTAGAATAATTTTTAACCAAGCAGTGTTTGACACTCACAGTGTGGTCTATATCACCATGGTCAATCTATGCATTCTGGGCATTACACCTGTTTGATAAGGTACAGAAGTGGATGGGTAGAGTGTGATGACTGTACAAGCAGTTTTAAACCGAGACTGTCATGACACTTAAATGCATATCTTCTGATCTTGAAAATTATGACGACCTTCATATCTCAGATGAATAGCACACACCATATGGCATTCTTTGCTGACTACTTTGTGACAGAGTCAGTCGTAGGGTACTAGGATTGTATCTAATCTACAACTCTAGACAAATGGTTACATGTCTACAAAATGATATGCTGCCCAAGGACATTTTATGCACTATGACATATAAGATCTTGTGTGGATCAGTTACAACATGAAAATTGTTGTAGTGGTCTTTAATTGGCACCAACTGTCTTCACAGTCACTAGAGAAACCATGCTTACATGTCTAACAAAGATTGTACATGTCCAAAGAGAGTCCTTTCTGGCTCCTCTGTTCTGTACATATCTTACCTTATAGTTGCCAGTTGCTAACTGTTTACCTGTACAACACTTGCCCCTTATCATTTTAAATAACTGTGTAACACATGTCTCATTCACCATAGAGAACACTCTGTCACAAGTTTCTTATCACCAGCTTTTTTTTGCCTTTTATTTATTAACATCTTGACTACATCATCATTTTTTCACCATGCAACAGTGTTGTACTACGGCTGATATATTTGTTACTGTGAAACTGTACGAATGTAAATATAAAACTCTTTATACATAATACAGCAAGTGTAAATACTGAAATGTTGCAACTGATTGCCAAATGTGTATATTAGTAGAGAAACAAAACTATTTAAGTATTCCAATAACACAATCAATAAAAATTGACTAGCTATGTGATCGCACATTTTATGATATAATCAGTGTTATTTTGTCTCTTTGGTGATTATTTTGAATTGGTGTTGAAAAAAGTGTTACTATAATAGTCAACTAATATTTTGTCCTTGACATATAATAGAAAAAAGTAGTAAAAAAGTCTGCAAACTTCATGTTTGATAAAAAAATAATATACAATACACGTTTTCTGTTCTGAGTCACACCTCATGTAGTACCTAATGTAAATATTGAAAGAAATGTATATTGTACCTATAATGGTATTAAACGTGTTGTAGTTTGCATGCAAGTAAATGCAATGTATGTTAATAATACTCAGAATTTTAAGTCAGACACTTCTGCTGATTACAACTCATGTCATACCTGTTACTGACTATGTTTATGATTGCCTCTATTGAGGGGTTGGGTGGGAATTTTCCATATGCACCTACTCAGTGATATGTAGTTAAATATTTAACTGAACATACCAGTTATCTAATGTCACTGAAACCATAGAAACATAGAAACATAGACTTTAACGGCAGATAAGGACCACTTGGCCCACCCAGTCTGCCCATTTCCCTACCTACTGGATAAGCTGCAGAATCTAGTTAACCAACAGCCTACTTCCTGCAACCCCCCACTATAACTGCCTTGTGTCTGTCCCATGCATGTTTGAATTCCCCCACTGTTTTAGACCCAACGACCTCCTCAGTAAGGCTGTTCCATCTATCCACCACTCACTCCGTGAAAAAATTTTTCCTCACATTACCCCTGAGCCATCCCCTCTCTATCTTTAAATTGTGCCCCTTGTTCTTACACATCTCTTTTTCTGAAAGATGCTACCCTCCTGGACTTCGTTGATTCCCTTGAGGTACTTGAACATTTCTATCATGTCCCCCTGTCCCTCCTTTCATCAAGAGTATACATATTAAGCTTCTCAGTCTCTCTTCATATGGTTTCTGCTGCAGACCCTGCACCATTTTAGTTGCCCTCCTCTGGACTGCTTCCATCCTGTCTATGTCCTTGCATAGGTGAGGGCTCCAAAACTGCACACAGTACTCCAGATGGGGTCTCACCAATGTCTGTATAGAGGGATAACCACTTCCCTTTTTCTACTTGTGATGCCCCTTCCTATGCATCCCAGTATCCCCTGGCTCTCCTTACCGACTTTTCACATTGCTTACCTACCTTTAGGTTATCTGATATTACTACCCCCAGGTCCCTTTCCATTTTTGTTGTTGTTAGTACCTCCCCTGCTATTGTGTACTCTTCTCCTGAGTTTTTGTTTCCCAGGTGCATTACTTTGCACTTCTTTGCATTGAATCTAATTTGCCATATGTCTGACCATTCCTCCAACCTTGCCAAGTCCCTTCTCATCTTTTCTACCCCTCTTGTGTATCAACCCTGTTACAAATCTTTGTGTCATCTGCAAAGAGGCATACCTTTCCCTCCAGACCCTCTGCAATGTCACCTATGAAGATGTTAAAGAGGACTGGACCCAGTACTCAGCCCTGAGATACTCCACTAGTAACCCCTCTTTCTTCGGAATGTGTTCCATTCACTATTACCTTCTGTGTCCTGTTGTGCAGCCAGTTTGCTACCCAGGCTACCACCCTGGGACCCACTCCCAGGCTGGCTAACTTGATTATTAATCTTTTGTGTGGGACTGTGTCAAATGCCTTGCAAAAGTCTAAGTAGACCATATCCACAGCCCCTCCCAGGTCTTTACTTTGATCACCCAGTCAAAGAAATCAATTAGATTTGTCTGACATGACCTTCCTGCTGTAAATCCATGCTACTTTGGGTCCTGTGCCCCGCTGGCCTCTAGGTACTCAAAAATTCTTTCTTTCAGAAGTGATTCCATCATTTTCCCTACCACTGAGGTCAAACTTACAGGTCTGTAGTTTCCTGCTTCTGCCTTGCTCCCACTTTTGTCAAGGGGAATCACATCTGCCCTCCTCCAGTCCTCAGGTACCACCCCATCCTGCCATGATTTGTTAAAAAGCATGGTCAGTGGTGTCACTAGGTCCTCCCTTGGTTCTTTTAGGATTCTGGGGTGAATCCCGTCAGGCCCCATTGCTTTGTCCACCTTGAGTTTTAGGAGTTCTTTCAGGAATCTTTCTTCTGTGAATGGACTGGTGTCAACCCCCCTACCCAGAGTGCTTCTATTGTCTGGTTTAGGTAACTCCTCCTCATCTTCTTTTGTGAATACTGAGCAAAAGTATTCATTCAGTATCTCTGCCTTTTCACTGTCTCCCTCTGCCCACCTCCCCTCTCCTTTATCAATCTTCACTATCCCTCTCTTAACCTTTCTATGCTCCCTAATGTAACTATAAAAGGTTTTATCCCGCTTCTTAACTGAGTTGGCTATTTTTTCCTCAGTTTGGGCCTTTGCTAGTCTGACTGCCTTCCCCACTTCTTTCTGCTTTAATTGATACGGTTCCCTGTCGTGCTCCTTCTGTGATTCCTTATACTTTTTGAATGCAGCCTTTTTCTCCTAAACCTTCCCTGCCACCTCTTTTGAGAACCATAGTGGTTTTTACTCTGCTTTGTTTTCTTTATTTGTTTCACACAAAGGCTTGTCTGTATATTGCTATTACTTAAACAGTCAGCATTTGGTTTTTCACCCACCCCAGGAACACACACATTATCAGTCACACAGTAACAACAAATAATAACTGTTCCATGCATGCAATCACTGTTTACAGGTTCCTGGCATACCTTTATGAATGCAGGTACTTATTCCAAGACATATCATTTATCTATTATGGACGACACACATTTAAATTTATTCCAAACAATGATCACACACATACAATGATTGTATTGTGAGACTGATTTTGTGCAAGAATTGGAATCCTTATTGGTCCTTTTTCACTTTCCAATTGACAATACATTTTTTTTAAACCTAGCCACCTGTGTTGAGTCTTTACTTTACCATCAAATCAGAATGTTTGAATATAACTCTTATTGTTTATAAGCATGCAAATCAACTGTGATAAATTGTGACACACATAATAATAGAAACTACAACATAAGTGAAAGCACTAGAAAGTGTGTACATATCAGCAGACTCTCAATAATACAGAACAGGTCTTAATAAGCACACTCACAACAAAATGTCCAGTGTCTAAAACATGAATGACAACAACTAAAGCAAACCACAAAGAACTACAGAAATATTTGGCATGCTGTATAACAAATGTAAGTGTTTCACAAAGAAAATCAGTAACAAGAATCTGCATGTTTATGCACTCTTAGTATTTCCGGACCTGCACTACCACTCCATGAACTACATATGCAGTGTTACAACCATTAGCCCTTCAGAACCTGTCCTCCCATAATATGATATATGCATGCATAGGGAGTACAACGCTATCATCAAGGTCTACAATCACACTGCACAATATGTAAGCAATAAGAAACCACAGGGCTTTTATAGTAATGTGATAAACACACACCTACGTGCATGGTGATTCATGAAGATGAAGCTTGGCTACCCTTCTGCACCTAGGTGTGCAGTTATCACATAACAACCACCACCCTGGAGTGTCTTATTCCACCAATAAAATGGGATATATGCATAGAAAAATGGTACACTAACAAGGTCTTTTGATTCTGAAGTAGTGGGGGCACAGGCCCTTTTGCACTCCCAATGGACAACATATGGATGCAGAGGTGCTAGCACAGGCCCTTCAAATCCTTCACTGCCAATAAATGATGCATGTATGAAGTGGTGGAAGCACATGCCCTTCACACCCTGTGCTCCCACTGCATAATATATTAATACAGTGCTGGGAGAAATTGATTGGTAGTGGTATGCTGGGCCATCAGTACCTGTGCTCCCACTACATGACATATGTATTCACTGATAGAACCACACCCATTCAGATACTGTCATCCCAAAACATGGAATACGTATGCACAAGTGGCACCACACTCCACTTCAAGCACTGCACTCCCACTAGACGATATATGTATGCAGTGCTAGGAGTGTAAATAGTTTGGACCCTGCACTCCCAATGCCTCAAGTAAGCCCACAGTGGTAGAAGGACAGTACATTCAGAACATATGCTCCCACAGCATGATATATGAATGCAATGGTGGGAGTATGGGCCCTTCGGGCCCTGCGCTCCCAACTGATTAAGTGCTATCAGCTCACAACCCTGCACTCCCACAAGATCATAACATACATGGATACAGTGTTGGGAGCGCGGGCCCTTCGGGACCTGCACACCCACAACATGATATATGCACGCAGTGGTGATGACGCAGTCCCTTCTACCACTACAGAGAATGGGGTGACACTTAAGAACAACAACCCCAATGCAAATCCCAATGCTGGTTGGTGGGGGATAGGCTGGAGTGGTACAAGGGGGACATTCAACCCTAACACCGAATTTCCTTGCTTTTGTCGCTGTGTAACAACCCTAAGTGATGCATTAAACAGAGTGATTTTTCCTCTAATTTACCCTCTTTTACAGAATGAGAATGAGAAATTGTGAATGTATTGCATTGGCAGGAGCATGGGGCCCAAAGGGCCTCATGCTCCAGCCACGTGATGTCTTGTGAAATAGCAAAAGGAACAGCAATGCAAACACAAGCACCAACAGTGACATACATGGTAATGCAAACATAAATGGTTAAGCAAACATTGATAGAAACGCTAGCAGAAAGTGACGAAGGAGTGAGGAGTGATGCAAACAAACATTGAAGCTCATACAAAAACACAACTGGTAACATACACAGTGACAGCAGCAATATTTTAAACAAAATGCCTGCCAGAAATGCAAATGGCAATACACACAGTGATGTAAACCAAAACGCAAACACAAAGAGCAGTGGAAACATAGATGTTAACAGTAATGGAATCACAAATGACAATGCACACGGTGGTGCACACGGGACCGGTAATG